>JAENHJ010000263.1:0-10583 GCA_025330945.1 Mucuna pruriens | reverse complement strand
CCTTGGTATTGATGATGGGCGTTTTCTGATCGTTTTGCGTGTTTTATCAAAATAACTAAAAGCTAACTATAGTATAGCTAACCCTACTGAGTCATTCTTCTCAAGGACATAGTGTGCTTAGTTGTGAATTGGTGTGGAAAAAACAAACGGAGAGTAGAATCTAAGTGTAAAATATCGATTCGTCTCGATGTTAGCGAGTTGCTCTCAATAGAGACTGAACAGAGATGATTCCAATAGAGAGAATCGGCTTGGTCTCAATGGGAGTGCAAACAGACGCTACAGGTGGACTATCTCTATCTCAGACTTAGAAAGCGGTAAACAAGGGGGTTGGAATGCAATTGGAATCAAAACAGAGCTTAATTATAATCAAATGCAATTGCACGCTACTCTAATGCTATTGCTATTACTGCGTTCATGTTTAGTTCCAATAATCAAGGTCTTTCTGGTTCCAATCACTCCAATTACAGTCCTCTTCAGCCTCCAATGTTCTTATGGCAATCGCTAAAGGTCCGTCCTCCCATACCATTTGATTCTGCTGTCCTTAGCCACCTCATCGGTTGGTAGAGATTAAGTTCGAACTGATTTTAGATTACTCAGTCAACAATCGTTAAGTGATTACCTACTGAATTAGCTAAACCAGTTCAATCGGCTTAGTTTAACACGGTTTCCATTACCAGGTGCAATCGCAACACAGTAATTGAGCGTAAATTTCAAGGAATGCACAATAGGTGCAGAATTCAAAAAATGCTCATAATGTTGAAAGCAAAATACAAACCACGGGGCTGGATTACGATGAGTCCATCTTCCACGGCGATCGCCATGGGCGGCGGGTGATTCACCTCGACTAGCTAAAGCGGTTCGAGTTCGGAGTACGGAATGCGTTGGTGCTCGATCGGTCTCTACGATAACCTTCGGCCTCTCGGTTCTTGGCTGCATTTCCTCGATAGGAAAGCGTTATTCTGTGTACCACCGTGAGCGGAGGAGAAAGAAAGGCAGAGAGAGTTCGAGTATGAAGCATGGGGAAAGTTTGAATGCCAAAAGCCTGTATTCGTTTAGAGTTCTCTCTATTTATACTTGAGTGGCTCTGATTGCTGACTGGGCTGGCCGAGAGTTGAGTGGGCTCCCTGCGTGGGTTGAGTCTCGGCCTGGCCGAGAGGCTCTCGGCCTGGGCTCCCTGCGTGGGTTGAGTCTCGGCCTGGCCGAGAGGCTCTCTACCGGGCTTTAGCCGGGCTGAGTTTAATTCTTCCCGCAATGAAGAGAGATAGTTAATAAAAACCTTGATTAAGCACAGATTGTGTTTTTACTCAAGTTTAGGCCATAATTTGGATCTTAGCTAACAATCATCTTTTAAGCTCGTGGATTTGCTCAATGGTGCCCTTCTTAGGTCCACTTAAGATGTACATTTTATGACTTCAAACCCCCATACTTAGCCTTTTGCACTCTGGGCAAAACATATGACTCAGTGTAAGTAGTGACCATAGTGGAGAAATTTTTCTGTTTGATTTCCTTAAGCGACTCTATAGAGTCGGCTTCCCTTCATCCCATTCAAGGCACTCATGTAATCCAGGGAGCTACTTCCTTTTGGTTCTTAGGGCCTTCATGGCTCGATTGGGAAGGAGTGCCCCAAGAGTGATAGAACTTTTACTAATGTGCTCAATTCTCGCTTCTCTCAAGTTGTGCGGGCCGTGTTTACACTCAGGATTGCATGGAATTGGTGTTACCATATCTTGATAGAACTCTTTCTTCGCCTGCAAAACACAAAGTTATGATCACTAGGACTTTTCCGCCATCAGAATGGCGAGGTTGAGGTTATGGATCGAATGGATGTAAGAAAACTAGGCTTCAGACCCACGGGGAGGAGGAGCAATGGGGAGTGAGTGTAACCAGTATGAGGGCGTCCTTCCTGTGGTCTCCTTTAATCTTTATTTACCTGTCGTTTTACATTCTTTCTTTCTTCTACTCATGCAACTTGCTGATTTTGTTTATTTCAACTTATTTATTTCAGCTGCTTGTTTTCTGTTTTTATGCACTTTCTTTTCTTTTCTTTCATTCCATTTTCTCTCCTTTTTCTCTTCTTCTAAATCTTCAGCTGCTTTTGACCCGAATTCCCTTCCACTAGACTTTGCCCACACTTGACTCTAGCTCACCTCCCAAGACGATTCCACTTACTCCCGCTTCTCGATGGTAAAGGTAAGAATGGTTTTCAGCCCCATGGTTGAGCTGTAAGGAAAAAGTGGGTCAATTTAGGCCCAAAGGGGTGACAAAGGGTCAGCTTGTTTTTGGACAACTTAATTGGCTCTGCTCATAAGAAATATGGCCTAGATCGTTTTTTTCATTCCACCTGTGTAAAAGTCAGGTTGTATCTAGAGAGTTAAGGCAAATTCAGCACACACAATTAACATGCTTGCAAAAATCATCAGAAGGAGGTGGCTGGCTGCCATCTCTGTTGCAAGACTCAGATTCCTCCCCGGAGTTACGTTTCTTCACTGAGGGTTTCCTGCCCCGTTTTCGCCACCATAGGAACCAGAGGTTTGGCTCTCTTGAGGCGGGAGAGATTTTTGCTCGAGAATGAAGAGATTCATTCATAGCTCGTAGGACTCTCGGACTTAACCAGAATTTCCTCTCTTCTTTTTGGACACGTAATTCTGCTAGGATGAGGCCATTCGGCTGTGGCAGACTCTTTTATTCAACACAAACTTACTAATGAGACTTAAATAGTATATCGGATATGTAAAACGAAATGAAAAAGTTAGAGAAGAAAGGGCAGATATGATGTGAATGATCGAGTTCCCAGAATGGACAACCCCCTTTGCCAAATTTCGACATTGTCCTCAATATGAAAGGGGATGGCCGAGTCGGCTTAGGCTGTTCCATCGGGAGGAGTCGGTTCCGTCGGGGAGATGCTCTCGGTTTTTTCCCCGTTGGTGTTGGACCTTGAGGAAAGGTTTGACTTTATGCCCGATTGACACGAAAATGCGGTTGATACATTCTTCCACTTAGGCTGCACTGCATGGGGAAATATGTCGATAATAACAAAGGTCCATCCCATCTAGGCAGAAGCTTACACTGCTATGAGTTTTAATTTGGAATTGAATAGCAACACTTTTTGGCCAATATGGAGTCTTTCCTCGGGGATATTTTGGTCGTGGAACTTTTTTACTTTTCTGCTTGTAAATCCCGGGCGTTTTCATTGGGCTTCCATGCGAAGTTCATCTAATTGTTGGAGTTGGAACTTCCTAAAGCTCTCCTGCTTGGTCATAAGCCATGTTGCATTGCTTAACTGCCCGATAAGCTTTGTGCTCGAGCTCCACGAGGGAGGTGACAGGGCTTTCAAGAACACAAATCGATTGGGGAGACATCCCTAGCAATGTTCGGTATACGGTCCCATGTGCCCATAGAGCATCCTCAAGGAGTCTACTCCAGTCCTTCCTGCTGGGATTTGTCATCTTTTTTGCAGTGTATGCTTGATTTCCCCTGTTAAACACTTTGGCTTGCCCATTTGTCTAGGGGTGGTATCTTGTGGCTATCCTGTGTGCCACCCCATATTTGTGAAAGAAGGGAGGCCATGGCTCTTGCGAGCAAGTGACTCCCTGGTCGGTGATGGCGCTTTTAGAACACCGAACCTGCAGAAAATACTGGACTTAAGAAAGTCCACTACTACCTTGGCATCATTGGTTCTGGTGGGAATGGCTTCTACCCATCTTGATACATAATCGACGGCAAGCAGGATGTATGAATAGCCATTGGAGATTGGGAATGGCCCCATAAAATCGATACCCCAAACGTCAAAGACTTCACAAAACAGGATGGGTTGCTGGGGCATTTCATGTCTTTGGTTCAAGGCCATCCCTCCTTTTTGACATCTGTCGCAGGTGGAGACGAATTGATGAGCGTCTCGAAAAATAGAAGGCCAATAGAGGCCGCAATCAAGCACCTTCTTGGCAGTCCGAGATGAGCCGTAGTGGCCTCCTCCAGTGGCCGAATGGCAGAAGCGGAGGACCGACTTGATCTCGGCATTAGGAATGCACCTGCGGATGATCTTATCATTGCATAATCTCCAGAGATAGGGGTCATCCCATACGTAGTACTTAGCATCACTTCTGATTTTCTCTTTGTATGTTCGAGATGCCTCAGGTGGAAATTGAGATGTTGCCACAAAATTACATATATCTGCAAACCATGGTGTGTGGTCTTGAGGTGTAGGGAGTTGCTTTCGTCGGGGAACCTCGTCTCGGATAGGCAATTGTTGCTTTCTCTTTCAATCCTCTGAGGTGGTCCGCTACTAGAATTCTCCGCACCTTTCTTATCTCCTGATATCAGGTCGAATTCTTGGAGAAGAAGCATCCACGGATCGGGTCTCGGCTTGGCATCCGGCTTACTTCAGCAAGTACTCTAGAGCCGAAGTGATCGGAGAACACGACTATCTTAGAACCGAGAAGGTAGGAGCATGAAACTTATCCAAGGCAAACACAATTGCCAGAAGTTCCTTCTCGATCGTCGTGTAATTTTTGCTTTGTTGGCGAGTCCATGGTTCTAGGCCATCTGCATAACATGGACTGGTTGGCCACTTCACTCTCTGGCCGGCAGAAACGACTCCCCAGTGCCTTAGAATGGATGCGTCGCACATGAGCTCAAATAGTAGGGCCCAGATCTGGTGCTTTGCAAGGATAGGTGCAGATGTGAGTTTATTCTTCACTCTGAAATGCCTCAATGCAGGGCTGGTCAAAGTTGAAATCCGCATCCTTTTGTAGAAGTTGGGATAGAGGTAGAGCTATTTTGCTTTGAAGTCCTTGATGAACCTTCATAAAAACGCATGTCCCAAAATGAGGCGAACTTCCCGCGAAGCGGGGTTTGGAAGGAGGTGATTATGTCTATTTTAGCCTTGTCCACTTGATGCCTCTGCTTTGGAGACTAGGTGTCCCAACACTATTCCTCGGTCACCATGAAATGGCATTTTTCGAAGTTGAGAACCAGGTTAAATATCAATGCATCTCTTCAACACCTTGGACAGGTTGTTCGGGGCATCGTCAAATGATTACTGCATACATCGCGAAGTCATCCATAAACACTTCCATGCAGTCTGAAGCAAATCAGAAGATGCTCATCATGCAACGTTGAAATGTGCTCGGGCGTTGCACGGGCCGTATGGCATCGCAGGTGTCGCAAAAAAGTGCCAAGCAGACATGTGAAGGTGGTCTTATGTTGATCCTCCGTGCTATGTGTATTTGCATGTATCTTGAGAATCCATCCAGAAATATAATGGGACTTCCCACTGCTATTTTCTCTAACATTTGGTCGATAAAAGGCAAAGGGATCCTGATCCTAGGGTTGCCTTGATTCAGCCTTCCTAATGTCGATACACCTGCCAACTATTCTGAATCCTTGTAGATACCAACTCATCTTGTTGGTTTTTTAATACAGTTATTCAGATTTCTTTGGTACTTACTGGGAGGGGCTCACCCATTGGCTGTCTGAGATAGGGTAGATGATGCCTGCAGCAAGCAGTTTAAGTGACTTCTTTCTTGACCACATCTAGAATGGTAGGATTCAGCCTTCGTTGTTGTTGCCTTATGGGCTTAATGTCCTCCTCCAATAATAATAAATTGCATGCATATGGAGGGTTAATACTTGGAAGGTCGGAAAGTTTCCACCCAATTGCTGTTTGTATTTGCCTAAGGACTTCCAGGCATTGTCTTCTTGCTCCGGAGGAGGTTGCTTGCAATGATGGCCAGGGGCTGCTGTTCATTCGTGTCAAAAGGCATATTTCGAACTGGCTAGGCAATGGTTTCAACTACGTAGGTGGTGGAGATGGAACTGGAGAATCCACAGTTCCAGCTCTCGGATCAGTCTGGCCCGGCTTGTTCTAGACTCGACATTAGGATTGCCGTCATAATCTCGACCTTATCTTCTACGTCGGCCAAATAGCGGAAGGATGGTCTCGGTTCTTGGCCGGATTAGGGTTGGCTCATTGCTTGTACAGTTCGGTCTGGATCAAGGCAGAACAATGAGCTTAGATTGAGTCTGGTCCTTCTGGCAGAGATAGTTTCAGCAAGTGTGTCGGTTCGCCGTGGTTAACTCTTGGCCGAGTTGACTTTTTTGACCTTGTGTTGACTCGGTCTTCTTTGGTCGACTTCATTTCGGCCGTGAATATGGTTGCCATTATTGCAAGTGGAGCTTCATAGTCTCGGCGACTTTTATCTACACCTTATTTTCACTCTACGAGGGTTAGGGTAGCAGGCTTGGTTTATTAACCTGGTTAGTTCTTTTTTTCAAATGCTAAGTTCTTTGATGTCACTATGATCATCCCTCGAGTCCGGGGGCTCTGGTGCTTCATCATGATCAGCCTTTGAGCAGCTTTGGTTTTGGCAGTTCTAGCAAGATCTTCCATTCCATCACTTTGACTGTCTAGTTGGAAGTATTCCTCCACCAACCTGTTCCATTATGTCTATGCCAAAGAAGTGATCTTCGATTGGGGTGCTTCATGGCTTCAAAAATGTTGAACTGCACCAACGTATCATAGAATTCCATAGAGGGTGTTCCGGCATGTCGTCGATCTTCGTCCTTTAAGTCATTAGAAATGGCCTCCCCATTATCAATGTTGATCCTTTTTTTTGGATGCTTCGTCCTCCATGTCAAGCACATAAAAATCAGCCGAAATATTAGTTCATTCACACGGGCGAGGACATCTTCGAGAACTCCATGGGGTTGCCGATGCTTACGTTAGCAAAATTTGAATGGTCATCCCTGTGGGTTCCAGATCTCCAAAATTGAGGGACCTATAAGTTGATGCGGGCATGGCGTTGATTGACTCTCCTGGTCCAACATAGCATCAGCAAATGTGCAATCACCCGATAGTGCATGGGGAATGAGAAGATAGAGGGGTCTCGGCACTTCTTTGGTAAGACACCTTGAAATCCTGCAATGGGACTGTTCCTCGTTAAGCTTGAGACCACACCTCCAAGTTCTCAATTCCCCTTTAGCTTTCTTCTTTTTATTTGCGCACAATTCCTTAAGGAATTTCGCGTGCTTCGAATTCTTGATCGCGTCGAAAGTGGAATGTTGATTTCCACCTTCTGGAACATCTTCAAAGAGCTCGTCATCGGAATCTGGTTTTAGTGCCCGAGGCGGTCAGGGATGGAAATGGCAATGGGACAGTTGTCGTGGGTGAGACGGTGAGTCGACCATTGTTTCAAAGTCGGCCAGTTGGCTGCATTACCTGATCTTTGTGCAGGCTGAGGTAATTCTTTGCGCTTTTGAGTATTACTGCATTGGCGTTCCCTGCCGGATTCGGAATGGGTTGGGAGGGAAGGCTGCTTGGCCGGCTGACTGTAACTTCGCTCCACAGTATTTGCTAGCTGTCCTATTGCATCTTGAGATCTGGATGGTGGTGGTCATATTCTGTTGGGATTGTAGGTTCTTTGGAACTTACTTATTTGTTGGGAATTCTAGGTTGCTTGTTGCCGGCTGCTTCATTAAATCTTCTAGTGATGGAGAGTTGTTTTGAGTAGGAGTTCTCTGTTCTTTGTGGTGGGAAGGGTGGTCTTTGGGTATTGCGGACTCGGGCTGCTGGTAACCCGATACTCCATAGGGTGCATTCGGCATGGATCCGCTCTTTGAGCTGCATATGGTCCTTGTTGTGGGCTGGGCCGAAAATGGTTGTCTCCAATATGGTTGATTATCGAACTGCTGGTTCTGGTATGGCTGCTTCGTCTTGTAATCCTCCTATGGCTCCAACACTTTATGTTTGGCCAGACTTCGGTCTCTGGAGAGTGGGGCCAGATCAGTTGGATGCTCCATTGAAGTACATATGCCACAGACCTTTGCTTTGCCATGGCTGGGTGATGTTGACCAACAGCCGGTTGTCTCTGAAGATGTCGGTTCGGTTAGCTGGTTCTCCATCCTTTGGTTGGAGGCTGCACACGATTTCATTCAGCGGTCGAGATAGATTCGGTCCTCTGATCCCAAATTGTTGAGTGTTGCTCGCCATGTTGAGATCGGATGCCTTGCTTACTTGGTGTTTTGTCCATTAATGCTCCTCCACTGGCGCATCAATCATGCTCCTGTCCATCATTGATAGTCCTTCATAAAGTACTGGATCAGCAACTATTCTGCTGATCTGATGATGGGGGACATTGGCGCAAAGCTTGTTGAAGCGCTCCTATTATTCGTCGAGTCTCTCACGTATGCTGCTTATCCCACATATTTCCTTCCTGATGGTCGCAGATCCTGAGAGGCTGGAAAGAATTTTTCTAGGAAAGTCTGTTTCATATCTCCCCGGTGTTGAAGAGTGCTTGCCAGATATAACCCGATCCTTTGCAGCTCCATCCGGGAGAATGGAAATGCCTTCATCTTGATGTAATCTTAAAGGATTCCTATGCGGCCTCATCGTGGAACAAACCACATGAAATTCTTTTTGAGATGCTTGTGGGGGTCTTCTCCTGCAAGACCATGAAATTTAGGCAACAAGTGTATCAAACCCACTTCAATTCATATGTATCGAGCCGGCTCCGGTTGTGAATCTTGGATACACCATGGTTGGTACACCACATCTGGAGTGGCTAGCTCTTTCAACGTCCTGTCTTGGTGTTCCATCTGCCCTGGCTCTGTGAAATTGTTAGTACTCGCATAAAATGAATCGGTACAAAGCGGGTTCGAGTTAATAGCGAAATTCACACTACTACTACTATTTCTTTGTGGTATTTCTAATTTTCGCGGTCTTAGTAAAGTTAGTTCTATTTGGATCAAAACTATACAGTGGGTCAGTGCTACTCCTAGTCATGCATCATGCTGGATTTAAAGTAACTAAAACAACGGTTACTGAAGCAGAATGTGGTCACTATGTAATGCTGAATTGAGTGCAATGCAGAGTTAGAAAATTTAATGTATGCACTGCAGAATTAAGAATCTATTCTATATCTATATGTATATATTTGTTTTTATTTTATCAATGAATTCACGTAGAGATTTATTGACAGATTCAAACTCAACAACTCTAAACAAAACTTCTTACAACTCGGATTCGACTCGGTTTACTTGGCACATGAAACACAAAAGAACTTGTGTCCTCGACATGACGCCAATTTGATGATGGGCGTTTTTACGATCGTTTTTGGCGCTTATCAAATAACTAAAGCTAACTATAGTATAGCTAACCCTAGGTCATTCTTCTCAAGGACCACAGTGTGCTCAGTTGTGAATTGGTGTGAAGCAAAACAGAAGTAGAATCTAAGTGTAAAAATACCGGCTAAGTCTCGGCAATGGCCTAGTTGCTCTCAATAGAGACTGAACCGAGATGATTCCAATAGAGAGAATCCGACTTGGTCTCAGCCGAGTGCAAATAGACGCTATAGAGGTGGACTATCTCTGTCTCGGACTTAGAAAGCGGTAAACAAGGGGGGTTGGAATGCAATTGGAATCAAAAGCAGAGCTTAACTATAATCGGATGCAATTCGCTACTCTAATGCTATTGCTATTATTACTGCGTTCATGTTTAGTTCAATAATCAAAGGTCTTTCGGTTCAATCACTCCAATTACAATCCTCATCAGCCTCCGGTGTTCTTATGGTAATCGCCAAAGGTCCGTCCCTTACCATCTGAGGATTTACTGTGATCGCCACCTCATCGGTTTGGCGGAGATTAAGTTCGAACTAATTTTAGATTCTCAATCAACAATCGTTAAAGAGATTACCTACTGAATTAGCTAAACCAGTTCCAATCGGCTTAGTTTAACATTGTTCCATTGCAGTGCAATCAAACCGTGATGATTGAACTTAAATTTCAGGAATGCAATAGAGTGCAGAATTCAGAAAATGCTCATAATATTGAAAGTAAAATACAAACACAGGGCCTGAATTTATGAGTCCATCTTCCCTGGCGATCGCCATGGACGGCCATGATGATTCACCTCAACTTACTAAGGCCGCTTTGTTCAGGTCCACGAGTGCGTTGGTGCTCAATCGGTCTCCTCGATAACATTCGCCTCTCAGTTCTTAGCCTGCATTTCCTCAACCAGAGAAAGCATGCCGTAACAGCACTGTGTACCACCATGAACGGAGAGAAGAGAACAGAGGGAGTTCGGAATTATGAACGCAGGAAAGTTTGAATGCCAAAAGCCCGTATTCGTTCGAGTTCTCTCAATTTATACATGAGTGGGCACAGCTAACGATGCTAACAGAATTACATGTACAATTCCTATTCTACCCTTGTTTGTGACTTGCGTTGCAAACTCTCAGTAGTGACATGGAGCTGAAATTTGGACCCAAGGTGGCTCACGATTCTTGACGAGGCGTTCCACTGAATCTACTGTTGGGCTCCTGCGTGGGTTGGGTCTCGGCCTGGCCGAGGCTCTCGGCCTGGGCTTCGATGGCGGGCTGAGTTTGGCTGGACCTGCAATGAAGAGATAGTTAGCTAAAAACCTTGATTAAGCCTGATTGTGTTTTTACTCAAGTTTAGGCCATTAATGCGGATCTTAGCTAACGTTCATCTTTTATTTCGTGAGTTGCTCAATGGTGCCACTTCTTAGGTTCACTTAAGATGTACATTTATGACTCATCGTAGTATACTTTGTGTTAACTTGTTCTAGG
>JAENHJ010000262.1:600000-1010615 GCA_025330945.1 Mucuna pruriens | reverse complement strand
AATCATAAAAGAGTTTAGTCGTCACAATCACAACATTTAAAGTTTAACTTTTATAATGATTTCTGTATCGACTGATTTTGTAACAATATTTATATTATATTATTAATACACCAATTTAAAGTTTTAGCTTAAAATAAATAATAAAATTAAATACTCTAATTTCTTTATTGAAATTCGATTGAACAATCACATTGGTGCCCCTTTTCTAATATTTACAGAAACATGAAACTCAAATTATTTACACAAAAGTTTACTAATAAGATCAATTAACATTTTCAATTGCACAGTAACAAACATCACATGTGCCCCTTTCCCTTAGCTAGTTCTATATTACTATTTTAAGTTCCTAATACGAAAAGTTATATTAGAAAAAAAAGTATATAAAAAAATATAATATGAAATAGAATTACAAACCTAAAAATTTCAACCTTGAAGGAGAAAAGATTCACTGACTAGAATATGATTCTGCACTATATATCAAAATGAGGCTAGTCAAAATAGTAACATTTCCTCTAATTCAATATCCATTTAATGATCAACAAAAGCTAATATATAATGAGCAAGCATGCATAGATCTCATCTCACATATCTGGAAGTTGCTAAAGCATAACACAAATAAAATAAAATTAATAAATAATTATAAAAAGAAAACACTAATTTTTAAATTTCCTCCAATTCTGGAGTGGGGGCGAATATTATTCCAAACCCCCTTTTAATCATAAAATGACATATTTTTAAAGGACAAGATGATCCAAACATGAAAATGGCTCCTGAAATATATAAAATAATATATAATTAAAAGTCCACAAATATATAACGAATAATATATTTTGATTGTAGGAAAATCTTCAGCTTTTGTTAACCCAATGAAACTCAACTCGTGGTTGCGAGTGACGAGTACGAATCATAGCTTTTGTTAACCCTAAATGTTTAAAATGGTAAAGAGAGGCCACGTGTTTTTTTTTCTTTTCTGCATAATTTTTTTATTTCAGTTTACTAAAATAAGCTTAATGGCCCAAATTTATATGGGCTAAGTGTGAAGCCTTCTTGGAAAAAAAAAGTCCATTTTTCCATTTTAAATTTGTTTCACTTTTCAGACTTATAGGACCTTGGTTGTTACTGTTTTAAAAATTAATTTTTGTTTTATAAAATCTGTTGTCTCTTGAACAAATTTGAAAGTGTTTATCCTTTGAACGCATTTTTATTATTTCAAAGTTTTTCTTCTGACCACTTGAATAAATTATATTATATAATTTTATAAATTATATTTTTATTATAATAAAATTACAAATTTAGTAAATATATATAATTTATAAATTAGTATATTAGGTAATCATTTGAGTTTATACACTAAATAATAAATGATACTTATTTATTTATTTATTTATTAAATTATAATAATTTATAAATAATATAAATTGTTTAACTATTTAATTAAATTTAATTTAGAACACACATAATTTAATTTATTTCATAAATCTATTTATTTATATAAATTATTATTATTTTTAATATTGAATATTATTATTTTAATCTAAAAGGTAACATACAAAACTTAAATTAAATAATAAATATTTATTTTTAAAACTAAATTAATAAAGATTAAATATTAAATAAAAAATAAATTCTTACATTAATTATATAGTAACGTTGTATATAATATATATTTTACATTATAAATGAAACATCTCTCTTGATTTAATAGTTATAATTGTCCACGTTGTATGGAGGATCATAAGTTCTATTCTATTTATGTATAATTTTGTAACATTTTCTAGATCAATTTTCTTAAATGTCATGTCAGTATTCACATCTACTATATATAAGTATGCTTGATCAATCCATTCATATCCCCTACTAACTTTTTATTATATATATATATATAAAAGACCTCCATTATCAATTAACAATTAAAATTTTTGTTGTTAAAAATAATTTTCATAATATTATTAAATGTAATATGTATTACATATAATATAAGATTATAATAATCAATATAACATAATATCAGGGTCGTGTGTAGAAAATTTGAAGCCGTAGATAAAGAGTAAAATTTTTGGATCATACTAATTCACTTTAAGCTTGATGATGAGAAAATGAAAGATAAAATAAGAAAAATAAAAAAAAATATCACTACAAGAATTTTTTGATTTTGCTACTAATTTTAGCTACCATTTAAATTAGTAGCTAAATCTTAGTTAATTAACTATTAATTAACTAGAATATTATTTTTTCTAGCTAAATTGAAGTTATACTTCTTATTACTACAAATTAGCTAGGAAATAACTACAAATTTAAAAAAATTTACTACAAATTAATTAAGATTATTTTCTTAGCTAATTTGCTACTTATTTCATGCTACCATTTAATATTATAGTAATTTTGTAGCTAATTATTTTTACTAGAAATTAGCTACAAAATAACTATTGATTTTAAAATTAGCTACAAAATTATTTTGTAGCAAATTTTAAATTTTCTAGTAATGATATTTAAAATACTAAATTTAAGAGTATATATAGATAATAAAATAACAATTAAGTTTTAAAATTTTGAAAAGTAATTAATATTAACTAGTTACTATAGTTATTGTTTTATTTATAGTTTAATTACATTCTATTTTTTACTGACTAACTATTTTAATTATCTCCTATAACAATTATATGTATCATTGTAACCTTAATCAAGACTACAAGGTCTTTATAAAAAAAATACAACAATAAAATATAAAATGTAGATTTTGAAAAACCTTAATCAAGACTACAAGGTCTTTATAAAAAAAATACAACAATAAAATATAAAATGTAGATTTTGAAAATTAAAACATAACTTATGGTCACCATACACAAAATATAGTGTAAGCAAAATTAGGTTTTTTTTTTTTTTGTTGAAAACACTTGTCAAACTATAAAATCAATTATCATCATTCTATTATGTGTATAGTCCACAATTTAAAGAGATATGAGGCTTGAGGCAATCACCTTAATGACCTTGCCTTCTACACGACCTTGCATAATATTGCAAATATATCTTTAACTAACCACTTTTGTGTTATATTTTAATTTATTTTATATGTTGAATTGATTTCTTAAGTGATGTTATAGCAAAGGATTAACAAGGGATAACTTCCTTCACTACTTTAGTTTCCCTCAACAGATTGGTGAGAGATAGTTTTCCTCACAATTTTAGAACTATTTTTCATATTGTTGCAATGGATTTTTTTAGAAGATTTCATCACTATCTACAACAGAGTGATAGAGACATATTCCTTTACGAAAGTAATGTCTAACTTTTGGATCATATTATCGATGAATTAGTGATGGATTTACTTCCTCTACTTTAGTGACAAATTAATGAGTAAATGTTCTCTCGTAAACTTTAAAAATATATACGGGTAAATTTTATAAAGTTGGTGGTGACACATTGGCGAGGGACAAATTCTGTTGCTAAATAATTTATTAGGTTTGCAGCAAAATAGCGACGAAATCTAATTTCCTCGCTACTCTTTTGTTAACTAGTGAGAAAATTGCCAAAGAACTAATATGTAGAAATGTCCTCACAAATGAGCAAGGGATTAGAGAAGGAAAATTTCCTTTTCTAGTTAGTGAATTTCTTGTAGTGAAAAATGGTAAGGTGATTACCTATAAATGGTATGATAAACTTCTATAAATATGGAAATTTAACTAGTAATTATTCTCAATTTACGTCTTCATTGTCTAGGGAACATGTCAATGACACTTGAACACAAGCTCATATTATATCTTTGCTCAGTTACTTATTCTACCAATGTGTACTCACATTGATACAATATGAATCATCTAACTTCGATAAGAATTTTCTATAGAAATTTACCTTCAACCACGTACAACAAGATTAATTAATTTTTTCATAAATTTTAATTTAGTTTGCTTTTACAATCATTTTCATCCACTTGAATAATGATAGATAAGAAGATCATAATGTTACAAGATATCTACAGGTGATCTGATAACGAGTAGCCTGATAAGCCCAACAACAATGGCTAGGATAAGCTTTATTACCATATTAAAATTTGAGGTTTACCTAACTTAAGCCCAAAAGCTAGCTTATGAGGTCAGTGTTGTTTCTTATTGATATACATTATTTTGGTCATATCACCAATTGATTTGGGATGTCCAATAGTTACTAAAGTATGAGACTTAATTAAGGATTCTTTAGCTTGGAGGGTTGGTGATAAAATGAGTACTAAGTTGTAAACAAATGAATGGGTACCCTTATAGGATATCTTAACAATCATGCCACACATATTCTAATAAAACATGATTTGTCATGTAGATTCATAGATGCAACTAATGACAAAGGGAACTAGAGGCTGAACTTTCTATTTAATGTGCTTCCTAATAATATGGTTTGTAGAATACAAGCCGTGATTCACCCATCACATGAAAATATATAGGATTCTTTAAATTAAAAAAGGTTTGATGATGATACTTTCAAGTTGGCATTAACTCATAATATCTTTTGTGACACCCTTTACCCTTCTTTTATACTTATAGTTTATTTATTCCAAAAGGTAAAGAATTCATATTGTCCCAATAACTAAAAAGTACATCATGCCTTAATCTAATTTAGGTTTGCAGTGGTGGAGAATCAGGACCCCACATTCTTAAATAATGTAGAAAACAAATCAAATACAAAAGATGACACTTCAAAGGTCGCATCCTCAAATTCAAAACCTAATAAATTCAATTCATAAACCTAGCCTCGATGCCACAACCTATCAGAGTATTCCAAGACAAAGCATAAATAAAACCATAAGGCACAAGGACATTTAAGTGACATTCAACCCAAACATAAACAATACACAACAAAACGAAACACATCTCACTCAGCTAGTGGTGCAAGTACAACATAAGTAGAACTCACATAACATCATAAAAAATAAATAAAAAATTATAACAATTATACAAAGACATTTATTCGAATGCAAATTAATGACAATGATGCTGCCTAGTCTCTAGTCCATATGCATGTGGTACCAATTTGCCATTGGAAATGGACTGGCGGTAACATGACTCAACCCTTTGGTTGACCTATTCCATACTAAAATAATATTCTCTAGTAGCACATCAAGATCTACTCAGCTTACATGTATGCTTTGGTCATGGGATCAAACACAACCATTGGAGGTTAACTACCAAGTAGCCCCTAGTGGTCTAGTGACCTTAACAATTCGGGTTGGTATCTACTTCCCTATACATTTGTCTTTATTAAATGATGCATGATATGTCTTAGCTTATTCTTATTATTTTACTTTTTGAAAATTAGACTAATAAGGACCATTCTTGCTCCTATGGACCTAGGTGTCTTATCCACGACCCATAACAATCAGTGAGTACCATTCTTGCCCCTTTGCACTAGGTCACTCACTTAACCAGTGTCGCTTGGGCCCATTTTCACCAGCTCTTGGCCTAGGTAACATGTCGACCTCATCCTTATTAACTCGTTTCTCAATTTGTATCTCACAATTCTTGATACAATGCTTCCATATCAACACATATACATATAGTATAATTTCAACATAACTCAACATACATGAATTCTTGATAATACAACCAAACACATGTGTAGGTACGCTTTCACAAAATCAACCAAATTCACACACAATTAACACAAAAATTACATCATAGTATATGGAGTTTAATCTCCCATTCAAAGACATCCAAACAACCAAATACTACAATTAGGATTCTAGAGAAAATCCTCAACCTACGACTACGAGGTAAAAAGTCATGTGCTCTACCAACTACGAGAGACAAGCATTCTAGGATTTTAACTCATAATCACAAGTCAATAGTCTTGTCTTCTCAAGCAACCTCAAACAAAAAACCAAGCACTTTGTCAGTTGATAAAGGTGGTCAAACATAAGCAACCAATTGGGAAAAAACTAAACACTATGTCAATTAACAAAAATAATCAAACATGATATCAATGGGACATAATTTTAACAAAAAATAATTCTCACACGCACATACAGTGGAAAGTAAGAGAGGAAGAGAGAATATCTACTCAATATTTTTTGATCTCAAACTTGATTTTTTTGTTATATATCAATCAAATAGAAGAGAACCAAATTTATAGGTTTAGCTCTACAACTACTGAATCTAGAAAATAGGAAACTACCCCATGCACTAACAGTATAATCCTAAATGTGGGTAACAGAAAATCAAACAATGAAACTGAGAAAATAGGAAACTACCCCACACACTAATAACATAATCCTAAACATGGGTAACAAAAAATCAAATAATGAAACCAAAAAAAAATTTAAACTAAAATACTTTGACTCAATCAACTGTAAATATTGGCAGTGCATGTATGCTTGATTTAATTACTTCTAACATTGCCTCCCTTAAATCAAGTATGCACATTAATTATTCTGAGCATTTTCTTCAACTTATAAAATAGTTATGCTTTTAGTGGTTTTGTAAAAATATATGCAACTTGTTCTTCAGTTGGACAGTATTCAATCACAACTTCTTTTTCAGCTATTAATTCTCGAATTTTATGAAACCGAATGTCTATGTGCTTGGACCGCCCATGAAAAACTGGGTTTTTTGAAAGTGCAATTGCAGACTTATTATCACAAAAAATCATTATGGGAGTATTTTGCTTTTGACGCATTGCTTCAAGCATCCTTCTCATCCATATTGCTTGTGTAGCACAACTTGTTATAGCTATGTATTCTACCTCGGCTGTTGAGAGTGCAATTGTTGGTTATTTCTTCGAGGACCATACTACTGCTCTAGTGCCTAGATGAAATGCATACCCTGACGTGCTTTTTCTTGTCTCAATATCTCCTTCCCAGCCACTGTTTGTGTATCTAACTAACTTTATATTAGAATTATTATCAAATAAAAATCCCCTCAGTCAAAGTACCTTTAATATATCTAAGGATTCTTTTTGCTCCCTGTAAATGACATACATATGGCTCTTCCATGAATCTATTAAGCAATCCTACTCCAAAGATAATATCTGGTCTAGTAGCTACCAGATATCTGAGACTTCCAATCAAGCTCTTGTAGTATGTTAAATCAATTCTTCTTTCATCACTATCTCTTTTCAACTTCAACTTTTCTTCAACAGATGTTGAGATTGGCTTTGAATTCTCCATTTTGAATTTCTTCAAAATGTTTGTAGCATACTTCTTTTGAGAAATGAAAATTCCATCAACCTGCTGAATGACCTCAATGCCAAGAAAATAAGACATCAGGCCCAAATCTGTCATTTCAAAGCATCTAATCATGGTCTCCCTGAATTCTGCAATCATCTTTAAATTGTTGCTAGTAAAGATTAAATCATCAACATAAAGGCACACAATAAGAATATCACTATGGTCAACAAATTTAATATATAGAGTATGTTCAAACGGGCATCTTTTGAAAACCATTATGCACAAAGTAAGAATCAATCTTCTTGTACCACGCTCTGGGTGCCTGCTTCAAGCCATACAATGCTTTCTTCAGCTTGTAGACTTTATCTTCTTTTCCTTCAATCTCATATCCAACAGGTTGTTCAACATACACTTCTTTTTCCAAAGTACCATTTAGAAAAGCAGACTTAACATCCATTTGATGAATTTTCCAATTATTTTGAGCTGATAGAGAGATAAGCATACGAATTATATCTAATTTCGCTACAGGAGCAAATACCTCAAAATAATCAATACCTAGCTTCTGCTTGTATCCTTTTGCTACTAACCTTGCTTTGAAACGATATATTTCTCCATTGGGCATGTACTTAGTCTTGTACACCCACTTTACTCTAATTAGCCTTTTATCTCCTGGTAAGTATGTCCGCTCCCACGTTTGATTTTTCTCAATGGCATGAATTTCTTTATCCATTGCTTTTCTCCAATTTCGATCACTTGCAGCTTCTTCAAATGTAACTGGTTCACAATCTGCAAACAAAGCAAAATTGATAATTTCCTCATCAGATGGGTCATCGTCATTACCCACAACATAGTCCTCTAATTTGGCTAGTAGTCTCCGTTGTCTTTGTGGTCTGCTTGATGTTTTTGGCTCATCAAGTGTTGGATCTACGTGTCCATTCTCTTCTTCATAATTTTCTAGAATTACTATAGGCTCTTTTTAAGCTTTGGAAGACCAATTCCACATTTTTTCTTCATCAAAGGTCACATCTCTGCTTATAATTACCTTCTTTGTCATTAGATTGTAGAGCTTGTACGCCTTTGAGTTGGTGCTGTAACCAATGAAGATACACTTCTCTCTTTTTTCGTAAAGCTTCTTTTTAGGTTGATCGGGTACGTAGGCATATGCTATATACCTAAAAAATCTGAGATGTCGAATTGAGGGCCTCCTTCCACTCTACGCTTCTTCTAGTGTTTTATCATAAACACTTTTTGTTGGACACCTATTCAACATATACACAGCAGTGGCAACAGTTTCTACCCAAAATTCTTTGGGCAATTGTTTAGCCTTCAGCATGCATCTCACCATGTCCATGATTGTCCTATTCTTCCTTTCTGCTACTCCGTTTTGTTGAGGATTGTATCATGTTGTTAATTGATGTTGAATTCCATGTTGGTCAAAAAAATATGTATAGGCAAGGTACTCTTAGCCTTTGTCTGTCCTTAGTGCTTTAATTTTGCAATCATTTTGTTTTTCTACAAATGCCTTAAATGACTTAAAGGCATCACAAGATTCTGATTTCTGTTTCAAAAAATACACCCAGATTGATAGAAATCCAACCGACAAAGATAAAGATAATTTGCGTGACACTAGAGGTCCCATGCCTAGGTCCAAAGCCAAAACGATGAAGCAATCCGTGGCGGGCTTGAGTTCAAGAATTAAGGAAAACTTACAGCAAAGTGAATCAGAGGCAGTACCAAAATAGGTCACTTTATTACAAGTTGATGAAGAATGAAGCTCATCTTGAAGAACACAAATAAAGTCCAAGTCATTGTCATGTAATTTGGGTTAAGTAGTTAGTTAGAGATTTTTTATTTTAAATAGAGATTTTAGATAGAGATTTTGATTGAGATTCTAGATAGAGATAGAGATTTAGATTTTTGATTTTGATAGAGATTTTTTATAGAGATTTTTTATTGAGATTTTAGATAGAGATTTTTTTTTATATTTTAGATAGAGATTTTTTATTGAGATTTCAGATAGAGATAGAGATTTTGATTGGTTAAGATTTTATGCCAATTAAAATATTATTGGGCTTTAACTTTCGGGTTGCCTAGCTAAGTCTATAAATAAGTTATTGTAATCAATCGGAACTCAGAATTTAGAATTTAATAAAGTCTTCTCGTTGTGAGAACTTTTCCTTTGTTCTTAGGATTAAGAAAGTTTTATAGTGTTGGTTCTACTGACAGGTCGCGATTAAGGTCACGCTTTCTCTTGATAACTTTGGTTCTACCGGCAGGTCGTGATTAGGGTCAAGTTCCCCTTTTGCCTAGTCACACCTTGATAACTTTGGTTCTATCGATAGGTCGCGATTAGGGTCAAGTTCCCCCATCACCAGGTCACACTTTGATAACTTTGGTTCTACTGGCAGGTCGCGGTTAGGGTCAAGTTCTCCTTCTACCTATTTTCAAGACGATCCATTTTCTGATCCAGTAAGATCATATCATTTGGTATTAGAGCTTCGGCTTTTGAAACCAGGTATTCTCTTTCCCTTGCATCTTCATTGTTTAAAAAAAATCTTACAAAAAAAAATCATACAAAAAAAATTGCACCAAAAAAAAATTAATTAAAAGGAAAGGGGCTTCCTTGGTTCTTGCTAACTCTTACCCTCTAAAATTATCACATTAGCCAAATCCTTATTGTTTCTTGCTGCTTAGCATCATTCTTAAAAGTTCTTACTTAAGAACTCATAAGGAAAAGTTGAGTGGTAAAAGGAAAGTGTAAAAAAAAAGCCAAATTGAGTGATATACACGTGACTACACATAATTTGAGTGTAAACATGTGAGAAAGTGTTTATGTGAGGATTTTTTTTCTAACTTTATTTTTTGCAGTATTTTAATCATGACGAGAAGGCGAACGAGATGTTGATCTCAAATTACTCATCAAGACTTTTCAAGAACAACTCAAAGCTCTAAATGCCAAGTTGGATGATTTATAACCTATACCCAGGTATATGAGCCCTTCTAGTCAACACAATGAAGAAGAAGAAGAAGAAGATTCTTGTTCAGCATCCAAGTTGATTACTAATGTGTTTAATGTGCTTAGCAATCCTTTATATGAACATGAAGTAGAGGAGTATTCAGATGGACGACATAATGAAAAAGAAAGGAGAAGAAGAGGTGAACCAAGACATGCAATTACTCGGGCAATATTAGGATGTCAATCCCTACATTCCAAGGAAAGAATGATCCTGAAGTATACTTGGAGTGAGAGAGAAAAGTTGAACATGTGTTTGATTCTCACAACTACTCGGAGGAGAAAAAGGTAAAATTAGCAATTATTAAATTTATCGACTATGCTAATATTTGGTGGGATCAATTTGTGATTAACAAATGTAGAAATGGAGAAAGGCCCATTTGTACGTGGGAAGATATGAAGTTTGTGATGAGAAAAAGATTTGTATCAAACCATTACCATAGGGACTTGCGTAGAAAATTGCAATGCTTAACACAAGGTTCTATGAGTGTGCAAAATTACTATAAGGAGATGAAAATAGCCACGACTAGAGCCAATGTGAAGGAAGACCGTGAGGTAATTATTATGGCTAGATTCATTGGAGGCTTAAAGAAGGAGATAGCTGATGTGGTGGAGTTGCAACATTATATGGAGATAGAGGATTTGTTGCACAAAGAAATTCAAGTGGAGAGGCTATTGAAATCTAAAAGATCATCCAAATTTGCTTCATCTTCTAGCTCCTCATGGAGATCAAATTGGAAGAACAATAAAGTTGTTACAAACTTTAAAGAAGATGTGAAGGTCAAATATTCAAATGCCCTTTCTAAAGGTAAAATTGACACTAATACATCCTATAGATCACATAATATCAAGTATTTCAGGTGTCAAGGAGTTGGGCATATTGCTTCCCAATGTCCAAATAAAAGAGCAATGGTTACATGGGATAATGAAGAAATAGAAAGTGAGAGCTCAAGTGATGATGAAATACCACCATTGGAGGACCATAGTGATGTGGAAGTTGTTGAACTTGTAAGTGGAGATATTCTTGTCACTAAGCGTACTCTTAGCATACAGCCTAAGGAAGGTGGTAACATGGAGCAACGTGGACATAACTTTCATACTAGGTGCCACATAAATGACAAGGTATGTAGCATGATTATTGATAGTGGAAGTTGCACCAATGTGGCTAGTACTATCATAGTGGAGAAAATAAATTTGCAAACTGCCAAACACACCAGGCTTTATAAGTTGCAATGGCTTAGTAATATTGGAGAAGTAAAGGTTGACAAGCAAGTTTCAGTTCCTTTTGCTATTGAGAATTACAAAGGTGAAGTACTGTGTGATGTGGTTCTTATGGAGGTAAAGCATATACTTTTGGGTCGTCCATGGCAACTCGACCGCAAGGTGACCCATAATGGGTATACCAATTGTTTGTCTTTTATTTACAATGAGTTGAAAATTACTCTTACTCCATTGTCTCCAAAGCAAGTAGGTGAAGACCAAATAAAAATGAGGAAAGTAAGAGTGTAAACAATCAGATGAAAAAAAAGAATGAAAGAACAAAAGAAAAAAGTGAACAAAAGAATGAGAAAAGCAAAAGAAAAGAAATCCATTCAAAAAAGAAAAAGAAAATGAGTTTCTTTGCAAGAGAGAGAAAAGAAAATATGAGTGAAAATAAGTAGAAGAAAGAAAAACATGAAATTGAGTGTAGTGAAGAGAATAGTAAGAAAATAAGTGCATTTGCAAAGACAAAAGAGGTTGAGAGTGCGTTATCAGCAAAATAGAAACTACTTGTACTCCTGTACAAGGGTGTTTATTTCACTAATGAATTTCATTCTTCTCTTCCTTGTGAAATTGAGTCTTTGTTACATGAATTCACTGATGTTTTCCAAATGAAGTGCCTCATGGATTACCTCCTTTAAGAGGTATTGAGCATCAAATTGACCTCGTTCCTGGTTGTCCAATTCCAAATAGACCAACCTATAGAACAAATCTTGAGGAAACAAAGGAAATTCCAAAGCAAGTGAATGAGTTGCTGCAAAAAGGCTTTATGAGGGAAAGTCTTAGTTCATGTTCTGTTCCCATTATCTTGGTTCTAAAGAAAGATGGAACATGACACATGTGCGTTGACAATCAGACCATCAATAAAATCACTGTAAAGTATAGATATCATATTCCTAGGTTAGATGATATGCTTGATGAATTGTTTGATTATAGTGTGTTTACTAAAATTGATTTGAATAGTGGATACAATAAAATTTGTATGAAAGAAGATGATGAATGGAAAACAGCTTTCAAAACAAAATATTGTTTATATGTGTTGTTAATGGTGTCATTTGGCTTAACTAATGCCCCTAACACCTTCATGAGGATAATGAATCATGTTTTGTGTTCTTTCATTGGGAAATTTATAGTAGTCTATTTTGATGATATTTTGATTTATAGCAAGACTTTAGATAAACATGTTGAATATTTGCATGCTGTTCTTAAGAGAAAATAAATTGTATGAAAATCTCAAAAAGTGTTCATTTTATCTTGAATCTGTTGTGTTTTTGGGTTTTGTTGTAAGTTCAAAAGGAATAAGTGTGGATGAAGAAAAGGTAAAGGCAATTAGAGAATGACCTACACCTAAGAATGCAAACGAGGTAAGAAGCTTTCATGGTTTAGCAAGTTTTTGTAAGAGGTTTGTACAAAACTTTAGTTCTATTGCTGCACCTTTAAATGGGCTTGTTAAAAAGGATGTTGTGTTCAAGTGGGATGATGTGCATGAGAAAGCTTTTAATTTGTTGAAAGATAAGTTGACCAATTTACTTTTGCTTTGTTTACCTAATTTTGATAAAGCTTTGAAATTGAATGTGATGCTTTTGGTGTTGGAATAGGAGCTGTATTGATACAGGAATCCAAACCAATTGCATATTTTAGTGAGAAGCTAAGTAGGGTTTGGTTGAACTACTCTACCTATGACAAGGAGTTGTATGCTTTGGTGAGGACATTGCAAAGTTGGCAGTATTATTTATGGCCAAGGGAGTTCATAATCCATTATGACCATCAAAGTTTGAAGTTTCTAAAATCTCAAGGTAAGCTTCAAAAGAGACATGCCAAGTGGTTGGAGTTCATATAGATGTTTCCTTATGTGATCAAGTACAAGAAAGTGTCAACCAATGAGCATGCTAATTTGGATGGAGAGTAGAAGGCAGAATTTGTTAAAGAATTTCATGCCAAAGTTCGAGCTAACATTCAGAAGAGGAATGGACAATATGCAAGGCAAGCAAATAAAGGGCATGTTATGACTTTTGAGCCTAGAGATGGCATCTGGGTTCATAAGCAAAAAGAAAAGATTCCTATTAGAAGAAAATACAAGTTGCAGCCAAGAGGAGATGAAACTTTTCAAATGTTAGAAAGGATCAATGACAATGCCTACAAGTTGGATTTATCAATTGCATATGATAATATAAGTTCTACTTTAAATGTTGTTGATTTATCTTTACTTGTTGTAGGTGAGGAATTTTATTCGAGGATGAAACCTTTTGAAGAGGGAGGGAATGATAGAAACCCAACCAACAAAGATAAAGATAATTTGCGTGACGCTAGAGGTCCTATGCCTAGGTCCAAAACAAAAACGATGAAGCAATCCGTGACAGGCTTGAGTTCGGGAATTAAGGAAAACTTAGAGTAAAGTGAGTCAGATGCAGCACCAAAATAGATCAATTTATTGCAAGTTGATGAAGAATAAAGCTCATTTTGAAGAACAAAAAAAAAGCCCAGGTCATTGTCATGTAATTTGGGCTAAGTAATTAGTTAGAGATTTTTTATTTTAGATAGAGATTTTAGATAGAGATAGAGATTTGATTGGTTAAGATTTTATTTCAATTAAAATATTATTGGGCTTTAACTTCCGGGTTGCCTAGCTAAGTCTATAAATAAGCTCTTATAATCAATAAGAACTTAGAATTTAGAATTTAATAAAGTCTTCTTGTTGTGAGAACTTTTCCTTTGTTATTAGGATTAAGAATGTTTTATAGTGTTGGTTCTACCGGCAGGTCACAGTTAGGGTCACGCTTTCTCTTGATAACTTTGGTTCTACTGGCAGGTTGCGGTTAGGGTCAAGTTCCCCTTTTTCCTGGTCACACCTTCATAACTTTGGTTCTACCGCGGTTAGGGTCAAGTTCCTCCATCATCAGGTCACACTTTGATAACTTTGGTTCTACTGACAGGTCGTGGTTAGGGTCAAGTTCCCCTTCTACCTATTTTCAAGATGATCCATTTTCTGATCCAGTAAGATCATATCACAGGTTTTTCTGCTAAAATCATCAATAAAGGTAATGAAATACCTGCTATCATCATGTGTTGGTATCTCAATCATGCATAAATCTGAATGGACTACTTCCAATGGCTTTTTTGCTCTCCAAGACTTTCCAGTTGAAAAAGATCCTCTGTGCTTCTTTGCAATTTCACAAGTCTCACATACACCCTCAAGAATATTTATAACAGGAAAACCAAATACATACTCTTTTTTAGATAAATAATTCAATGTAGAAAAGTGATAATGTCCAAAGCGCATGTGCCATAACCAATCATTATTTTGTATAAAAGAACTCAAGCAACACAATTCTTTGTGATCAACTTTTAAAGGGAACAAGCAATTAGGAGTCATTTTTACCTTAGCAATCAATCTTCCATTTTTGTCAATCAAAGTACAGCAACCATCGAGAATCTGCATGTTGTAGCCTTTTTCGATAATTGTCCCATGCTCAACAGATTGTGATGAAGACTAGGGCATAAAAAACATCATAGATGAAATTTTGAAAATCATCCTTCAGTTTGATAACAATCCTGCCTTTCCCAAAAAATCGAAATATTTGTATTATTTCCAAATTTCACAATAGATTTTACCATTTCATTTAGTGATAAAAATAACTCCTTTTTTTCCACACATGTGGTTGCTGCAGCCTATATCTAGTTACCAAATATCTCCATTGCTTGCAAAATTGTCTGCTGCTAGAAGTAAAGTTTGTGGATTATCAGAACTCTCACTAGTATGTTGATATTGGCTTTCTACTATATTTGCCTATTGTTTGAATCTACAATCTGCAGTTATGTGCCTAAACTTTCCATAGTGGTAGCAGTTGAAATTTGTCCTTTATTGGGAGTTGTTGCTTCTTCCTCTTCCACAATTGGTAGATATGAAATTGTGTCCACCTCTTCCTTGATTAGGTGGTCTGAAATTGTTGTCTCTCCATTGTTGATTGAAATTATAATGACCTCTTCCTTTGAAATTTCCACAACCTCTACCTCTAAAATTTCTATTTCTACCTTCACGAACTCTACTATCTTCACTTCGGCTGGATTTTGCTATGTTGGTAAAATTTACCTGGCTCTTTAAAGCTTCTTCATTTGCTTTTTCAGTTTTCTCCAAGATTCTGCTCATATGGCTTTCAATGCTACCTTGCTGTCATGGTATCTGTGTCGTGGGATTCAACTATTGTAGTCACCACATGATCAAACTTCATTGGCATGGTGCGTAGAATTTTCTCCACCACCTTCTTTCAAGGATGTCTTCTCCATACACCCTCATCTTGTTAACAAGATTTGTTACTCGTGAAAAATATTGTTCCACAGTTTCTGAACTGGATATTTCATATCTTTCATATTCTCGATGCATGGATTGCAGTTTGGATTTATGGGATTTTTTTACTTCTTTGTATGACAGCTTCAAAATATCCCACACTTTGGCTGTCTTGACATTTGCTATTTTGCCAAAAATTGAATAATCTACTCCTTGGTGAATTTGCGATACCACCAACTAGTCCTTCCTTTGAGCAACATCATCAACTCCTTGTTGTAAGCCTGGTTCAATAAAGCCCCAAATATTGTGAGCTTTCAAATGGATAAATATCAACAATGCCCAATAATGATAATCCAATTTCCCATCTAATTTGGGACCAGACCAAACAATATTGTAATTTGTGGCCATCTCTCTCAAAAAAAATTTGGCAAAGTGAGAACTCTTTTATTCCTCACACACTCAATAATTTTTTTTTGAAACTAACTCTCTCACAATCTCACAAAACCAATACTGGATCTAACAGGCTCTGATACCAATTTGATATTAGTGGGACATAATTTTAACAAAAACAATACTCACACGCACATATAGTGGAAAGCAAGAGAGGAAGAGAGAATATCTACTCAATATTTTTTAATCTCAAACTTGATTTTTTTGTTATATATCAATCAAATAGAAGAGAACCAAATTTATAGGCTTAGCTCTACAACTACTGAATCTAGAAAATAGGAAACTACCCCACGCACTAACAGCATAATCCTAAACGTGGGTAACAGAAAATCAAATAATGAAACCGAGAAAATAGGAAACTATCCCACACACTAACAGCATAATTCTAAACGTGGGTAATAGAAAATCAAATAATGAAACCAAGAAAATAAAATTTTAAACTAAAATACTTTGACTCAATCAACTGTAAATATTGGCAGTGCATGTATACTTGATTTAATTACTTCTGACAAAACATAAGCAACCAACAAGTTCTAGGGTCAACCCTTCTATCCATAATTATACCTACATCCTTGAGCAAAATTTCTTACTCCTCCTTACCTAGAAGGTGTAAAACAAAGACTTTAAGATGTCTTTAGGGTGCTCTTCCTCTACCTTATATTGTAGTAGCATAAGAGAGTTTATAAAAAAAATTCTAACACATTAGGGGTTATGCTAGCTCCCACTTCTTATAGCATCAAAATGAGTCATACTAGATTTTTTAAATATCTATTATTTAAATATTTATCTGTTATTAAATATCTTTTATATCTAAAGATAATGTTTTCCAAATATAAATAATATTGTTTTAAATATTCAAATATTTATAACCATATTTGAAAGTTTGTTAAACCATCAAGATAATATAAATATCTTTTTAAATATCTAAAAGTTGTTAATTATATTTGAATTCAAATATTACCTGATATTTAAATAACACCTATTTTTCAAAAAATACAATCTATTTAATTATTCACAAAATAATATTATTTTAAAAGGTGATTAAATATAACAACTAATTATTTAATAGGATAATTACAACAACAACAACACAAAAATCTGGGTGTTACATCTTTCACCACCTTCCTACCATTGGAAGAAATGTGATGTAACTTTTTAAAGTTGTTTAGTGTTAGCTTGGTTAAGATAGAGTTAGATATATGCTTTGGAAGATAAGTCATCAATCTGTGCCCATCAATTTCCTACTAACAAGATGAGAGATCATGGACTCTAATTTGTGTCTATTTTGTAAGATATATAGTGAAATTATTAGCCATGTGCTTAAGGAATACCCACCCACAAAGGAACTTTGGAAGAAGATGATGTATTTTTTAGAACTAACCACTTCTTTTTAATCAAAATTTCAAGATTTGTTATTGCATAATCTTATTCGGAAGAAAAGTATAGAGGATAGGTGGATTTTATCTTTTGTTGGATAGCTCAATTTAATTTGGAGGAGAATAAACAAGTTTGTCTTCTTTCCAAGCAGGAATTGTTGGAATTCCCTCCTTAATTGTGGTTCACAAGTCACAATGCTTAGGGGATGAACATGTTGGGTTACTTTTGGGCTCCCAACTATGTGGACAAAAGTCCAATACTCTCAAGCCCGCTAGGTTCCTCTTTATAAGAGGAGAAAGGGTTAGATTGAGAGACACACATCCAAGTGAAGGAACCCTAAGAGAATTAGAGTCCTTTTTGTATTCCTCTTTGAGAGAAAGAGAGAAATTTATACAGAGAAGTTTGTATACCATCCGAGAGGGTGAGATTCATTGAGAGATCCTTAGAGATTGAGAGAAACACTTTGTAATACTACTTTTATAGTAGAGATATTTTACTGGACTAGGTCCCGTGGTTTTTCCCGAGAGGGTTTTCCACGTAAAAATTCCTGGTGTCATCTTCCTCTACTCTTTCACTTATTTTTTCTTACGCTTCCGCATAGTGCCCATTTTGCATTCACAGAGGAGGGAATAGGTATTGTTATTTCCCAACAGTGGTATCAGAGCCTGGTTCGAAAAACCATAGTCCTGTGCAATTCAAGATGGAAGGAACATTCGCTCATGATGGAGACATGTTCAAGCTAACTGCAGATAATTATTCCTATTGGAAGCCAATGATGGAAGACCATCTATACTGCCAAGATTTGTATGAGCCAATCACAAATGAGGAAATGCCGAAAGGGAAGACTGAAAAAGATTGGGAGATTCTCAATCGTAAAAGTTGTTGCTATGATTCTAAATACATCAACAAAAGCTTGTTTGAGCATGTATCGACTTATACCAATGCGTATGAGTTGTGGATGAAGCTTGAATCTATGATTCAAAAGAAAATCCTAGAAACAAAGCTTATCTTGTCGGACGATTGGTAAAATTGAGTACTTTCGACGACCGGAATATGATCGAGCATCTAAACACCTTCAAAGGTATTGTGAATCAATTAATGAAGGCGGATATGAAGATTGATGATGAATTACAAACTCTTCTACTCCTTAGTTCTCTACCCGAGAGCTGGGACACATTGGTTGTCACTCTCAAAGAACTCAACACCAGATGGAAAAAGCTTAGTCGGATACTTTATTACGTATACCGCTAAATGAAGAGTCCAGAAGGAAAGAAAGAGGAATGAGCAGTCACTCAAAATCCAATGTTGTTGAGAATAAAGGAAGGAGTGAGCATAGAAGCAAAGGAATTCGTGGAAAGTCACAAGGAAGATCTAAGTCTCGTCCTAGAGGTTTGACATGTTTCTATTGTGGAAAAATTGGCCACAAGAAGCAATAAAAATGATGAAAATTACATGAAAAGTGAGTCACTTTTCAATTTTTTGATTGTTCAAGATACTTACATTTCACACGATTTTTATATTGTTTATGTTCTTTTGTTTGAACATTAGTTGATTTAAATAATTTTTATGTAGATAAATTTAATGCAATAAATTTTAAATTCTAAAGTAGTAAAAAATAATTTAAAATTGTGTTCTAAAATTGAAAATAATCATTTTTTTAGAGAGGAACATTGACTCAAATTTGAGAGTTAAAATGAATAAAATAAATTTTTAAATATAAAAAACAAAAATAAATTTTTACCATAAGATAAAAGATCAAAATTATGATTTAGCCCATAATTTTAAAAAAATGTAATAAAAAATAGTGACAATCAAATAAAATTATTATCTTTATTGGTTCAACTTAAAATAAAAATAAATATCTTTTATGATAATAATGTAAAGAATTTTTATATTATCTTACCATCATAATTATTATAAATGATAAATTAGTTACTTTACAAATAACTAGTTTAAAAAATATAATTGACATTGCAAAAATTATTATATTAACATAAAAATTAAACTTTAAAAGAAGTATTAACAATAAGTACCTCTACAATCATTTGTTCACTTTGTTGAACCTTAAAGACTATCTTAGTTTTAGTGGACTCCCATAACCCAACTGATAAACTTTCCATAAAAAAAAATAACTTTGTTATTACTAACTTTAAAATTACTGTCAAAAAAGTCATATTTAAAAAATCAAATATCAATTTATTAAAGATATGATTAAGAAAATAAAATAAAATATACCTGTATATATAATTATTAAAATGACCACATAATAGGTTTATGTTAAATTATACAAAAGAAAAATACTATTAAAATTAACTGAAATAAAATTATTAAAAATTGACCATTGTTTTGATAAAAAAAAAATCAGGTTTAATAAATTTATGATAAATAATGTAATAGCAATATAAAAAATATCATCTAATTAATACTATTATATACGATAAAGTAGTTAACTTTTATAATAATTATTTTAAAAACATATTATTTGTCATTAGTTGATGAAAATATAGGATATATACCGACAATATAAAATATTTTTACTATGTAAAATCAATTACAAAATATTATATATGATAAATTTTGTTGACTTTGATAAGAATTAGTTTAATAGTCATACAAAATATATTTTTTAATTGGTTAACAATACATGACCATTAAACTCTTAGTTTTAGCTAGTAAAATTGGTTTGATTTGGTAAGATGAACTAGGCCAAGCTATTAAATATGTGATAAAAAAAATCAGACCAATTTGACCTTATCCGATAATAAAACACGAGCTTGAAAGCTATCAATCTTATTTAATCTAATGTTTTATTTATTTATTTTATAAATACATAGAAAAATATGAAAAAAAATAAGACAAGTTAGATCAGTAAAAATATAATCCATGAAAAAAATCGAGACAAACACATCATTCATTTTTCCTCTTCGACTCACTGAGTCGAAGACCTATTTTATTAGTTCTATTCTTAGTAATAATTTTTAATAAATAATATATAAACTAATAATGTAAAAAATATTATATTATCAACTAATAAAAAAATACCAATTATGATTATTTCGACGAATTTTACTGTACTACTTTAAAACAATCTTTAACGTGATTTTTAATAGATTAATAACTAAAAATTCTTCTCATAAATTTTAATCTAAAACTTTTACCCTAATAATTCTATTAAACTCTAAATAGAGAAGTAGATTTTTGTTTTTTTTATAAGACTTTATTTCAATATAAAAATAAAAAATCTATAAATTAATTTTATGCTGTGATTCAATAAAAAAAATTATCATATATAATAAAATTATTAATTTTTATAATAATCATCTTAAAAATAATATAATAATAATCTATAATTGATGGACCGTATAAAAATTTTCGCTCACCGTGGATGGCGTTTAAACTCTTCAAAAATATTAATGTTATAACAAATATTACTAATATATTACATGTGTAAAAAAAAAAATATCAAATTCTTAATTATTTGATTTTTTAAAATCAATCCTTATAATGTAGAACTTGGTTACAGGGGTCATGTTAAATTTACGTGCTTACTTAACAAGTTAATATAAAGTGTGAAATTAAGCGAAGAAAAGGAGAAAGTGCATTCCTGATAGCAACTGAACCGAAATGAAAACATGGCGTTAGCAGTTAGGGCTTTATGGACAGTCAGAAAGGGAAGGCCTCACTTCTTCCCAAATCCTCACCGTTCCTGTTTCTGCAAACATGCACAATCACAATTACATTCAAATTCAAATTCAAATTCAAATTCACTTCTCCATAAATTGATTCAGGTTCCCAATTCACACATCAAAACGACGCTGGATCAGGAAATGGCTTCCCTTCGAAGCTCACAGCCTTCTTGGGACTTCCTTGTTACCTCTCTCTCCCCTTCTTCTTCCGACAAAGCTCGATTGGTACTAGTACTAATCTTCTCTCTGTTTTCCATTTCATCAATTATTTTTAATTACATTGATTTTTATTTTTTGTGAAGAAAATTAAGCAAATGAGGTTAACATTGTATTTCTAAATACCAATTATCTGTCCGCAAGAATTTTTCTTTTATTATTACTATTTATTAACATGTGTATTGTATAATATAAATGTTTGTTTTTATATAACTAAAATTCTTAAAAAGAATAAATAAATAAATAATTTTGAATATATACCTTATATTTTGAATTTACCATTAATGATTTTAAGTGTGATGTAAATTTATTTTTAATTATTGACAATTTTTTTTTTTGAAAAAATTATTTAAATTCAATTCAGAGATAAAGATAAAAAATAGTATTTTGAGATGGTTGAAAAGAATTATTTGACTAGTTAAGGGGATAGCTTGTGAAATGTACATATGTAGTAAGGAAAAGAGAGAATATTGAGAATGTCTAATGAAGAGAGTGAAAAAAGTTAGAGAATGGAGATAACCAAATTGTGAAAGTGAAAGTGAGTCTCACTATCCAAATTGTGTATTCTGATTTATACAGCTAGATGGAGATAACCTACTAGTTACAAAATGGGAAATTTGTGGTATAAAAAAAATTTGAGATGAATTTTATACAAGCATTTGTTAACATATACCTACTTGTTTGTTTAAGAATATTTTGACACGCTATAACTTTGGTTTTACTAAAATATACTCAATATATAGTTTGCTAAAACATTCCTTCTAATTAGCAATCCTGATAGGAATTTGTCAATGTATTTCCACTTGGGTTTTAAAAGGAGTATTTGGCAAATTATAACTACAATTTTTTTTAAAGTACATCCAAAGTATAGCTGGTTAAAATACTATTTTTTTAAAAAGTAGGTATACGTTAACAAATCTCACGCAGACATGCGTTTGTGTGTGTATATAATGTGGTTTTAGTTTCTCAATTATATGTGACCAATTATGCTTGGTGGATTGACTATACAGACTGTGATGATCAGTATTCTAACTTATATTATTATTGCATGGTCAGGTTTTGGAATGGATTTTGGAGAAGATGCTGAAAGAAAATGAGAAAGACCACGATCTCTTCTCTGAAGTCATCTTTCTTTGTGGAAAGGTGAAGGACGTGATGCTAGCAATGCGCATGTTTAGTTCTATGGAGGCTACTGGAGTTAAACCCACTTCCCTGGTTTTCAATTCCCTTATAAGTGTTTGTTTGTGTTCCCATGATGTTGTCACAGCAGTTAGTTTATTTGAGATCATGGAGAGTTCAGAGAGCTATAAACCTGATTTTCGAACTTACAATATCTTTATTTCAGCATTTTCCAAGTCAGGGAATGTTGATGCCATGTTAGCTTGGTACTCGGCGAAGAAGGCTGCTGGACTTGGTCCTGATCTTCAAATGTTTGAATCCCTTTTATCTGGCTGTGTTAATTCTAGAAAGTTTGAGATTGCTGGTACAATTTTTGAAGAAATGATGAATTCTGGAATTGTACCTAGTGCATCCATACTGGAAAGTATGCTTAATGGGATTTGCAAGCAAAAGAGACTGGGTCAAGCGGAGGAGTTTTTCAAGTTTGTGATAGATTCTGGATGGGAAATAAATGAGAACATGGCTGATAAGTTAGTAGCATTGTATCATCAACAAGGGAAAGTGGAAGAGATGGAGAAGCTACTAGAAACTATGACGAAGCCCTGTGTAAACACTACCGGTGTTCTTGCACGAATTCATTGCGGAATTGTGAGGATGTATGCCATGTTAGACAGATTGGATGATGTAGAGTTTGCTGTGGGTAGAATGCTTAAACAAGGGATGTCATTCACCAGTGCAGATGAGGTTGAAAAGGTCATCTGCTCATACTTCAGAAGGGAAGCTTATGATAGGCTAGACATATTCTTGGAGTGTTTGAAGAGTTGCTATGTGCTTAATAAATCAACTTATGATTTGTTGATATCTGGCTATAGAAGAGCACAGTTGCTTGAAAAAGTAGATAGAGTGATGGAAGACATGAAATCTGCTGGATTAGCATAATGGCCTGTGTGATGATTGCAGATGACCTCTATTTAGCTCCTTAACATTTACACCAAGCAGCAATTTAGTGTTGTTAGCAGCCACAGCCAGTGAGTATACCATCAAATGAATTTTAAAAGTTCACATTTGTTAAATTAAAGCTTCTTCTGTATAATTGACATAGGCCATTCAATTTTGACTGTCTAACCTCTTGTATTGTTTTCTTTTCTTTTTTATTTTGGTGGTAAAGATTTCACATTTCTGTGGCAAACTTAAATAACGATGGAGCGAATTTCCATATTTATTGTATAGCTTAATCATGTGGCTGGATGTTTGATATATATCCTTCATTGCCCTTCGATTTCATTCTCACTATCATGTCATCTTAGGAAACTAGAGATGCTTATTCTCGACATTGTGTTTTCTGTAAGTGATCCTCGTACAATTTTATACTCAAATGGGATGCTACAAAGAAAGGACCTCGAAGGTCCAAGTTTTCTCATCCTCAATATAACTGATCAAACAAACCTATAAGATAGTCAAATAAAGCATAGGTTAACTAAAATGACTAGTCCAGTGCATTCTATATCTTCGTTGAGAGTGTCATTATACATGTGAAATCTTGAGACCTGTGAGAATGGGTTTGGATGATATTAAGCCTCCGACGAAGATGCTGCCAATATATATTTTTTATTGATTAAAATTTATTTAAAATCATCAATTTTAGTGGGTTTTACTCTGTATTTAATGACCCTTTCTTTCAAGATTGTATCTATGGACTAAAATTTACTAAAAATCACCAATTTTAGTGGATTTTACTTTGTATTTAGTAACTTTCTCTCAAAGAATTGTATCTAATGATTCTATCTATGAGAGTTTGTACTAACTTATTCTCTTTCTAAAGTTTTTTTTTTTTTTTTTTTGGAATTTGAATAAGAGACCATTCACTTAAAAATATCTATGTATACACATTCTTATCTCATTGACTAGTTTGGTGATCATTAGAACAACTTTTTTGAGTATTTCTACTCTCTCTAATAGCAATCTTTTGACATTGATAGTATGAATAACTCATATTAAAGAATAACTTACTACTAAATTAATATTATTACATTGAGAAACAAGTAAATATTCTAAGCAATTCCGTTATAACTATATTTTTTTTTCTAGATAGTTAATTACTAGCTGCAATAACAAGAAGGATATCTTCATTTACATAAGATGACTCTAACGGTCTTACCACAAATTAAAGTTTACAATTTTTTTTTTGTAACAGATAGATGACGGCTATGTTTGAATGCTATAAACTTGAGTTTAAGATAAACATGAATTTTCAATTCACCATGATATTTGGTATTGTATTGAAAATTTAATTATAAGTTTTAGACTTTAAGTTCCAGTAAAGCTATTAGAAATAATTATCAACACTAACTTAAGTAATGTAATTTGTTCCATGTATATTCGTAGTCATTTTATTTGTCCATATATATTTTTAATTAGACTCAAGTTATTTGGGTAATTACACACTCAAAATTAATTTTAATTACAAGTCTTTCAAACAATATTTATGTTAAAATCAATTTTTTAATATCTATTATTTAAATAAAAGTTACGTTACTACATATTTATATTTATGTGTAATCAATTCTGTAAAATCATATTAATTTTAAATTGATTCACATACAAATATCCATACTCGCGAATTTCTCAAACCCATCTTATTGAAGATATTTCACTGGAATTTGCCACATACAAATTTGGTAAAAAAAAAAAAAAGTTAAAAGTATGGTAACAGCCCATACCGGCACTTCATTTTAGAATTTGGCTTGATTATGACAGCACACAAAGTGAAATTTCTTCTCTTAGTCAATCATAAAGGGTAAGGAAGAAATTTTTAATTTAGATGTGCAAGGATACATAGTCCAAAAATAAGAAAATTTTACTCCTTTTAATGTTTTCCATTTCTTTTTCTAATGCACCAAATATACTTATAACATAGGTTTTTAAGCAACGAGACTAAATTGGATTGCACCACTAGAATCAAGTGAGGTGACAATTGTATATAAAGAAGGTTGGTTAAATATTACATGGCCAAACAAAAGTATGTGTGGAGTCCACTGGAATTGTATTACTAGAAGAAATAATTGTTTAAGTTACATAAAGTTGAAAAAAGTGACGTTACAATACGAATCATATAAAAATTATAAATAATAAAGTCATACCATATTAATAAGGCTTAAAGTTAGAGATGGTTATACTTCCTTAAAATTTTATCCCTCGACCCAATTATAATTAACCAATGGCTAGCAATGTAAAAAAATAAAATAAAATACTGCACATTTAGATATTCGCAGATAAGCCATAAATAGAAAATGAGTAATTTTAATGAATATCCATAGATAATGAATACAAATATTTTTTACTTATTTATTAATGGGAAAAGCCAAGTATGATAATATTCATATTGATATAGTATCCTTGTTTATTTAGTTTTTAAATTTAATTATTTTAAATAGTATAATTTTATAGAGTAATTATATAAAATATTTAAATAATTTTATTTTTGTAGTCTTTAAATTATTTAAAAAAACTGTCAAAATAATTAAATATTATAGTTAAAATATTTTAAAATTATTTTTTAAAAATAAATATCCATAAATACTTACAAACATCTACAAATTAAAAAAAAACGTAGACATTTACTTAATGAGTATCCGTTTGGATATGACGTAAATACGGAATAAATATTTATCTATCTAGATAGATAGCAAATAATTACAACTTGTACTTATCCCACAACATCTCTAGACATGGTAATAGCTAGTAACTTTTTTTCACTTTCATATTTTATCAAATAACTTTCATTAATTTTATGACTCATGTAATTGTTCATTGGAGATCCATGGAAGAGAACATCCCCACCAAGATATTGTTTAACTAGACATTTTCAAGGAGACCTCTCAATTATAGCAACCAAACAAGATGAAAATAACTATTAACATCTACCATGGTGTGTTTGAATTTTTTTCATTAATAGAAATTGCTAGAAAGTAAAGAAAAAGAATATTAATGGAACTCCTTTATCTTGTACCTTTCATCCTTATTATTTAGAGTTATTTTATTCCTCCCCCTCCCCTTCAACCTAAATTTTGGAACAAAAATGCACATTTGAGGAGGGGAGAAGGGTATAAATCCCATGGATTTTGTACCTTTCATCCAAAATGTGTGTACAAATTTACGCCCTTAAAATTTCTCGTTTTATTTTTCATGTTATTTATGGTATTACCAAAATAACAGTCATCCAAGGACAAATATATAAAATATCATAGTGTATTTTTCATTATTAAAGTAAGAGGAAGGCTAGAACGTTATCTATTATCGGTTAAAATTAAAAAAAATAATATAAGTAAAGCTCATTAAATAAAAAATAACATTTATAAAATTTTATAATTTTTAATAAATTTCAATAAATAATAAAAATATTTTAAAAAAATGTTAAATAAACATCTATTATAAAGTAATGAGAAGACAGATACATGATTCTATCAACAATTTTTCTTCACAAATTCGTGTATAAAATCATGATATTTTGCGTTTAGCATTGCCCAATGTGAATAATTCAAACACAACTTCCATTAATTATTATTTGTCATAATGGAAAACCAGAAAACAATGAACTAAAACATGTTTTGATTAGTCTACTTGAGAAATAATTTTTTTTTGGCAGCCTCTTGAAAAAATAAAATAATAATTATTAAATTAATCTTTCTCAAACTTACACCAAGAAGCAGCCATAATTTTATTTTTGTATGCACAATGATTTTTAAGAGAGATTTCTTTCGATCCATACGAATTTTACCTCTCCAAAAAGTCCTAAAAAATATTTTTTATATTCAAGTGAAAAATAAACACAACTAGTAATAAATATTGGTAAAATTAGAATATAGAAAAATGACTAAAGAGACTAGAAAGTAATAAGCAAAGTAGCTTTCAATTTATTCAATGGAAAAAGGTGTCAACTTGTATTCAAGATGAAAATCATTAATCATATCATGTGAAAGCAATTTCATCACTTTCAGAAACTCATGAGTTTCTGAGAGTCTAGAGGATGTTTACAAGCAATCTAAACTAGTCACTTGTTTTCCAGCATGAACTTCCAACAACTTGCAACTCCGCGAATAAATTGAGAGATCTTGGAAGGACATACTCTGTTACTTCAAAGGTAGAAATGATTTCAACCATTGTTTCCATGGAGCATCCTGTTGTTGCTCAACCCAAGACAAGAAACAGCTATCCAACAAGCAGAAGAAGTTGACATAAAGGAGCTGATACCTAACAGGTACAAACCGAAAATTCGCAACCTGAACAATTGGCCATATGCCCCCTTCTAAAACAAAGGCTGGGAGAAAATCTCTCTTCACATCTTCTTTTATTTGAGGAATACTCTTCCCAGCAGAAAAACCCATGTAAGTGAAAAACACAAGTAAATCCAATGGTCCGAAGAGAAACCCATCAACCACAACTTTAGTCGCTACAAAGCGGGCGGTATTCGGTTTAAGCATAAATCTCAATCTAATAACCCGATCCAAACCTTCATACCTGCAACAATTAATGCAAAAGAACAAGATGAATTGATAAGTTGATTACACAGTAGATAACATTTGCCAATGCCCCTCTTCCCCCATGAGAAAAAACAGACTAGCAGATACAAAAGCACCCCTTTGGTTTGAAAAAATGTTTTGTTTTCATTTTCTATTTTTACTTTCAATTACAAAAATGTCACCTTATTTTCATTTTATTTCCAGTTTTCAAAGGTTTAGGAGTCATTTAGTTTGAGAAAACGTATTTTGTTTTCACTTTTAATTAGAAAAATGCCACCTTATTTTTATTTTATAGAAGACAGTGAAAACAGAATACAACAAAATGTTGCTTTCTCTGTTTCCTACACAACTTTGAGAGTAGAAAACAAAATGACATTTTTGTCGTTAAAAGTGATAGCAGAAAATGAAAACAAAAAACATTTTCTCAAACCAAATAGTCCCTAGATGTTCCACATCAGCTAGAAAAATGTTCAAAGCAGTTTTTCTAAGACTTGGGAATCCTTCCCCTCAAAGATCCAACCCCTTGGCTGATCAGAAGGCCAAGCCACTACAGTGCTAATGATCCGGCACTAAATGCTACACTAGTAGAAAAATGATTGCTAGTCAATAAGAAGTGTTGGAAGTCCTTTAAATTGATTTGCAACATTGGTATTGAAACTCAGTAATCCGTTTCTCCATTAGCAGTTACTGTAACAACTAACCATCGTCATCTTACACGGCAGTCAGCCACAACTGTAGAATCCGAATGCTATCTGACGTGAACTATACAACTTCTACTAATGAGACAGCAAAAACATAATAATGACAAAAACTTCTTGGGATAAAAATGTGTATTTAATATTAAAAAGAACAAAATTGACCACTGGATATTTTAAGCAATTAAAAGAACTTTCACATCCGTCCAGGAAACTAACACTGATTCAGGATAAGCAGAGAAACCCTCACACAATAACAGTGTCAATAAACAACTGGCAATAAAAATTTATACAAGGTCATGCATTTTACCAGTAGTGGCCAACAGGGCCGACAAATCCTAACCCAAACAAGCTGGTCGTAGACACCCGTTTCCAGTTGATCTTGAATTCTTTATTGTCATCATTCTATGAGAGATTGCCATTAAACAAGAGAAAACAAAAAAACTAATTAGATGAGCAGGCATATTAAGAATAAAGTGTCACATCTTATACTATGTGAACTAAATTGTTTAAAATTACTGCCAAAATATGTGTTTGTAACTTGATATTACATTTACCCAAAGTCAGACAGAAAGAGCAACGTTCCAACATGATTTACCCGCAATGTTGCCAATATCAAACTCTAAAATGCATGACCTTTTCAGCTTCACCCTAACCAAAACACAATGACCATGACAAGTATTTTCCCCGTTTCACTATTTTGGAGGAATGAAGAAGTGAAATTTTCCCATCTGTGGTCACCAAACAAACCAGATGTTTCTGCATAATTCTAAAATTGACAATAACAAATCAAGCATCATTAACATAATTTCCTTTTCCCTACCCCTCTTTCTATGGTTCAAGTACAAAACCAAAGATAGGTTTTCAATGGATGGAAACTAATGGAATAACAAGAAATGGCACAACAAATTGTATGAAATGTGTGTTTGGGAGTTTTCCAAAAGGAATGGAATGGAAATGGAAAGACTCCAAGACCCCTCCTCTTGCCGTAACACCAAAATTTTGTCCCTTTAAATCGTTGAGTCAAGGAGAGAATGCCATGTCCGCGAGAGTTCCCTCCTTTCCTTCATTAAATAACCAAACCAGCAATTAACATGTAACTTTCCACTCCATTATTACTCATTCCCAAAAGTTTCCAATTGCACTCCGCAACCACAACTGTAGCTGCATTTATCCGTAATTGCAAGTAGCAACACAACCTCAACCACAAGTCCACAACCACAATTTCAAAACCAATCAATCATTCTCTTTACTCTCTCAAAAACACCAACCCACCCTAAGCATGCAATTCAGTCAACTTACATGTCACACAAAATCTCATTCAGATAAAAACACCAACACCCACAAAACGGAACTTCAAGACAACGACCACCAACACAAAAGCCATAAAACAAACACACCCATTTGCCTAAACTAGAGAACAAGATCACATAGTGAAGGGAAAATCCTTCCACAAAACAACTACAAATCCCTTCATTAATTCCACCTTCAATTGTCACAAACATGCTTGCACAATCTCAAATCCTTCTAAATCACAAGGCCACACCCCAAACCAATGATCATTCCCCCAAAACCAAGCAAAAGACACACAAACCTATTTTCCCCAAAAGAAATCCTAAGAAAGGAACAATAGAATAGAAATGCCAATAATCCAATACCTCATCCTTTGTGGCATGAGTCTTGGCAGTGTAGTGGGTAACTGCCTGAGCAGCTATATCACCAGCACCCCAAATCAAGCCAGAGCTGATGACCTGTGTCTTAACAGGGTGAACCGCCAAGCAATTCTGGTACCATTTCCACAACTTGAGCATATCCAAACAACAACAACAACGCTTTCCGACAACAACCGCTATTTATTGATCATGGAAATTGCCGTAACCCCCTTTTTCTTTGTTTGGGGATTTATTCAAACGGGAATTGCATTAGAGAAAAAAAAATGAATCTTTTGGCGATGGAAGAAGAATGGCACTTCTTCGGTTTCTATGGTTTTTTGTTTCTCTCTAATGACATTCCCCGATATTTGTGTTTGTTAAGGAATGAAAAAAACAGAAAAAAGAATGAACTTTGGTCAGTGATGAAGATGTAACAATGGGGAATTTGGGAGGTTCGGTTTGACATTTCTGCAATTGACAATGGTATTATGGGAAATGCGGTGGATAGAGAGGGGGTAAGACTGTACTTTGCTGATTAAGTTTTCTGGGCCTGGGCTGCGTTATTGTTTGTGCCTCGGCTTCATGCCTGCTTTCTAAATTGCACCAACTTTTTTTTTAACTTGTACTTTTTTTTTAATTATTATTTCAAGATTATATTTTTAGAGACCAAATATTTTTTTTAAGTCAGATGAGGGTATTATAGACGGAAAAAACTACATACATACAAGAACTTAATTTATGTGCTCAAAGATATTATTATTTCAATATTACTTGTATTTATAATGGAAGTAAACAACTATAGATAATAGAGATCAAGTTGTTATATCTTAACTAGTAATATAAGTTCAATTTTAGATATAAAATTGTATTAAATATTTAAAGAAATTTTTTTATTGTTTAGGGCTTAGGGTTATAAATATATTGAACTTAAGTTTTCTTTCCAACTATTCAAACACTTAAAAATTATTTTTGTTTTTTATCGAAAAGATTATGTAATAATCAAGGAAAAATTTAAATTTGAATTTGAATTTGAATTTAATCTTTGACGGTTAAATAATTCTCTTCAATGAACCATCGTGTTGGACTTGAACAGCTGACGTAAGTGTTTCTTTTTTCTTTTTTTCATTTCTTCACGTAAGCTCTTGTGATTGGATCAATGCCAATTTGTATAGGATCAAAATATACCTCTTTTCATACACTTAGGCTATTTGAAATAAAGAAAATATACTACAAGTTGTCCTTGAGGCTGCATCCTGTTAAAACTCCGGTGATGAGGTGTTTTGTCTAGTATTTCCTGTTGTACTCTAATTGATTTATTGAAATTATGGATGTTTAAGGTTGTAATTGATCATTTTCTATGGGAAGCTAAAGCAAAGTTTTAGCAATTGAAAAATGTTTTCTATATTTTCGGGGATGAAGAAAAACGGGCTGTTTATGATCAAACTGGTTGTGTCGTTGATGTTGAAAGTGTTTCAGTATTTAAAGCTGCAAATAAACTAATAAAGCCATGTTATAATGGATTTGTAATTTACAATGTCTGGATACATGGTTTATCTTTAAGGCCTATTAACTATTGGAGGAAAACGGTTCTCATTGTAACAATTCATTGTACAACACCACAACAAAATGAAAAATTACAATTTTAGGATATTTTAGCATTGTCATGGACATTTATGATACACACTCGTTTTTGTCTGTGTAATTTTGTAATATATTCTAATAGAACACCAAAGCTTATATTGGGTTTGAAGCAAACTAGAGGGGATCTGACTGAGAAAAATGATTTGATTGATCTGTACGAGGAGTGCAAGGGTAATATATGAACAGGTAGAAGAAAGTTTGATAAGCAATAATCTTTTGCTCTGAATCTCCCCATTACTCTGCCAGATACACGTTGCAATCATTTAGTGAAACTATAAGAATTCTATTTTGTCGCGAATAAATCATCAATTTTATCGTTAAAATATTACTTTCTCTCTAAAATAGTTTTTAAAGTAATAAAATTATATAAATAATTTTTAATTATTAAAAATTATCATACATAGTTTTTTAAGTACTATTTTTTTTTTCAAATTAGTCCTAAACATTAGTAAAATATAACAATTTGGATACTTAATTGATGAATATGTAATATTTTAGAGACTATTTTATATATTCAAGAGAAATAGAATAATACTTGAAGAACCAAATTGATGATTTATTCATTTTGAATATAAAGGTAGAGTTTGAGTTGTTATCAACATAACTTTCCCTTAAGCATATGTGGGTCCACATACATTTTAATCTAAGTTGCATTATTTTTTGGGTTGATAATTAGAAGAGTTTATGGTAGCATTCATTATTCTTTAGTTCATATAAACTAAAATTTTTGGTATTTACTCTAACATTTTTCTTTTTGTTGGGATTTTCTAATCTTTTAAAACCCCAAACATCCTTATATCTTATTATGTTAATTTATCTAAGTTTTTAAGTTTGATGAAATACTTGGATCTATAAAGATTGATTGAAAAATGCAATAGAATATTTAATTGTCACGAACAATTAGTATTATGATTTTCCTCAATCAAATCACATTTTTTCTCAATTAACCTTCATTTCTCTTCTCAATGGGAGATCAAAAACTGTTTCTTGATTTGGTATATTGGAAACTATAATTGTCTCTGATGTGTTAGTCTGTATGGTTCCCATTATATCTTTATGGACCAATATAGATATCCACTTATTAATTTCATATCCCATACCAATTTTAAGAAAAATCTACAAGATCATCAAAATAAGACAACTTAATATTATAACCATAAATAAATAGTTAATATAATTGTATTAAATATATAATGCCCAAATAAGGAATAAAAATTATAAATTTATAAAAATATTTCATTTGGACTACATATTCTCCTGAAATAATTATATTACAAATCCTTTAGGCACGCATTTGTATGTCATTTATCTTTAAACTTCTCTTAATACAATCTAGTCCATCTTATATAACAATAGAATCATTACAACTTTCATTATAATCAAGTGTGATTAGACCATGATGATCATCATACTAATATACTTAATGACATAGATCAAATATGGATGAGTGACATAAAAATTACATGTAATGTGATCTACATATCTATTTCCAATTGGTCATTCTTTAGTCTTTAGTAAGATTAATCCAAAGTCCTTAAATGTAACACAATTATTACATGTAGAAAGGCATAAGAATATTCAAAATAGAATCATAAACCATAAACTTTATTCTACGAAAAATCAAAGAACATAAAATGTCCAAAGTAAAACATAAAACATAAAACATATAGACACCCACTAAACTAAGGTATCTTGCGGAACAACACACATCTGAGTAGTGGTGTTCATGAAAGACCTTAGGTACCAATGATAATGGTTCTTTTTGTCGTCTCAAACGCTTATCAAATAACTAAAGTGAACTATAGCATAGCCAACCCTAGGTCATTCTTCTCAAGGACACAGTGTGCTCAGTTGTGACTCAGTGTGAAGCGAAGTGTCGTCGAATCTAAGATATAAAGTGTTGACTCACCTCGGCAACGACCGAGTCGCTCTCGGCAGAGACTGAGCCGAGATGATCTCGGTAGAGATAATCCGGCTTGGTCTCGGCTGAGTGCAGACAGACGCTACAGAGATGGACTATCTCTGTCTCAGACTGAAAAGCAGTAAACAGGGGGGTTGAAGTGCAAGTAAAGCAAGAAATAAACTAGACTATGAATACAATTAACATATACTACTGCTACTAGTTTTACTACTATTATTATATAACTGTGTTCATGTTCAGTTCCATTAGTCCAAGTCCAATCCAGGTTCCACACTCTAGTTCTCAGTCCATATCAGCCTTGGGAAGTCTTATGGAAATCGCCAAAGGTTCGTCCATTGCCATACCAAGGAATTATGCAATCGCTACCTCATCAGTTGGTAGGGATTAGGTGCAGAGCTGATTTTAGGTTCTCGATTAACAACCGTTAAATGGTTACCTACTGAATTAGTTAAACCAGTTCCAATCGGCTTAGCTTAACATTGTTCACAATTTAATTGCAATCGCGGATCAAATCATGAATTAAAGGAGAGGAAGAGAGCGGAGATACGAAATGCAGAATGAAATTGATTAACAGAAAACAGAGTACAAACACAGTGGTCTGAATTCAGGTGGATCCATCTTCCACGATAATCGCCATGGTTGATGGTGGTGGTTCACCTCTAGTAGCCTGAGCGCTGAGGATCAGATTCACCAGAGTGTGTTGGGAATCCCAATCAGTCCCCTCTGACAAACATCGGCTTCCCAATCTCAGACTTGCATTTCCTCAATCGAGAGAAACACCAAAACAGCACCGTGCACCACCGCAAATGGAGAGAAGCGAGAGCGAGAAAATGGATGTAGTGAAAGTGTAATTAGAGTGAATTCAAAGACCCCTAAAAAGTGCATAGCTCCTCCTATATATACACGAGCTGAGCAGCTAGATGACGCTAACAAAATATCCTAATAGAATTACAATGGGAATTTCCTATTCTACCCCTGTGAAGATCTTCTAGAGTGACGTGGATAACACAATTTGGGCCGCTCTTTATTGGGCTGCTGGGCTGCAAGGCGTGGACTGCCGAGACGAATCTGGCTTGGCCGAGATGGAGTCAATCTGGCCGGGACGACTTCATCTCGGCTGAGACTCTTCTGTTGACCCTGGTCAACTCGGCTTGACCTGCAGAAGAAGGAGTGGTACTTTTTATTTCTGAATTAACACAAATTTGTATTTTCTCTCTACTTAAGCCCATAAAATGAATCTTAGCTAACAATCAATTCTTAAGCACAAAATAGTCTTGCAAACACCCTTCTTAGGTGTCTAAAAGATGTATAATTTGTGACTCATCAACCAACCCCTTAGTCAATAGATCAATTAGCATAAAATTTTCCCCAATATGTTCTATAGGAACCTATTTATTTTGAACTCTCTCCTTAACAACCAAAAACTCGATGTTAATGAATTTTGGTTTTGTAAAACTCCTATTGTTGTTAGAGTGAAGGACTGTTGAGTTAATTTCACAATAAATTTTCAATTCCATGAACCACATGCAAACTAGTGACCAAGTTCTGTTATTATATCCTGTGGTTGGATACCTCAAAACAAGTTATAAACTTTGCAACTATGGTTGAAGAAGCTATAAGAGTTTGTTTAAAAACTTCTAAGAGATAGCTCCTCTAGCCAACATATAGACTTATCCTAACGAAGAGCATTTGCTATTTTTACATCCAGTAAATATAAGAGTTAGAGTACCCAATAATCTTTAAACTATTAGATTTCTAATAAGTGAGCATGTACCCTTTTGTTCTCTTTGAGCAATGCATCACACTTTTAACTACTTTCCAATGCAACATTATAGGATCACTTAAATATCTACCCAAAATTCCTACTACAAATGTAATGTTAGGACAAGTACAAGGATGAGCTCACATTAGACTCCCTATTACTTATGCTTAGGGAATCTTTTGCATCTTGTTTATTTCAAAGTCAATGTTGGGGCATTGTTTGAGACTGAACTTGTCTCCTTTAATTATAAGAGTGTCTCCTAGTTTACTTTCTTTCATGCCAAATCTATCTAGGACATTATTAATATAGCTCTATTGTGACAATCTTAAAATACCTTGAAAATGATATCTTAGTATTTGGATACCTCATAAAAAAGATGTCTTTCCATGATCTTTCATCTCGAAATACTTTGTTAGAAATCTCTTGGTTTCATGCAATAAGTCTATATCACTACTAGCAAATAGTAAATCATTGGTATATAATACTAAGAATATGTATTTACGCTCATTGAACTTATGATATAAATAGTTATGAACTACATTTTCCTCGAAACCATATGAGGTAATGACTTGATGGGATTTGTGATATGAATGACGAAAAGCTTGTTAGAGACTATAGATGGATTTCTTTAGTTTTCATACCATAGATTTTGAGTCACCTGACACAAAGTTTTTTGGTTACACCATATAAATCGTTTCGTCAAAGTCACCATTTAGAAACGCAATCTTGACATCCATTTGATAAATCAAAATGAGCTACTAGTGCCATTATTGTTCTAAAAAAATCATTTGAAGATATCAAAGAAAATTTTTCTTTGTAGTCAATGTCTTCCTTTTGAGTAAAGCCTTGGGCAACTACACGAGCCTTATTACTCTTCATATTACTCTTAGAATCCTTCTTGGTTTTAAATATCCATTTACAATCAATAGGTTTCACACCATCAAACAATTTGACAGGGTCCTAAATGTCATTGCCTTGCATAGAATTTATCTCATCCTTCATGACATCAATCCATTTTTTAGAGTTAGAACTGCATATAACTTGACAAAAGTTGATTGGATCATCATATGTTAAACCAACACCATCCTTGTGTTCTTGGAGAAATACAATTTAAATTTCTTGGAATTGCACTTCTCCTATCTCTAATGGATCTCCTTAACAACACTTCATAAGGTTGTTGAGATTACTCTTTAAGTGTTTGAAGGAGAACCTCATTGTTGTCTTGTTCTAGAACAATGTCAGGAACAATAGTTTGAATATTATCTTCTATTACTAGAGTTGTTTCTTGAACAATAATAGGTATAAGGACTTGTTCACTATCATTAATAGACTCTTCCTCAAAGACAAAATTTCTAATGTTCTTTTCCTTTCTAAACTCAACTTCCTTAAGAAATCTCGCATTTCCTATTTCAAAGAAAGATATTTTGATGCGAAGATGTTAAAAATGTCCAATCCCTTATATGTTTTGATGATAAAAAAATTATTAATAAATAGTTATGACTAATCTTTGTGTTGTGCATATATAAACTCATGAAGCACTCAATCCATCTAAAGTATAAGTAAATAATGTTTATATTTTGAAAGCGTCCAAACATATGGTTTATGAAAAGTGTTCAAAGGTACAACTTTATAAAAAACATTCATACTAAGAAATCTATAAAATGAAGTTATCTTATAACTTATATTTGTTTGAAATATACTTGCACTTATACATACCAAGGTGTCCATACCAACATTATATTTCTTGATGATTATCTTTCAATTATACATGTGATATTACTTCTATCCTAACGTTTATTTCCAGTTTAATTTATAATATATTGCTTGCTATGATTTTAGGAAAGCGACAATGTTCTCTTTAAGCTATAAAAAGCAAGTCAATGTTGATAATGTTGTGCACTAACTAAAATCTTACAAAGAATAGCCAACAAGTAAAAGGAACTTCTCTGCTCATACCCTATCTAATAACTAGAAGACCAATAAAGGTCATCTTTTCAATGTTATATATATATATATATATATATATATATATATATATATATATATATATATATATATATATATATATATATATATACACTTTGAGAAGACAAGACAATTGACGAACAAGTAATGAAAGTGTAATACTGTGTTTCTTTTGTGACTAATTAAAGTGATTGAGGTGAATTACAAGATAGAAAATTTAATTTTAGTAGAAAATCTTAATAAATAATATTTGCACATTTTTTGAGAAAGATCTTGAATAAGATAGGAACAATTTGATGCATGTTTAACGAGACAATGTCTTTCCTTATAAGAGTAAATGACTCAATCTCGAAAATACCATTAGTCAATATCATAGTGTTATTTACACGTTTCCTAATGTAGTTAACATGTACCCCAAGGTAAATCACTAGTTGACTTTCCATTTTTAGGAAAAGGTGATTATATCATTTATTGTTAATTACCTTACCATTTAGAGTATTAAATTCAAAAGCAAAACTTACCATTTGAGGGTAAAATGTACTTAACCAACTTCTTGTCAAACTAGTAAGAACCATTTTTCCATTCATGGCTTGAACCATTGAATAATTGAGCTTCCTTGACCCTTGGGCAAATGTCTGCCTGTAACGATCCAGAGGCTGCCATAACTTACTAAACAACTAAAACTACACTATGTGCAAATGATTAATTTTAATAAGATCTTTAATTAATTTAATTATGAAAATAGCAAGTAAAATTTTTCATTTTTGAGAAGCGTGTCAACAATGAACATAAAATATATGTACATCCAACATCGACTGAATAATAGCATACATCATATGATAAAGAAAATAAAGCATGTACATGTTTAGTTACAACATAAATATTGTGCCTTATGGTACTTACATCATTAAGTAACATGAAGTTGAGGGTTAACAGTTGTCCAAAACATAAAGGGATACATAGAAAGGAATACATCAAAGGGGGACAAGGATACACAAAACATTCTATCAACAAGAGTTGGTGATGAAGCCTTGGATTCATAATCAACACAAAAGCTCCAAAAATCGAAAATCCATGGCTAAAAGGTTGTAACCGAAAATTGTTGAAGAAGGAAAAGGAAAAATGGATTTGGAAAAAGGTGACTCACCACTAGTTTCTAAGAATTAGATAAGAGAAGTAGAGATTCACCACTAGTATCATGGAGGCTTTATGAGAGTTAGGGTTCTTGTTCAAGAACAAGAGAAGAGAGAAAATCTCTTACAAGTGCAAAACACAAATCTAATTTCATTCAAAAAGTGATTAGGCTAATTACATTTGGGGCTTTTATAGTTCTTTACTAACCCTAATTAGCAACCAAACTAATCCTAAACTAAGCTAAGACAAGCCCAAAGGATCCCAACAAGGACTAAGTCCAATTCGTCATACCTAAAGCTAATGAATTTGGTGACGCTTTTAGTGACTGAAAGCTAGTAGCAATGAAATGGTCCTAATTTAGGCCTTTGGCCCAAGTGTAAGCTATACAAGGAAAATAAGCCTATTTTACTAAGAAGATACAGGGAAATTACTCTTTACAAAGTACTAAGTAAGGCCAATTTGGCAACTAAACAAGGTATACAAAGTGTGTCCCTTATTGGGCACTCCTTGGCCCTTAAGGAGGCCTAATTCCTTTTGCACTCCTTCTTGAAGTCTCTTTAACCTACCCCTTGTTAAGGGGCCTTGAAGTGTAGTGTTTGCTATGCTCCTAATGTCCTCCTAGGTGTCTCTTATGTCTTAGGTCCAATCCACATCAATGAGGTTATAGGTTCAGCAAAAGGTGGGGGCAAACTGATAAAGGAGTTGATTCTAGGTAGCTTTGGAATAATTCCTCCCAATGGTGAGGTGTCTAGAGATTTATGAATTAGAGTCCAAACAATATTATAGAGGCAAAGATTGGCGTATCTACAACACCTAGAAGTTGGAAGTCTTCAGAGGCTGTGTCCTTCAAAGGCATAGCAAGCTAGTCAACAAAGTGAAAGGTCTTCAGCTCCTTCGGCATGTGAGAACTTCCTTTAGACATCGTTGGGGGGTGTCCAACTTCTCTTGGAATGTAATACGGCTGCAAGAGTCCTAATGACTATGGATCCATAAATGTTGTCTTCATAGCTGACAGGCTTCTTCCTCATCCAATGAACCCATGAGCATCTTCTCATGAAAATACAGACGAGTGCCAACAAAGTAGCTTTTGATAGAAGATTCATTATTGCATGGATGAGGGGAGGCTAAGCTCCAGACTCTTAACTCCTTGTATTTGTTGATATCAACCATAGGAAGCCTTGGATAGGTCATGTTTGGTTGAATAAGGATTCTGGTGGAAGATTTTATGACCAATGATATAGGAGCAAAGTATTGTATTTTTAGTTCTGAGCTGGCAACAATGAGCTTGCTCATTAGGTGAGCTTCAAGGTTTGTAGAGAAATAAGGAGTGAGGGAATCCAATGGGATAAACTTCAAATCTTTGAGAAAGATATGAATTTGGACGGACTCATGTATCTTGCTTCTACACAAGGATTCTCCTTCTTCCTAGAGAGGGATGAGATGTTATTGAATTCCTAGGTGTTGTACACTGATAAAGGTAGATCTGATAAGGTTAGGGTAGATTTTTCTTAGTGTGTGGGTTAAGGGTAAAGCAACACAAAGAGGGTTAAGGTCATTTAAGATTTAGCTAGAAGGTAGAAGTGTAGGTTGTGGAGGTCTGTATGTGGCTAAATGTGGGTAAGATGGTGGAGGAACTGGTTCATAGGTATATGTGGGTAGAGGGTATATTGGTCTTAGTGGTAAAGGCTCTGGTTCAAGTTGTTGTAAGAAAAAAAAAGGCTATTCTTTTCTTAGTTGAGAGGTAGTGCTAACTTTAGTATGGGTGGTGTCCAAAGGCGTTTGGATGGCATAGTGAATTGGTGAAGGAAGGCTAAGGTGTAAGGGTGAAGTGTTTGGGTCAGGTTGAGGTGTTTGGTTTTTAGGTGTTTGTTTTTCTAATGTTGTTTTTGGTGATTGAGAGGGGGTGTCCAAAAGGATAATTGGTTTAGATTGAATATTTTATGAAGGTGAGATAGGAGAGGCTAGTTCTCTTTGGAGCTTGAGCCAAACATTTGGATGTTGACCTTTTGGATTGAGTACAGGCTGTAGCTAACTCTACTTTTGTTGGCTTGATGTCAGTATAGGATGTTGTTAGCTTCAAAGTGTCTAGCTTCATGGAACCAATGTTGTTTCTCTAAAATTTATGTTGCTTGTAGGAGGGGTTGTATTTTTCCTGTTTTGATGAAGGCAAAGCATGAAAAGTATTAAGCACTTCTTGATCCCAAAAGATCTTGGTGATTAGTGTTGAGTGGATCATGTGGTTCTTATTTACTCCTTTTCCTTTTAGATTCATCCTCAAGTGAACAAAGAGTAGACTTGAAAGATTGAATCTTTGTCCTGTGACCATGTGGAAGATGGGGAAAAGTGGATGTCAGATAAGTGGTCTTTCAATCCATCCTTATGAAGGATCTCCTTGTTCAACATCTTCAACATCTGTTGAAAGATGCGAGCTTTATCATTCATCTTTTTCAATGCACAAGGCCATTTTGCATCTAGTATGGGAAGAGTATTTTCAATAGCAGGCATGCCACCATAGGCACTTTCCCAACCATATTCGTACACCTTCTCTGTATGTTCACACCAAGTTGCAGTGGCTATGGCAGGAATATCCACTCGAACTTCCATGCCTAAAACCTTTCCAATGAAGGCATTGTCCTTGAATGTGATGTTTGTCCAAAAACTCTCTGACTAGCTTTGGACAAACCCCTTGTTCATGGCTAAAAAAAGGTAGAATCCTGCAAGCAGTTAACTTTGGGATGAGGTCAAACCCCATTTCTACAAGGGCGGGAATATCAAAGAAATATTTTGTATACACAATTATATAATTAGGTTTGAGGTTCTGTCTTCAACAAAAGTGGCCAGAAGGTCAAGGCTATGGAAATCAACATTTTGGGCCATTTGTAAGGGTAAAGAGAAGGTCTGAGTGAAAACAAGAATTCAAAAAGAGAGTAAGAGAGACTTTGAAGCACTTTTGCAAGCACAAATCAAAGATGAAAAGCTTTGTGAAATATATTGATTTAACAAAACCCTTTTATAGCTAATGATAATAAAAAGCATTTATGGAGAAATCATAATCGTTAGAGATTTTACAATGGTCAAAAACACGTTTTACGAAATAGAAGGTTAAAAAGATTGACTTAGTAAATAAAAGAGAAAGTTACATATATGAAAGTATGGTATGGGTGAACACCCTATGGATGCATAAGTTGCATAGAGTTTAAACTTTATTCCATAATGAATATCATACCAAGAAGATTTCTGATATGAATTAACTTATCTTCAAGAAGGAGTTTTGTAAAGATATCAACTAGCTATTTATCAATGCTTATGAATTATAAATCTAAAATCCCTTTCTGAACATAATCTCAAATGAAATGACGTTTAATTTCTATGAGCTTAGCTCTAAAATGAAAAATGGGATTCTTAGAGAGATTTATAACAATAATATTGTCATAAAGTAAAGGGATGTTACTCTCGAAGATGTCATAGTCTTCAAGCTGATCTTTGATCGATAGAAGTTGAGAATAGTAATGTGCAGCTGATATGTACTTTGCTTCTATTGTGGAAAGGGTTATAGTACCTTGTCTTTTGGTTTCCCAAGATACTATATTTGCTCCAATGAAGTGGCATCCTCCACTGGTGCTTTTTATTTTCAATTCCATCTCCAATAAAATCAGCATCATTATAGCCTTTGATCGTGTATTCATCAGATTTCTTAAACCACAGACTAAGATTAGTAGTACCTTTAAGATATCTGAGAATACATTTGATTGTAGTGAGGTGTGATTCTCTAAGATTAGCTTGAAATCATGTGCACAGACATGCACTAAACATAATACAGGTATAGATGTAGTTAAATAAAAGAAAGAGCCAATCATACCTTTATATAATGTTTGGTCTACCTTTTTATCTGACTCATTTATAGTTAAAATGGATGTTGGGTGCATGGGAGTAGACAAACTTTTACAATCTTCAAGATTAAACTTCTTGAGTAACTCTTTTACATACTTTGTTTGATGGATGTAGATTCCATCTTCTGCTTGTTTAATTTGAATTCTTAGGAAGAACTTCAATTCTCCCATCATGCTCATTTCAAATTCTTTCTGCATAAGCTTTGAGAATTCTTCACATAGAGTTTCATTAGTAGCACAAAATATAATATCATCCATATATATTTGCATAATGATAAAATGTGAATTATAGTTTTTGCAAAAAAAAATGTAGTGTCTACTTTTCCTCTTTCAAAACCATTTGACATAAAGAAAGAACTTAGTTTCTCATACCAAGCACGTGGTGCTTGCTTGAGTTCATAGAAAGTTTTTTTTAATTTAAAAACATGATTAGGAAAAGTATCACTCTCAAAATCAGGGATTGTTTCACATAAACTTCTTCATTTATTATGCCATTAAAAAAAAGCACATTTGACATCCATTTGATGTAATCTCGTATGATTATGAGCTGCAAAGGATAGCAAAATGTGTATGGCTTCTAATCTAGCAATAGGAACAAAAGTTTTTGTGAAGTCTATTCCCTCTTGCTGAGAATAACCTTGAGATACTAACCTCGATTTATTTCTTACAACCTTACCATTTTCATCTAGTTTGTTTCTGAAAATCTATTTTGTTCTAATAATGGACTTGTCCTTTGGTGGAGAGACTAGTTTTCATAGGTCATTCTTTTGAAACTGATCCAATTCTTCTTGCATGGCCTTGATCCAACCTTCATCCAAAAGAGAATCCTCTATTATTTTAGACTCAACTTTAGAGAGTAGAGCAACTTGAGCTTGATCTTTGAAGGTAGATCTAGTTCTAACTCTGTCTTGAACATTTCTAAGGATCTATTGCTCTAGATGATAGGTCTTCCTCTACTAGTTCCTTGAAGATGGCTCAGATTTGTCTTCTTTTAGGTCCTCATGTAAACCAAATTCTTTGGACAACATTTGTAAATCTTCTAGATTGAGATCTGCAAAAGAATTGTTTAGCTGTGATAATTCTTTATTAGGCTTACATTCGTTAAATCTTACGTGGATGGATTCCTCAATAATCAAAAGTCCTAGAGTTATACACTCTATATGCTTTGGACGCATTTGAATATCCTAAGAATGTTCCTTTGTCTAACTTAGGATCAAACTTTCTCAAGTTATCCTTAGTGTTCATAATGAAACATTTAGATCCAAAAGGATGAAAATAAGATATATTGGGTTGTCTACCCTTCCACAATTCATAGGAAGTCTTTCTCAAATGGGTCTAATAAATATTTTGTTTTGTAAATAATAAGGAGAGTTAAAATCATTCAACATGGTTCTTTCCTTTTCTTTAAAAAGATTTATTTTTCCTTTCCACAACACCATGTTGTTGAGGCATTCTTGGACAGAAAAAATTATGAAGAATACCTTGTTCTTCGTAGAACCTTTGAAAGTTTTCATTTTCAAATTCTCTCTCATGATCACTTTTGATAGAGGCAATGTTAATACCTTTTTCGTTTTGAACTCTTTTATAGAATATAGAGAAGACTTTGAATGACTCATCCTTATGGATGGGAAACATAACGCATGTCCATCTAAAATAGTCATCAACCACAACTAGTACATAACGGTTTTCACTCATAGAGGAAATTTTGATTGGACCAAACAAATCAATGTTTAACAACTCTAATGGTTTAGAAGTTGAAACAATATTTTTGGACTCAAAAGATCCTCTAACTTTTTTCCCTTTCTGACATACATCACATAAAAGATTAGTCTTGTATACAAGAGTTGAAAGTTCTCTTACAAAGTTATGCTTTTTCTATTGTGAGATAAGCCTCAAGTTTGCATGTCTAAGTTTCTTGTGCTAAATCCATTGATCATTGTTTATAGACACTAGACAAGTTACATTTTGGTTTGTTAGGTCAATTAGATTAATCTTATAAAAATTATTCTATCTCTTTGCAAAAAATATTATTGAATATTTTGGTTTTTGACTATGCATTCTCTTTTGTTAAAAGAAACATCATATCCATTATCACATAATTAACTTATGCTTAGTAGATTGTGCTTTAATCCTTCAACAAACAAAACATTATCATAGAGGGAAAAAGATGCTTACAATCCTTCCAATCCCAACTATTTTACCTTTTTTATTACCTTCGAAAGTAACCCATCCTTTTATCTTGGGTTTGAGGTCTTGGAACATAGACCTTTCTCCCATCATGTGATGTGAGCAGCCACTGTCCAAGTACCATGACAAGTGTCTCTTTCCTGCTGTCAAGCAAATCTACAACAAAAATAATTATATTCTTAGGTACCTAAATTCTGTTAGGTCCTTTCTTGTAGTTATAGAATGTTTGGATAGTCCTTTTGGACATTCTTTATAGTCATAGGACAAGTGTCCAAACTTTCCACAGTTTAAAAAATGAGCATTTATTTTTTCTCTTTTTATTTCCTTTTTCTTATAATAACCTAAGTCAGTTTTGTCATATGGATGTTTGTAATATTTAAGGACCCTTTTCAAATTTCCAGATCCATTAATAAACTTTGTTAGACTTTGTCTAAGGTCAATGACTTCTTTTTGAAGTTGTTCATTCACTTCAAAAGTGTTAACTTTAGATAAGCCCTTGGTCTTTTCTTCTTTCAATTTTTCATTCTCTTTCTTTAGAAAATCATTTTCATTCTATAAAGAGTCAAACTCTTTGGACAACTTAGAAAATTTCTTTTTCAAATCTTTGCATTATATTGAAAGAGTTGAAGAATTTGAGAGAAGTTCTTGATAAGCTATTTGAAGACAGTTTAAATCATTAAATATTACCTCTTAATCATCTTCATCTTAAGAGGTGGTATTTGCCATTAAGCAAAGGTTTGCTTCTTCATCTTCTTCTTCTAATGATGATAGATCAAGGTCCTCACACGTTTCCATGATGCATTTCTTTTTCTTGAAGAAGGGATTCTTTTTCTCCTTCTCTTTTTCTATTTCAGAGCTAGGACATTTAGACTTGAAGTATCCTGACTTCTTGCATTCATAGCATACCACTTGACTTTTATCTTTAGCTTCTTTGGTATACTTATTGGTGTTATTCTTTCATCTATTCTTTCATCTATATCCTCTTTTTTTTTTCCACATAGAGTGGATCTTCCTTGAGATGAAAGAAAGTCCATCCTCATCAAAATATTTTTCTTCTGAAGCTTCTTCACAAGACTCCTCTACTTTGAAGGCATTAGACAATGAGCCTTTCTAAGTCTTTTGTGCTTTGAGGGCCATGAAATTTCCTTTTCTTTGTCCTTCGTCTTTGTTTAGTTCAATCTCATGAACCTTAAGCGTACTAATAAGTTCTTCCATAGGAAGCTTCTTGAGATCTTTAGACACTCTAAGATTTGTAACATGTGGTCTCCATTCTCTAGGCAAGCTTCGCAATATTTTCGTTATATAATCATAGTTATTATAAGTTTTGTCTAAAGACCTTAGATTGTTAATAATAGTTTGGAGTCTTCCAAACATTTGATCAATGCTCTCATGATCTTCCATTTTAAATAATTCATATTGATAAACAAGCATGTTTATCTTAGAGTCTTTTACCTTAGACATACCTTCATATGCTAGAGCCAATGTGTCCCAAATCTCTTTTGAAGACTTGTAGCTATGAACTTTTTCATACTTTGCTTCCGTGAAGGCACACATGAGAAAATTTCTAGCTTTAGAATTTAATAGGTATGTTGTTTTTTGTTGGTCATTCCATGATGATCTTGGAATTTCTGCTTCATCTTTGTGAGTGGGAATGTATTGATCATTCTCTACTACATCCCACATGTCAATATGACATGCATAAAAAAATGCAATCATTCTTTGTTTCCAGTAGTCGTAGTTTTGACCTTTGAATAAAGGAGATGTGTTGACAACATGCCTTTTATTTTCCATGGCTTTAAGGATCTTTTTCCTACACTGTTAAATGCTCAACCCCTAGAGGATGATCTCTGATATCAACTGAAGAGACAGGTAATACACAAGAAAGGGGTATCAAAATTTTAAATCATTGTCCAAAGGGACCATCCAAAGAGGTGTAGTGAACAAAACAGATAAAGTATGAGAGAAAAGATTTATCCTGGTTCACTCTTCCAAAAGAGTTACATCCAATCTCTTCAACATGAAGAATTTTCTACTAAAGTCTAACAAACTTACAACTAAGTATTATCTACCTCTTCAGGTTTTACAATACTTGTAATCTACCTGATTACAAGTAATACCCAATATTCTTTTTCACTTAGCCTCTTTAGATTGTCTTGAAAAGCTATAAAGTGTTTACACAAATAACTCACAAGATGAGCATATAACAAAACGAGAGACTTAACTTTGCTTCGCAAAGAAAGTTTTACAAAAAAAGAGTGTCGTCCAAAGAGCGTATGTGTTTTTCTTGTTGTGTTTCGTCTTCTTACTTTTTATGTTTGTTCTTCAAGCTTGATCATCAATATATAAGCAAGTTGTGAGATAAACGTTGTTTTGCATGAGGAGTGGTAATTTCAGTATTAAATGCCAAAGATTCACTTTTTGCTATGCTTTTTGCAACGACTCATTTGTGTTAGAGAAATTTGTTTTTCTTTATTCTTGACATGTTGTCTTCTTCTAATAAGGGATAATGGTTCTTTTTAGTTCCTTATGCATGGAGTCATGATCAAAAGTTCCTTCTATCAATCTTGACTTGAGATATCAGATATTTAGGCATAGATTTTTTGTCAATCTGAAAGTGAACAAATCTTAACAAAGTACATTAGGTACAAAAGAAAATATGAACGTTGTGAAATGTGTTGAAATGATTATAAACTCATAGATATAGCATATATAAAGAGGTACATATTGTATTGAATGTTGTCTTCGTTCTTATTGGACGATATCTCTTCTTTGGACGGTGAATTCTTCTTTGGACATAGAGTAAATTTATTCAAAGAATAAGATTTTTTTCAATGGACGCGTGCCAAACTTTAGTAAGAAGACCTGATACTCTTCTAAAAGCTAAGAATACTATTAAAAATTATTCATCACTCTTTAGTCATAATATTTGTTATCATCAAAAGTCTTGGCTTATTTTGAATGCATGAATTATGTTCCAACTAGAGTATTTATTTTGGTACCCATGGGATAGGTGCAAAGTATCCACCATCAAAAGTAGTGACTAATTTCTACTAGGGATTGAGAGCTCACCAAATGGTAGGTATTTTGATTACAAGTATAGAATTTCAAATTCCACCAAAAAGGTAGGATTTTGAAATTCTTCATTCTCACTTATCTCTTCTCTCACTTATATGTCTCTTCTCTCTTTACTCCCTATCTTCACACTATTTTCTCTCTTCTTTTATCGATCTTCTCTCTCTTTTTGCACTCTTTTATCTATCTCATAAATCTTTTTTCTCTTTCTTTCCTCCCCTTCTCTTCACAGCTTTTCCCTCTCTTCACACATTTCTTTCTCGTCTCCCTCTCTTCACTCTCTCCCAGTCTCACCTCTTTTTATTCTTTTCATACTATTTTTTCTCTTCTCTCTCACTTGTCTCTATCTCCCCCTCTCTCATCTCCCTCTCTTCACTCTTTTTATCCTCTCCCCCAAGTCTCACCTCTCTTTTTCTCTCTTCACTTTTTTCTTCTCTTCTTCCTTTCCCTCATCCCTCTTTTCTCTTCCTTTTTTTTCTCTCTCATCTCTCATCTCTTCCTCTTTTTCCTCTCTCATCTCTATATTAATATTGATATAAAAGTATCAATATTTATATTTTAAATTATTAAATATTTAAAATTATTTAAAAAATTATTTTTGAATTATTATATATTTAAAAATTGATTAATGTGTATTTTCAGTAATGTTTAATATTAAAATTTTAATTTTTAAAATATATATTTAAAAAATAAATTCTGCATATCATGAAAATTAAATAAAAATTTAAAATTAAATAAAATTCCAAACAAAATATTTTAAAAATAAATAAAATTATTTCAAATTCTCTTAAACTTTAACATTCTTCGTCCAAATACAACATAAGGTTACTTCTGTGTAATTCTTTTCCTGTTTTTTTTAAAACAAGTTCACTAAATATTTAGAGAATATATAATAAGCTTACTAAATATCTACCTTAAAATAATGTTAAGGACTAAAAATAATTATTTAAAATTTTAGAGAGATGAAAATAAAAGAAAAATATTTTACAAAGATCAAGCTAAAATTCATTATTTTAGAGACCAAAATTAATAATTCAAATTTTAGAGAAATAAAAAATTAAAAAAATAATTTATAGGAAGAAAAATCAAAATTTACTTATTTTCTAAGAATTAAAAATATTTTTAAGCTTTATATATGATGTGAATCTTTTATAAAATTATTTGAAAAAATTGTTAAAAATAAATATGATAATTTAATTGGTCGGCTTTATTGATAAACAAAAGTTTATTCACTTCATTGAATTGATTATTCTAGCTGTGCCCAAAAACAAATCACTGTTCTATTTTTATAGTAATTGCTTAACATGGATATCATATTATAAAACTTATATTAATTAGATTTTTTTTAGTGTGCTTTACGATTTCTTGTGTGACTTGATTCCTGACTTTTAAAAATGTGTATTTCAATCTTTAATATTTTCATAATATGCAAGATATTTTTTTTTAAATTATAATTTTGTTATTTTATTTTATGTTAAAAAATCATTTTGGTTTTTTATCCTCTTAAAATATTTATTTTAATTTTTTAATTTTTTAACTCAAATTTTAGTCAATGATGTCGTTCAAAAAAATTATTATTTTCAATTTTTGGATATAATTTTAAATTGTTTCTTTACTTATTGAAGATGTAAAATTTGTTGCGTTATATTTATTTACATTAAAACTATGAAATTGAATTAATTTAATGTTTGAACTAAAATAAATATAAATTAGTGAAAAATGAGTTCTAAAAAGTGTCTAAACAAAATCTGATATAAATTTTTTTAATTTTTTGATTATTTATGAGACTTACTTTTCACATCATTTTTTTTTCTCTAATGAAACAAGTTTAACTTCTTGTGTTGACAAAATTATAATTCAAAATTTTGTCCCAAAATAAAAAATAATCATTTTTTAAAGATAATATTAATTTAAAATATAAAATTAAAAAGTAAAATAAATATTTAAAAAATAAAGAAATAAAAGAAATTATCATAAGATAAAATACATTTTTTGTTGACCTTTCTTCTAAAAGTTGGAACGACACATGACTTGTTTTATTATTTGACAATTTTTTTATTTTATTTATTATAATATTTTAAATATAAATTAAATTGATTAAAATTTAATTTAATTCAAACAAAAGATTATTTATTAATTCAATTTATAAATAAAATTAATAAAAAAAATAAACCAATATTTTTAAATGAAAAATATTACAATAATAACTCATAACGTGGCATCTAAAAAATTGCTCCCAAAGGAAAAAGAATCCATATTTGATTCCACAGAAGAGAATCATGAACATACATACACTTTAACTCCCTGATCCTTATCCCACGTTTCTTGATATGATTTTTTGTGTGGATAATTTGCAATTTTGCATAGCTTTTATTTCTCTTTTTCTTCGGACATAATGTTGCCACGTGTACCTCAATTACAATGGCGCATGTATCCTCGTATGTTATAACATAACCCCCCTCTCGTATTATTGCCTATTGCACATTCAGCAGGTAAAAAAAAACGAGATTCCCTTCTTATTTCTGATCTACTCCACTTTCCCTATTCGTTGATGGGTCATCTCCAATTTCGCGTTTTGTCTTTGGAATCTTTTCTTCTTTTTCTGTTCTTGATTTCTAGTGTTATTGTGCTCTCTTATTGATGTATATTCAAGAAAAACGGCATAAACATCCAAAGAAAGAAAGCATGTTGCTTTGGAGAACATTTTTATGTTTGTGTTCTTTTGTGTAAAGTTTATTAAATTTAATGCAATAATATGTATTTAAATAGTGTTAGAAATTAGAATTCAAAGCCCTGTTTTTTTTTTTTTTTTTTTTCCTGCTTGAAAAGGGGATATTCAGTTATGTGTAATTTCGTGTCTTTTATGGCATTTCTATGGTACCCTTTTGCTTTTTGTGATTATAAATTATTTGGCATCCCTTTCTCACATTCTATCAGTTTTTCAGGTATTTTCATGGACTAGAACAGAAAATAAGTGGTGACCTTCTAATGGTGCTCGTTCCAGAGTCAAGTGAGTGAGGTTGACAAACACCAATTTAAAGGAGAATATGGGAAAACCTGACAATGATGATGCTGATTTTGGAACTAGAAGTAGAAATCAGTCAGGAAATAACAACATGAAGAAAGGGTTACTTCAACCAGAAGCTGTCAAGGTTTATTTACGTAATTGATCATATGGGTGCTGCCATGTTACTGTTTTACAACTTTTGGTTCATGTTCTTGCCTAGTTGGATCTAAATCTGAGAGCTTTTAATTCTAATTTTAGGGTAACTGCAGATATTTCATTATCATACTATCGCAATTTTCTTCAATGTCACAACTATTGCTCAGAAATTCAAAATCTGAATGTGAGTGTTTTTTACCATATTAGGTGAAATTCAATGCTAAAATTGTAGATAAGTCAGTTACAGAAAAATCCTTGTGGTTCAAAATTAAGCAAATCGACTCCCTGAAGTTATCGTACTGTGCTGAGTAGTGTAAATTTATCCACTTGCATATATGCAAAAGTAGGTCCAAGATTCGAGCCGTTGAATTTTGAACCAACAGAAGAGTTTTCTGCACTTAAGTTAAGTTGAATTGAAGGTGGTTCCTTGTAGTTTATACAAAAAATTAAACTTTTTAACTCGTGCTACATAAGTCAGCTGTTCGTTATGCTAAGAATGTTTGTTGTTTGTCTTAATGTTAGTGTAACTAACTGTAGAAATGTTTACTGAATCAGAATAAGGATACAATTAAGGCTATAATTAAGGATACTAAAAATAAAGGAAATCCCTAATTTCTACCAATACAATCTATTTACAAAGAGAAAAAGAATTGAAGAAACCTCAATGTTTTTTATTGTTAAGAAAAAAGAAACAATCAGTTTAAATTGAAGTAAAATTTCAAGATTCTTGCAGAGGAGGAATCTTAGATGTGTTACTTGTTACCTAGTTTTACAGAAGGTCAAATTAGTGATGAAAACATTTCCAGAAAATGAAAATTGACATGTCCGACAGGTTTTCAAGAGGAAGGTATGTTTCATTGATACAGAACTCTAATAATTATTTAGAAAATAAGTTTGATTATGATGCTTTTAGGTTTTCGGTGGGGTGGACATGCTTCATACTTCATTTGTAACCTATTACTAGGTCAAGGTACTATTTAATTGAATACACATTTACATATATTCTAGTTGATATTCAACTAACAATAATTAATTTGATTAAATTTTCTAAACAGTTTAGGCCTTTAGGGTGATTTGTCTTTAGCAATGGATAGAAAGTCATAAACTCTCGTGCAAAGTTATGTACCATGTTGCAAAAGAACTTTTGATGTCTTTAATGATTATCGGCTGGTTTTGGAAGTCCCAACTTGCTTGTAATGATTGGGAAACCTGCTATTTTCCATCTTTTTTTAACAACTGAAGCTAAATGTGTGATTTTTTTTGTGATTAATTGTATGCCTATTGTAATTTAAAGCATGCCTAAATCTAGTCTACATCAAGTTCTGGAGAAGTTAATACTGCTGAATTTTATATATAATTTGATAGGGGAATCAGTTTGATGGCAAGAATCACATGAATGAAATTGCTAAGGCTACAAATTCACACAGTCAACCTAGCTGCACTTTCTGCATGGGTAGAAATGGTTGCCGAATTGTATACTCAAGAACAAAAATAATGAATATTCTGATCAAGAGTGGAAAATCTCAGGAAGCTATTGTCATATTTGAAAATCTGATTGAAGGAGGGCACCAACCATCTTTAGCAACATATACAACCCTGTTAAATGCCTTGACCACTCAGAAGAATTTCAGGCCTATACATTCCGTTGTCGCACAGGTGGAAGAAAAACAAATGAAGCCTGACTCAATATTTTTTAATGCTCTTGTAAATGCATTTGCTGAATCTGGGAACATGGAGGATGCGAAGAAAGTTGTTCAGAAAATGAAAGAAAGTGGATTAAAGCCTAGTACTAGCACTTATAACACATTGATTAAAGGGTATGGCATTGCAGGTAAGCCTGATGAGTCAATGAAGTTGCTAGATCTGATGTCAACAGAAGGAAATGTGAAACCCAATCTCAAGACATACAATATGCTTATCAGAGCATGGTGTAAACTGGAGAACATGTCTGAGGCATGGAATGTGGTGAATAAGATGTCTGCTTCTGGAATACAACCAGATGCTGTTACCTTTAACACTATAGCAACAGCTTATGCTCAGAATGGAAAGACTGCTCAGGCTGAAGCAATGATTTTAGAGATGCAGAGGAATGGTTTGGAACCCAATGAGAGAACTTGCACCATCATCATGAGTGGATATTGTAGAGAAGGTAAAGTAAAGGAAGCTCTAAGGTTTGTTTACAGGATGAAGGATCTGGGGCTGCAGCCTAATCTTATTATACTTAATTCCCTGGTTAATGGTTTTGTGGACATGATGGATCGAGATGGTGTCGATGAGGTAAGCTTGAACCTATGATTGTTGGCCTTAACTTTTTTTGTCATAAACTTACTGGTGTGTCATAACATCTTATTATACTTAGGATCGGTTGATGAAGGTCTGTCAATTATTTGACTCTAATTTTAGAGTCCTTAAACATAGAATCAATCATGGACCTCTTTACTTCATACACTCTTGATATTCAAGCCACTGACAATGGTATCTTTTTAATATTGTATGAAGTGCAACTCTGTGTAGGACTGTTCTAGAATATACCAGTTGCCTGCCTTTTATCCATATCTCCAATATATAAACATGCCTCCATCTTCTCGGTGCAGTTACATTGGTTCTTGATTAAAGGAGTTTTAGAATCATGTGTGATTCAGTTTATAATTTTTGTTTACAATCTGCTATATGGGAAAGGAGTTATAAATTGTAGTCTTCTAAGGACAATATATATTTTTTATTTATTGCTTTATACTTCTGGCTTCCGAATTGAATCTTCTTGTTCTGAGTTAGAAGTTCGTCAAATTAGTGTGCCAAGTATCATGCAATTGTCTAATAAACTTTTGGCTGAAAGAATATATGCATTTCGCCTTGTTACTCATCATAGTGAACATCCATATTAGGTGTTAAAGTTGATGGAAGAATTTCAGATCCGACCAGATGTGATAACATATAGTACTATAATGAATGCATGGAGCCAAGCTGGATTCTTGGAAAAATGCAAGGAAATCTACAATAACATGTTAAAATCTGGTGTAAAGCCGGATGCGCATGCATATAGTATTCTTGCTAAAGGTTATGTGCGAGCTCAAGAAATGGAAAAAGCTGAAGAACTTCTAACTGCCATGACCAAATCAGGTGTCCACCCAAATGTTGTTATATTTACAACTGTCATAAGTGGATGGTGCAGTGTTGGCAGAATGGACAATGCCATCAGGGTTTTCGACAAGATGTGTGAATTTGGGATTTCTCCAAATTTGAAGACTTTTGAGACACTGATCTGGGGATATGCAGAAGCAAAACAACCATGGAAATCAGAAGGAATACTCCAAATAATGGAAGAGTTTCATGTTCAACCCAAGAAATCGACCATTTTGCTTGTTGCAGAAGCTTGGTGTTTTGCTGGATTGCAAGAAGAGGCAAAGACACTACTGAGTACTGTAAAAACTGAGCAGATGACCAATTCAATAGAGGAAGAGGAAAATATACCTGCTAAAAGTTCAGAGAAAATTTACCAAAAGCCCCATACTAATGCTCCTTTCTGTAGTCTCTTACAGATTCCGTCTATATCTTCCACTGACCAGAAAGGTTCAGCTTTGACAACTAGAAGGAATAGAAGGCTCCTTAGAGAGGGTGATTTGGAGACTCCATTACTCACAACAAAATTCAAGTGTCATTCCCAAATTTGTAGATTTGGTGAAGGATTTTCCATTATGTGCAAACAGTTTCAAGGACAGCATGGTACCTACCAACTTGCAAATTCATGTACAGCAGTATTCTTAAACTAAAAGTGTTTGGGAGGTGGAGTGTGGAGTATCTTTCTGATGTAATTACATTCTTATTTCAACAAAACTGTTAATTTTTTGTTAACAAAATACTCCCTATATATTTCATGTAATCAAAAGGCTTGTTTTTTACGATGTAACTCCTGTTCTCTCCCCCTTTTTTAAATTTTTTGGTCCAAGTAATTCCCGTTCTCTCTAGGTGCTAGGAAAAACAGGTAGCACCAGTTTGCATTAATAGTACTGCAAGTATGGACCATGCAGTAATCAGATCTTACCTTATTTTGAAATTTAACCTTTAAAAAACAAATAAAGACAACAAAGATCGCTATAAATTATATGGTCATAGAATAATTTTTCTCTCCATCTTTCTTTACTGATTGTTTAAAGTTATAATACATGAATTAAGAAAAGTAATTGATTTCCTCGTTTTCATTAAAATTATTAGTAATTTCTCAATATGTCATTTATCTCTTATTTATTACTGTACATTTATATACTATTCTTTCTTTCTTTTACAAGGATATAATTTAGAAAAAACAATAATAAATAACATCTTGAAATTTTAAAATGGCAAATATATAGAAATGGTTTTTATGACTGGTAAAAAGAAACAAAAGTAATTTTTTTTTGTAAAGTAAAAAAATATAATAAAAGTAACAAAGTTAGAACTTAAAATTTTGTACGTACTGACCAACTTTCCACCACTACGACAACCCTAATAGTTGAATAGAAGTGATATTTATTTGATTTTTTTTTAACAAGGAAGTAATATTTATTTGATGTGTATTACACAATGTTGATTACTTATTTTTGGTTAACTGAAGACATGTGGCAGAAGATACGTGGGCAGTGTTAGTTCTGATCTATTGCTCTACTTTTTTAGTGACGGTTGAGCCTCATTAATAATTATTACACACAACAGTAGTTTCAAGTCAGTAGTACCCTTCACTGGTATAAGCAATGCTATGCCTATCTGCATATTACTTCTATAATTATATGCAATTACACGACCGAACTTTAATTGAGATTACATTTATTATGAGCATAAAATCTATGTAAGTAACATTATTCCTCGCTATATACAATTCAATAGACATTCAATAAACTTTTGGGTTTCAACAGAATCCTTCTCAATACCAAGGTTTCTGTAACAACAAAGCCTATAGTGAGCGTTCTTAACATGACAATACCCCTACAATTGATATGTTGCTATTATTTGGACGCTCAGTATCAACAGTAACAGAATAGCAAAACATATGACATTTGTGATTTGAAACATTGGTCTAGCAAAGGTACTTTAGTAGTTTGGCCTGTTTTGTTAAGCTGCGTGGATTATCGGTCTGAAGGATCAGAAGGAACTTTGCTAAGGAGCCAAACCAAAAGCACACCAACAAGAGCACCAGAAAGATGTGCAATATGATTTACATTTTGCAATGAGTAGCCTCCACGAACGGTTCCTGATAATGATGTTGAAGCTTGGGCTGCTTCCATGACCTAAGACACTCACAAGGAACAGATCAATTATACAGAGCACTGATAGTTTGATACTACTAGTTGTTCAGGCATAACCCAAATAACAAATAATGAAATCCAAAATATGAGCGTTTTATCTTTTCAAAACAAATAAATAAATTATCAATAAAAAAACATGAAAGATATCAACATACATAGGAAACCATTTATGTAGATGCACATTGCAAAAGTAACATGATGTTAGGTTCCAATATCTCTAATTTTTAACAGATATAAATCTAAAAAAGGTCTTGCTGTTTTCAATTCATTATAGCAAGTAGCAACTTTTGGAAAATAAGCTGTGTAATCATTTGTTGCTCATGGCCCCACCTTCTCTATAACAAACTGACCCAATATAAGCACTTCAAGGATCTTCCTCCAATCCCAGGACATCTGTATAAAGTAAAAGCAAGACCGTAAAAACTTAGAAGAATTACTGCAAACAGACGAACCCCGGAATACAATTCCATGTACCTTTACAAGGACACTGATAGTAAATAACCCAAAAACAGCACCAGAAGCTCCAACAGAAACCGTATTTCTTGGTAAAACCAACCAAGAAACAAGGTTTGCTCCTACACCAGTAAGAATGTAAGAAAACCACAAAGCAAAGTTGCCTTCCTCTTCTTCAACAAGCTTTCCTGTTGAGGAAACAACAAACTAACAAACACTCAAGCATCAATCCCATAACAACTCACTAACCAGAAAGAAGAGTGATCGTGTTACAGCCTCTTACCAAAAATGTACAAGAAGAAAAGGTTGCTAGAAAGATGCTTCCTGAACAAGTTAATGCATTAGTCATATTGCAAAGTGAGATAATAAGAAAGTAGTTCACATAAGTAGGGGGGAAAAGTATTTTTAGTTTTCCACTAGAGGGTTCTGTGCTAAAAAACTCATACTACACAAAACACGTTTGTGATATAACATTTTAAAAATCATAAGACACGACAAAGTTATATAATGAATAAAATTAATTTAAAACACAATCATAAATCAAAAGAGAGAACTAATGTTTCAAAAAGTGATCATTATAGAAATATAATGCCACTAATTATAGTGATATTCTGATTTGTATTGATATAGAATGTTGTTCTGTTCTCAAGTTATAGATTACCCCTAAAAAAAAAAGACGACCCTCTCCTTTCTTCTTTGATACCTATGTATACTTAGATTGTCACGTCACTCGACAAAAAGGTACAGAGACATGTCAGAGGCCAAAACGGTATGTCAAGACTTGCGTTCTGACATGTCAGATGCAATCCGCACTTGGCTCAGGAAGGTACAAGTCGTTATGTAGCCGCATACACGTATGAGCGCCCGATCATCATGTCCGACCGTTAAATAACCCCTCCAGCTTTGACCGTAGGGAATAAGCTTAATTCCTCTTCCTGGCGTGTGGGCGCCAAGCATTGTTCCAGGTCTCAACTGGTGAGTCGGCCGGTCAGTTGCTCCTCAGACAAAGGACCTAACTTGACTGGTCCGGGCGGGTCTTCCCTCCCTCGGTCGTACCCTATTGCCTGAGCGACCTGCTAGCAAGGCCGTTTCTGTGGCACTTAGTTTTTCGTGCCATTCTTAAATGCGTGTGCGCGTCCCTTCCTCTTCTGCGTTTAGCTGTCAATCACTCCTTGTTGCTTCATCTGCTATCCATTGGATGTGACTACTAGATTTCTGTTCACACCGCTTATTTGCTGAGGGTTTCTGCAGTTTGCGATATTTGAAAACCCCGAATTTCTCTCATCTTCCCCATGAGCCTTCCAATTTATTACCACGACTTTCTGTCCTTGCCATTTTGTCTACCTAGCTTCTTCAACTTCCAACACTTCCTTCCATTTCTCAATGGCAAGACGAGGTAAACTTCTTGTTTTTCGATTCTATGTGTGGCATTGTTTATAGGGCTTTCTCATCTAGGAGAAACCTTTTCTTTTCAACTTGGGTCCTTTATCTAACCCTCGCAAACTTTATCGCAGGGAGCTCCTCCAATGAGTCCTCTAGTTCCTCCACTCCTAGTGTCGTGGCGGCCAGCGACTCCTCTGCACAAGGAAACCAACCTCAAAGTTATGCTACTTATGCTACTCCTATAGCAGGCGAGGAGTTTCCCTTTAGGGTTTGGTTTCATGAAGAACAACGATCTCTCGGGTGACTCTCCTTCGTGGATTGACCCGTCGTGAGGGTTTTCTCTATATACACTCACTCCAACTCTTTGATGGGTATGGCCGATGCCATCTGTTGGTGAGGCCCTTGGTTTGTTGATGTCTTGCCTTGCTGTTCGGACGAGTCTGTTTGCGAATGGTCGGACGATACTGAGGGTCCCTTCTTCTACTTCTACGACACTCTGCCTCTCAAGTTGGGCATTAAGCTTCCCTTCACTCATTTCGAACGGTCGGTGCTTCGCGTCTTGAACACCGCCCCTACTTAACACCATCCGAATAGCTGGGCCTTTGTAAGGGCCTTCGAGCTTCTATGTGAAGATATGGGGAGGGCACCTTCACTGAGCATTTTTTTCTGGTTCTTCTCTCTTAGCCGGGCGGAGAAGGTCGGTTGGACTTCTCTGAGTAGCCAGCCTAGGCAGAAGCTAGTTCTTCAAGGACCACTTCTTCCATGTTACTCCCGGTAACACCAGACCCAACCTCCTAATAGACAACTCTAGGGATCCCTTCTTCCCTATTTATTGGACATGCCAACCGACCGTGTTGGTTATGGTCGGGAGGGACGACTTAGAAGATTGGGAAGAAGAGTTCATGGAGGAACGTAGCCGCTTGCGCACCCTCTCTAGTGCCGAACTCATAAAGAATAAGGGTGATTGGCTTGTCTCCTTGTTTGGTTTTGATTTTCATTTGCTTTTCTAACATGTGGTTTTTCTTAACAGGTTATGTTGCCCAGCAATTGAGGGCTTTGAAGAAGAAGGCCTCTCGCTCCTTAGCTCCTGTTGAGGCAGAGGCGGTTGCCAATGTGGAACCTTTGGCTACCGCTCAGCCTGAGCAGCCTCATCAGGCCGAAGAAGCTCCACTTCCACCTCCCACAGTCATTCTCGACTCGCTCGGCGGTTCCCTAACAGAAGTTGGTACTAACCCTGGTGATGTTGCCAATAAACACTCAGCCGAGGCAAGGGCCTTAGACGACCAAGAACATCCCAAGAAATGGATGGCTACTGCTGGTGCTGAGGGCAGTATTGGCAAGTCTAAAGTGGATAGGCCTGCTAAGGCTGGCGGCACCACTCCTCCTGATGCCAACAATTGGGAAACAATTTTGGCTAGCCACCCCTCAAGCCCCTCGGTTTGGGCCCCTACTTACCCTCTTGGCGAGGTAGTAGACTGGAACCTTGCAACTGTCTCTAATCACTACAAGGTCAAGAAGCTTGGAGTTTCGGGGATATTTGAAACCCTCCAAAGGTATGCCGGGTATTCATTTGTGTTGTCCTGGGTTGCCGAGCTAGAGTTTGGGAACTTGGAAGCTCACAATAAGTCACTAGTTAACAAAAACCAGAAGGCTCATGATGCCCATGTGAAGCTGTCGGCCGCGTATCTTGAGGCCGAGGGAAAAATAAATAGTTAACAGGATGCTATTGCGAACTTGCAACACCAACTCTAGCTGGCCGTACGCAAACTAAGGACCTCATGCTGGTCCAGTGGGAGTTGGAAAGCACACGAGGTTATTTGAGTGCTCAGGTCCATACTATGCAGCAAGAGAAGGAAGGGTTAGAGGCGACCAAGCTATCACTTGAAGAGAGGCTACAATCAACAAAGGCTGCTATTGTTGATCAATTCGAAGAAGGCTTTGCTCATGCTCTGGAGCAGCTTGCTTTCCTTCATCTGTTCGTGGATACCTCCAAAGCCGGCCCCTTCAAAGAAATCGTCGATGGGCAACTAGTCCTAGCCGCTTCTCCCCCAAATTCTCCTGTAGTAGTTATTAAGTTGATTGCATAGTATGGTTGATTACAAGCTTTATTTAATACCTTTGTATTCAAAAGATATTGTTCGCGCTTTTGTGCTTAAATTCAATATACCGGGACGACTTTCTTTTTCATTTTGACCATACCTTTGGCTTGTAATTTTTGATTTAGCATACTATTCTCGCTTTCTGTTTCGATTTTAAGTGTTTTCTCATGTTGGGAGTATACAAGGCTCCCTTTCATCAACCCGGATCAGGCGATATGTCTTTAGACTTTATAAATACGACATGCGTTTATGTTCTGATAGTGGTCCAATCACTATATTATCAACTTTCTTTGTGGGCTTCGTGCCCTTAAGCGATTTTTCTCGTATCAAGCTGATCAACTTGTCACTGACCGATCTTTAGACGTTGTGCCTAGGGGGGTCTAAGGACCGGCCACGCTTAGGTCTTAGGTGCCATGGACAAGCCTTGATTGGCCGCTTAAAGGTTTTTAGATGCCATGGACAAGCCTTGATTGACTTGTCGCTTATAGGTCTTTAGGTGCCATGGACAAGCCTTAATTGGCTTGTCGCTTATAGGTCTTTAGGTCTTTAGGTCTTCAAGTTCCATAGACAAGCCTTGATTGGCCGGCCACTTATAGGTCTTTAGTTCAAGTGCAATGGACAAGCCTTGATTGATTGGCCGCTTATAGGTCTTCAGGTCTTCAAGTGCCATGGACAAGCCTTGATTGGTCGCTTAAAGGTCTTTAAGTGCCATGGACAAGCCTTGATTGGCTTGCCGCTTATAAGTCTTTTAGGTGCCATGGACAAGCCTTGATTGGCTTGCCGCTTATAGGTCTTTAGGTGCCATGGACAAGCCTTAATTGGCTTGCCGCTTATAGGTCTTTAGGTCTTCAAGTGCCATGGACAAGCCTTGATTGGCCGGCCGCTTATAGGTCTTTAGTTCTTCAAGTGCCATAGACAAGCCTTGATTGGCTTGCCGCTTATAGGTCTTTAAGCGTCTTGCTGGGGGGAGGTTCTATGGACCAGCCGTCCTTAGGTCCCTCTTGGACTCATAAAAATGTGTCATTGAATATGCATTGTATTGATCTTAAGCATTGATACATTTGACTTATATCGACACTTCAACTGTAATATAATCGAAGATTGGTTGCGTTCCATATTCGAGGAATTCTCTTGCCGTCCAGGTGCTCCAAACGATATGCTCCCTTTCCAAAATCCTCTATTATTCTGAACAGGCCTTCCCAATTTGGGGTCAATTTGTTACTGTCCGTGGTCCGTGTGATTTTCTTAACACCAAATCCTGGCATTTAAATTGCTGGGATGACAGCTTCTTGTCTTGTTGTTTGGCCGCCCTTGCCTTTACCGCATACTCCTTTATATGTGCTACTTCACGAGCCTCTTGCAACAAATCCAAATTTGCCCTTAACTCCTCTTCGTTTTGACTCGGTTGAAAAAGGGCGGTCCATGGGGATGGCTCTCCAATCTCTACAAGAATGACCACTTCAGTATCGAAGGTTAGGCGGAAAGACGTTTCATTGGTGGTGGAATGAGGTATAGTATGATATGACCAAAGCACCTGTAGGAGCTCCTCAACCTATCTTCCCTTCGCTTCCTCTAGGTGCTTTCGTAACCCCCTTAAGATGACTTTGTTGGTGGCCTTGGCTTGACCATTTGACTGGAGGTGCTCCATCGATGTGAACAGCTGCCTGATTTTTAATTGTGCACAAAAATTCGCTGTTGATCAGGAGGAAAACTGTGTCCCATTGTCCGAGACTATTTTGGCCAAGAGACATAACTGACAGATTATCTTTTTCCAATAAAAACGCTTGATCCTCTCTGCCGAGATAGTAGCAACTGGCTCCGCTTCTACCCACTTAGTGAAATAATCCACCACCACAATCAAGTACTTTATCTGTCCTGGTGTCATTGGAAAGGGGTCCAGGATATCCACACCCCACTTGTGGAATGACCAGGGTGTTGTAATAGAGTGCAACTGCTCTGCCGGCACCTTGTGTATTTTTGCGAACCTTTTGCATCTATCACATTTCTTTTCATACTCCATGTAGTGCTTCAATGTTTGCCAGTAGTAGCCTATCCTAGCAATTTTGCTTGCTAGGGCTCGGCCTCCTATATGCATCCCATATACACCCTCATGTACCTCCCGGATCACATACTCGAACTCCTCTCCATCCACACACCTAAGTAACGGGAAAGAGAAACCCCCTTTGGTACAACTGCTGACCAACAAGAGTGTATTTTGACGCTTCTTTGACTAATTTCTTAGCTTTAGTCGCGTCGCTAGGGAGTTGGTCCTCCTTCAAGTACTCCAAGAAAGGGCTCATCCACGTCCTTTTTTCTCCTATGCAGCACACTTCCAGTTTTTCTATCGTCGGCTTGCTTATGTTTTCATGAATGACCGACCTTTGCTGACCCTTTTTTGGGACTTGGCCAATTTCAATAACAAGTTAGTCCTTTCATTTTGCTCTCGAGGCACATGGAGGAGAGTGAATTTTTCAAATGTGGCTGCCATTTTCGTTGCTCTATCCCAATATTTGATCAGCTAGGGGTCTCTAGTTTGGTACTCCCTGTTCACTTGGCCTGTCACCAACTTTAAATCGCTCTTTGCCGTTAAGATCTTTGCTTCTAACTCCGTGGCTAGCTTCATCCCGGCCAGCAATGTTTCGTACTCAACTTGATTATTGTTGGCCTTAAACTCGAAGTATAATGACTGTTTGATCAAAACTCCATTTGGGTCTTAAAGTATTACACCTGCCCCACTTCCAGCCTGATTGGACGCTCCATCTACGGATAAAAACCACTATTTGCCCTCACTAGTCAATTGTCCCATGGGAGACAACTCTGTAATGAAGTCAGCTAGTGCCTGAGCTTTGATATAACCTCTTTTTTCAAAGGAGATGTCAAACTCAGATAGCTGGATGCTCCACGCCACCATCCTTCTGGCCAGGTCCGGCTTCCGCAACACTCGAATGGGTAAGTCAGTTCGGACGACTATGTTGTACCCCTGAAAGTAAGGGCGTAGCCTTCTCAAGGTGATTATGAGGGCGAGAGCTGCCTTTTCAATCTTCTGGTACCTCCTTTCTGAGCCTTGCAAGACCTTACTTGTAAAATAAACCGGGTACTGCTTCCCTTCCTTCTCCTGGACTATTGCTACGCTAACATCGTCATCAAATATAGGTATATAGACTAAAAGAGGGATACCTGGAGTCGGCCGTGTGAGAACTGGAGGAGCTGCCAACATTGCTTTTAGCCTCAGAAAAGCCTCTTCACTTTCGGATGTCCATGCGAAGTTTCCTCCTTTCTTGAGGGTATTGAAAATAGGTATGGTCATCTCCGTTGACCAGGATAGGAAACGAGACAAAGTTGTGACTCTCCCGGCTAGTTGTTGAACCTCCTTCATACTTTGTGGACTCCTCATGTTGATTACAGCCTGGCACTTTTCCGGGTTAACTTCTATTCCCCTCTCAATCAACATAAATCCCAAGAATTTTCCCACCTGGAGACCAAAGGAGCACTTCTCCAGGTTCAACTTAAGCTAGTGCTTTCTTAGGATTTGGAAAACTCTTTCCAAGGTGTTGCAATGTTCGCTTGACGTCGTGGATTTCACCACCATATCATCTACGTACACCTGCACATTCGTGCCTATTATTTCCTTGAAGATCTTGTCCATTAGACGTTGGTACATCGCCTCTGCGTTTTTCAGTCCAAATGGCATCAACTTGTAATAGAAAGCCCCAAAGTCAGTAATGAAGGCGGTCTTGGGCTCGTCCTGAGGATGCATTCTTATTTGATTATACCCAGAATACGCGTCCATGAAACTCAGCAGGGCGAAACCCGAAGCCCCATCCACCAGCCGGTTGATGTTAGGTAACGAGTATGGATCTTTAGGGCAGGCTTTATTCAAGTTGGTGTAATCCATACACATCCACCATTTGCCGTTGGCTTTCTTCACCATGACTACATTGGCGAGCCATGTTGGATATTACACCTCCTTGATAAACCCTACTCGAGTAGCTTGCTCGTCTCATCCCTGGCAGCATTTCGCTTCCCCTCCCCCTGTTTCCGCTTCCGCTAAGTGACCGGCTTGGATCCTAGCGATATCGAGAGGCAATGACACATGAAGCCTGGGTCGATGCTGGGCATGTCGACTGGGGTCCACGCGAATACGTCCCTATTCTTCGAGAGAAAAAGCGTGAGGCGGCTTTCCTCTTCCTTTGCCAATGTCGTGTCGATCTTTGGATCCTCGGCCGGGAGAGGCTTCTCATGCTCGGACTAACATCGAGGATCTAGGTCTAAATCCAGAATGTTGACGGCTGGCTCCCTCTCCCGGAAGGGTTGGGAGCCTACCCTTAAGCTATCTTCATAACATCGCCGAGCTACTCGATGATCATCCCACAGACTACCCACTTCATTTCCTAGTGGGTATTTCATGCATAAATGCAACATGGATACCACCGCTCCCAACTTATTCAAGGCTGGCCACCCCATGATTATGCCTTCTCCAAACGTGGTCTCTAGCTCTATGACTCCCTTTATCACCACCTGCTCGCCAGCAAATCCATACAATGTACCCGAGCACTCCTCCAGGCTGGCCGCTAGGAGCCCCAACTTTCTATAGGTCGACCAATACAAGATATTGGCGGAACTCCCCTGATCAATCAAGACCCTCTCGACTTTGTATTCCGCCATTATCACTGATACCACCATGGGCTCATCCTGCCGAGGTGGCTCATACCTCATCTTTTTCGCTGAACGTGATGACTGGGAGTGGTGTAGCGTCAACCCTCGCTTGCACAGTTAGCACATCACACGTCCCCTGCCTCCTGGTTGAACTTACTTCGGCCGTCGTGGGTTATTAACCTTGTGGTTGTGGATTCAAACCCCACGATGGGCGTCAATGTTCTACTCTCAAGTTATAGATTACCCCCTAAAAAAAAGACGACCCTCTCCTTTCTTCTTTGATACCTATGTATACCTAGATTGCCACGTCACTTGACAAAAAGGTACAGAGACATGTCAAATGCCAAAACGGTACGTCAGGACCTGCGTTCTGACATGTCAGATGCAATCCACACCTGGCTCAGGAAGGTACAAGTCGTTACGTAGCTGCATACACGTATGAGCGCCAATCGTCATGGCCGACCGGTACAAAAGCTTAAAACATAAAAGTAAAAAAAAATTATAAAATGCAGCTAAGTATTCAAAGTGTCCAACACACATAAGACATGACTAGACTAATATTTTGAAATGTCTGTGCTTCCTTGATCGTGTACAATGCAAATCCAGAGAAGAAAAATAACACAACTGTGCAAAAGTGAAATGAGAGAGGACACTCACCAATTAGCATGACAAAATGTAGCTGTGACAAACTGGTACCAAGCAGGCCAATTGTGGTACAAGTAAAGAGCCTTGATTCCATCAACCTTGCATAAATGAAATAAAACCATACATCACGCAAGAAACACTGAAACAAATGTGACTATGCCATGTCACCTTTTTTACACCCCTTGAAAAGAGCTCCTCTTTTGCCCTTTATAAGACTTTGTTTTTCTCATAGTTACTACTTCTTGCTCTGAGTTTGGATGGGAAGAAAGAAAATAAACAACAAAACACAGGTAACCATGAATTTTTTTATTTGGTTGAAAATAAAATAAAAATAAAGTGGAGAAAAATTTGACTTCTGAAACAAAATTTAAGGGCATGTTTGATTCACTTTCCAATTTTTGGTTTTAAAAACTGATTTCTAAACCAATTTTATGCTACTCACTAATTACTTTCTCACCCAAATAAAAGAGAAAATTTGACTTTTCTTTCATTTCCTATAGAATTCAAATTTCAAAATTTTCTTATTTCCCTATTTTCTTTCCTCTTTGCTAAAGAAAAGGTTGAATTCACTTCACATTCCTCAATCTCTTTGTTTCTCGTTCTTTCTTGCTTCCTCATCTATCCCGTTTTTCACTTTTGCATTTACTTTCTTTCTTTTATCTTCACTTTCTATCTCTTTTCTCTCCAACCATTTCACACCCGGTCGAGGAATGTGCAAAAAAATTGGTCTCTTTTTTTCCCTTTCTCCCTTTCTTTCAATAAGGATACAACAGTAAAAAAGAAACAAGACAAAACAGAAAAATAAAAATAAAAAGAAATTCTGAAGAGAGATTGTGATTCTGTGAGTTCATATTAGTAACATCAATGATACATGGACACCTCAATAATACACGGAAACTTCAATCGCACAAACACTTACACTAGACATCTCTCATTTTTTTATTTCCCATTCTATCCTGTCATATTACCTATCATATATACATTTTTTCTCTTTTCTATCTCTTTCCCCTCTCTGGATGTCTATTAACACATAAGCATCAACAAAACATTATTCTATTAATGAATAGTAATGATTAGGATAAACATCTTTGCTCCAAACACCTCATTAACATTCATCATTTCTCTGTGTCTCTTTTTTGCTATCACTTGATATCACATATCATGCCTACATTTCTCTCTCGTTCTGTCCTATGTGTCAAATAGGTAATTGGAGTGACCAATCAGTTTTGGTTAATAAATAGAGAAAACACAAGAAAGGTACCTGAAAGAAGTGGTCAGCGACGAAAATGCCAATGTTGAGGAGAATGATCCAGAATATGCCGTTGACTCGTTTTTCGGGTTTCCCCTTTCCCTCCGCTTTCCCAAGCTCCAGCTGCGACATTATATCTAACAGACAAGGACTGAAACGACGTGAGACGAACAACAGAGGACGTTTAAAGTTTGAAGCCATAATAATAAACGACAAGGTGTTTGAGAAAATGCCGAAGCCAACTTAAGCGGAAAAAGTTTGATAAAAGGGAGAGGGTGAAGGAAGTACCTGAATTGTTGGAGTTGCAGGGTGTTAGAGTGCGGGAACGAAGCGTGGATAAGGGATGGTGAGGTTTGGCATGGAGAGAATGTTTGATGGTGAAGGTGGGAAGGGGAGGGAGAGAGTGAGAGAAGAAAGAGGGATTGTGAGTGTGAAAGTGAAAGAGTTTGCATGATTGTAACTTGAAAGGGACTCTAAGTTGCGCCATTCCTCGTTTCCCCAAAGACCCAGTGCTTGCAAAGCTCCTGCTTTCAATGTACTCAACTCTCCCGTGTTAGTGTTACGAGGCTCTCATCTTTATGAAAGAGCCGCCATCAAGAGTAACTATATTTTATCTCTTTATCTTTCGGTTTATTTTTGCTATATAATAATTTTATTGACCGACTCATCTTATTCAATGTACGGCAAGAGAATGAAAATTCTCTCATTTTTTTTAACTTTATTCCTTTATTTTATTATAAAAATTTATTTAGATTGTTTATTTATTTTTAAAAATTATTTTGTTCTTTTAACTATCAAATTTAAGATAGTGTTATCATTCTAAATAAAATAATTATTTTTTAATTTTCATGATTTTAAATTATTTTTTGATTAATTTAAGATGTGAAATATATTTCATTATATTTATTTACATGAACACTGTATGACTCAATTAAATTTCGATAAAAAACTATTAACGTGATAGAAATTATGAAAAAGTAAGTCTCATTAGCATATAAAAAAGAATTTAATTTTTCAGTTGTTTCTTTTTCACGTGACTCACTTTTCATGAGTTTTACTTTGTTTATAGTTTTTTGTTTAAACATTAGTTAATTGTTATAGTTTTTATGTAAATGAATCTGATGACACAAGTTTCAGGTCTTCAATCAATCATAAAATAGTTCAAAATGTGTCTCGAAATAAAAAATAATCGTGACAACATTCATTAAAATTTTAAAGTTAAAAGAGCAAAATGAATCTTTTAAAAGACAAAGGACCGAAATAAATTTTTATCATAAGAACCAAAGTTATAATTTAACTTATATATTTAATAGAGAAAATATAGTATGTCACATTTTTTTTTTTGAGTAAATGGCTACTTTTGTCTTTGAAATTGGAAAATGTTGTCACATTAGTTCCCGAATTGAAGAAAATTAAAAAAAAATCCTAAAAATGCAAATCAACAATTATTTTATTTCAAAATTAAAAAAAATGTGTGACTAAAATAATAATATTAACATATGTTTAGGGACTACAATGATAATAAATAATTAAGTTCATGGACTTATTTGACATTTCAAAGACTATTTCTTAATTTCCTTTGAATCAGAGACTAATGTGACAGTGTCTTCCAATTTTATAGACCAAAGTGATCCTTTACTATTTTTATATATATGGGAGATATGAATTATTCACGTCTATATTGGAAAGGAGATGACCCCAATCAAGTGTACATATAGTATTAGTTGTTCCCTTTTCTTTTTCTCTTCTCTAAGTGTTTATACATAAGTTAAGGAGAAGAGTCATTTTTCTCAAATTACGTTCCCTGACATCTAACTCATGTCAAATGGCTTTTCCTACGAGCAATAAATGTGGAGTACAATCCTGTTGTGTACCTGGTCGGTTGTTAACTTGGTTGGATCCCACCATGAGCTTGGCTAGGTCCAACCATAAACTTGGTTGGTTGTCTTTATTAGACCCATGGTGTCTCACTGGCCGGGCAACTATGCATATTGATATTGGACCGGTTAGCTATATCGAGGTTAGTTGACTCCTTGGTCAATTTGTCAGACTGGTCCACAACCCCCTAAGCATCTAGTAAAGCGATGAGTACTTTTACTACTGAATGTGTCACTTCTTAGACCCAATTATATGTCAACTAGGTCCACTTGTTAGCTTAGCACTAAATCAGTTGACTAGGGGGTCTGTCTCCTATTGGGTTGGTTGGTAGTGTTAGCTGCTTTAGTTGGGGGCAGACGTGACCTTCCCAATGCGCGAGGTGCCTAGTGACCGATCCTTGCAATGATATCAGAGTTGCATCTTTTGATGCATTACGGGTGATGTTCTCCTCTGACCCTTTCTTTCTTAATCACATTTGCTATTTTTCTTATCTAGGTTTCACACTCGTTTTGTAGGTTCAATGGTGCCGATCGCCGGGATTTAAGGAAGCAAAAACGAACAATTGCTGGTGCTACTCTATCTTCTAAGTCGGGGATTGTTTTGAGGCTTGGTCAGTCAAGGCTAGATGTGGCTCCTCCTATCACCACTCAAGGGATTGTTCCTTATCTTGTCACGGTTAATGAGGGGTCGGGAGCAGCCCTTGCTTCACCCACTGTTGAGGTCTTGGTCAATGGTCGAGCATGTACCTCAAAGAAAAGGTCACACGCTGAATCAACTTGCCCCTCTTTACCTTAGGTCTCATTACCTACCGATTGGAAACTCTCCTATATGGTCCCTCTAACACCGTGTCGGCCAAGAGTCACAAATTCCCTCTCCCTAGGATGATCGATCTCATTTTTCTTCTCCTTCCGATGTTGGGAAAGTCAAGACTCTTGGGCTCGAAGGCATGTTCAAAGTTTTGGAGGCTTATTCCAACTATTCTATGGTTCTCTCTTATTCTGCTGAGCTCGAATTTAACAAACTCAGTACTCAAAGGAGGAAATTAATTGATCATGGGGAGAAAGCTTATGATGAGATCCAATGTTGAAATGAAGTGTTAAAGAAAAAGAGGGAGGAGCTGGTCGCTGCTATGGATGATGCCACTAAGTACTTGGCTTTAAAGGATCATTTTGAAGAAAAGGAACATACTTTACTAATTGAAGTGTCTCTTCTGAAGGGCTAGGTCACTTGTTTGTAGGCTGAGATAAAGAGGAGAATTGTTTGCCAAGAAAGACCGTGCCTTTGTTGCTAAAGATCAATCTTTGAACGAGAATGTCGAGCACCTGCCTGAGAAGGACAAGATTATTGTCGCTAAGGACTTGTCCCTTTTGAATCAGTTTGAGGCTGGTTTCAATTGTCATACATCTCAATCTCGACCTTTTAGAGGTGGACATGTACAAGGATGTAATTAACGGCCAATTGGTGGACTCATGCTCCCTCGATCCTTCCTCTTAATTGTCGAGATGCTTTCCTTTGTCTTACTTGTTTTTATTTCCTTCTTGGCTCTTTGTTTGTTTAATATGACAATTTATTAATGACTATGTGTTTTTGGGCAGTCCTTGATCGACTACCTCGTATGGATCTTAGATGCCGTGGGTAGTCATTGGCCAATTATCGCTCACAGGTATTTGTGCCCTAGACACTCATTGATTAAGTGTCACTCACGGGTCTTTATGCCCCGAGCAGTCATTGGCCGACAGTCACTCACGATTTTTTAGTGCCTCGAACAGTCACTAACCGACTATTTCTCACGGGTCTTTCAATGCCCCAAGTAGTCATTGGACAACGACCTCTCACGAGTCTTTTGGTGCCTCAAGCAGTCGGCCAAAGACTTCCTCTCACGGATTTATAAGTTTGCCTGGAGGGATAACTGATCAACCACCTCTCACAGGTCTTTTGGTGCCTCGAGCAATCGGTCAATAACTGCCTCTCACAGATCTTTTGTTTGGCCTAGGGGATCACTAACCAACCGCCTCTCACAGGTCTTTAGGTTTGCCTAAGGGGATCACTGATTGACCGCCTCTCATAGGTCTTTAGGTGCCCCAAGAAGTCATTGGCCGACTACCTTTGACAGGTCTTTCTATTTTCCTAGGGGGATCACTGATCGACTACCTCTCATAGGTCTTTCTATTTTTTGGGGGGATCATTAATCGACCACCTCTCACAAGTCTTTAGGTGCCCTGGGTAGTCACTAGTCGACTGTCATTCATAGGTCTTTTGGTTTGTCTTAGGAGACCACTCGTTGATCGCCTCTCTCAGGTCTTTAAGTTTACCTGGGGGACCATTGGTTGGCTGCCTCTCGTAGGTCTTTAAGTTTGCCTAAGGGGAACCACTGGTCGGTCGTCTCTCACAGGTCTTTTGGTGCCCTGGGCAATCAGCCAATGATTGCCTCTCACAAGTCTTTTTTTTTTGCCTAGGGGATCATTGATCAATCACCTCTCACAGGTCTTTAAGTTTGCTTGGGGGATCACTAATCAACCGCCTCTCATAGGTCTTTTGGTGCCTCGAGCAATCAGCCAATGACTGCCTCTCACAGGTCTTTTTGTTTGCTTGGGGGATCACTAACCAACTGACTCTTATAGGTCTTTAGGTTTACCTTGGGGGATCACTGATCAAACACCTCTCACATCCCTTTAGGTACCTCGGGCAGTCATTGGTCGACTGCCTCTCATGGGTATTTTAGTGCCTTGAGCAATCGACTAATGAATGCCTCCCACGGGTCTTTTTGTTTGCCTGGGGAATCACTGATCAATCACCTCTGACAAGTCTTTAGGTTTACCTGGGGATCATTGATTGACCACTAATAAGTCATACTTTAGACACCTCATAAGGGCTTAAGATGGGTATTATTGAGACTATTTGGCAACTAAGAATCACATCTTAGCTAGGATTCAGATTATTGACCTAGAAATAAGGAAAATATAAATATGTGCTAAAACAGGAATCTTAGCTAATAAAAGATTGGATTCTTTTGCAGGCCAATTCCAGGAGTGTCTCAGCCCAATAGAAGCATCTCGGCCCAAAAGGAACCGTCCCAGCTAGACCTGCTCCTTCCCAGTTGAGCCCAGCTTTAAGGCCCAAGTCGCTCCAGAGATGCGTGTGTAACACGTAATCATTAAGGCGATAATAGATGAAATCAAGAATTGTAAAATTATGTTAGGATGTTAGTTAGGGAAAAGCGTGCAAAGCAAGGAAGAAGCACGTGTATAAAAGGGGATGCAAGAGCTCATGAATGTGGTTGTTGAATTCAGAAAATCAAGCGTATCACTCACACCTCACACTCTCGCTCTTGTCCCATTCCATTGGTGGTGGACGGTGCTTCAATAAGGCGTCTCGTCGATCAAGGAGGTGCAGATCTAAAGTTTGGGAAGCCGAAGGTTATTAGAGGAGATCGCTCAATATAGCTCATGCACTCTGGTGGACTGAATCCTCAATGCTCTAGCCATTTCTAATGAACCATCATTGTTCTTCCATGGCGATCGTCGTGGAAGGTGGAATCCATGAATTCATATAACCTTGTAACAACACTCTGTTTCAGCAATACAATTGGTTTGTGTTTCCTTATCTCTTGTTTGTGAATCTTGTCATTAATCTACTCTTGCTTGTGTATTGTGCATTTGTGAGAATGGATCATGTGAGGTTAGGCCGATTGGAACCGATCTAACAACTTAATTAGGTAATCAATAAGAGAACCTAAAATCAACCATGTGCATACTCCCTGCCAACTGATGAGGTAATGATTGTGTAAATCCTCGATCGACAACAAACGAATGTTCGACAATTGTCATAAGAACCTTAGGTTGGTTTGGACTCATAATCCAGAGATGAGAACCAAGAACCGATTGCTTGTTGAACCGTTGTGTTGGTGTAATAAACATTATAGTCTAGTTAGTTCGCATTTACTTTCAGTACTTAGTTTAATTTCGGTCATACTTTACATTCTAGCAACATAAACCCCCCATTTATGCTCCTATTCTGAGTCAGTTTGACTCTAGTCTGACTCAAGTCCGAGTTTGATTCTAGTCCAAGTCTAGTGTCTTTGTCCGAGATCGAGTTAGAGTCGTCTCAGTCTGAGATAGAGTCGGCATTCTACGTGCCCTCAGCATTTTGCCATAAAATTCTCATTTCCACATTAAGCCATAATAGAACACACTATGTCTTTGAGAAGAATGACCTAGGGTTGCACTATGCTATAGTTAGATCTAGTATTATTTGATAAAGCCATCATGACTAAGTGATTATCAAATTGGCGTCGTTGCCGAGGACACAAGTTCCTTTGTGTCTTTGTGTGCCAAATCTGAGTTTATGCTGAATCTCGAGTCTGTAGAATGCTAGGTCTGTTTGTTTTGGTATACCGAGTCTATTTCCCCTCTTGTTTAGTTGCTGAGTTTTTGTTTGCTTTTGTATTTGTTATTTTTTTTTGTTGAATTTGAAATTTTATAGCATGTTGATTTTGGGATAGAATTTTTGTTTGTGTTTATTTTGCATTGTGTGAATTGTTACTTTTTGATTTGTGATTTTGCATCTGAATTTTGTCATTCTTCTGCATAACTGATTTTGTTTTCTATTTTGCATAACTAACACTAATTCTCTACATAATTGACTATAATTTTTTCTGCATGATTGACTTTAATTTTTCTACACATTTGATTTTGCAATTTCCTATATGAATTTTCTTATAGTGCATGACTAGAAGTAACTTTAACATCTTGTATGAGTTAGATCCTGAGATAGATAGGACTTTACATAGGTTAAGGAAGGTTAGGAGTACTTTAGTAAGTAATAATGGTAGTTCCAATTCTGTTTCTAATTATGATAATAGTGTTTCTGCAACTAACGATTCTAATTTTTCTGAGTGTAGTAGCTTTAATGTTAACTCTGACTTTAATTTTGTTGTGAGTAAATCTCAAGAGTCGGAACCAATGGAGAACAATGATTGAATGCTCAAGGAGTTGGTCACATCGAATGTAGTGTACCAGCCTTGGTGCTTCCAGTATCCACAACTGAAACCAGCTCAATCTTATGAATTGAAATTTGGTTTAATACATTTGTTGCCCAAATTTCATGGTCTTGCAGGTGAAGACCCCCACAAGCACTTAAAGGAATTTCACATGGTTTGTCCCACGATGAGGCCGCAGGGGATACTGGAAGACTACATTAAGATGAAGGCGTTTCCGTTTTCCTTGGATGGAGGTGCTAAGGATTGACTATATCTGCAACCGATTCTTTTCAATACTTGGGGTGATATGAAGCACGTGTTCTTGGAAAAGTTCTTCTTGGCATCCAGAACCGCGACCATCAGAAAAGATATCTATGAGATTAGGCAACACTCTAGAGAGATGTTGCATAAGTACTAGAAAAGATTTAATAAGTTATGTGACACTTGTCCACATCATTAGATCAGCAAGTAGTTGTTGATTCAGTATTTCTATGAAGGTTTGACGATGATGGATCGAAGCATGATTGATGCTGCAAGTGGAGGAGCATTGATGGATAAGACGCCAGCAGCAAGGAGGCACTTGATCTCGAATATGGCAAGAAACACACAACAATTTGGGATTAGAGGAGCCGACCCATCCCAGATGGTGAATGAAGTCGATGCGATTGACAACTTGAGATTGGAGAACCAATTGATCAAGCTAGCATCACTGGTAAGGCAACTTGTTGTTGGGCAACATCAACCAAGTATAGCAGCAAGATTCTGTGGCATTTGTACTTCTATGGTGCACCCAATTGACATGTGTCCCACATTACAAGAAACTGAGTCAGACCATCTTGAGATTGTTGGATCAATAGGTCGATACCAATACGAAAAGAAGCTATATCAGAATTGGCCATATGATAGTCAATAATTTGGAAGGCAACAATACTAGCCGAATCCGATTCAAGGATAATATCCAGCTCAAAAATTCGGATCCGCCTAAGGTGTGCCTCGGGGTCAAAATAGCTATCAACCGTATCCGAGATACCAAGCCTCATCGTTCCAACAACAATAACAACAAAGAGTGCCATCACAAGGAAACTTACCATCTTTAGAGGACCTAATAAAGCAGTTGGCGACAAGCAACCTGGAGTTTTAGCATACTATGAACTCCAACAATATGCAATTCCAGCAAAATTTGAATGCCACAATCCAAGATCTCAAAACACAGGCGGGTCAGTTTGCGAACACTGTGAGTCAGCTACAGTCAACTGGGTCTGGGAACCTTCCCTCACAGACAATTCCAAATCTAAAGGGGAATGCGAGTGTCATGTCTTTGAGGAGTGGTAGAGAATTACAACAAACCACACCGCAATAGAAGCCGAAATTAGTCGATGCTGATTCTAAGCCGAATGCCGACTCACCAATGCCTCAACAGGCTAGATCCGTCCCATTGCCATTCCCAAACCGAACCTCTCAGCAAGAAAAGTTGAAACCAATGAGGACTTGCTGACACTTTTGAGATTATTTGGTACTCAAGAATCACATCTTAGCTAAGATTCAGATTATGGACCTAGAATTAAGGAAAATATAAATCTGTGCTAATTTGGAAATTTTAGCTAATAAAAGATTAGATTCGTTTTGCAGGCCAAGCAAAGGATGTCTCAGCCCATCAAGAGAGTCTCAGTCCAGGAGAAGCCATCCCGGCCAGATCAACGCCCTCTCGAACCGGCCAAACTCTCAGCCCAGCAACATAAAGGAGCAAAGCAGCCCAAGTGTAGTGGCCCAATCAGATAAGCTTAACTAGCCCAGGTGCACTCATTACAACCTTATCCAGCTTAGCTACCATGTCACTCTTGGAAGAAGCTTGCGGCGCAAGGAAGATCATTAGAAGGGTAAAGTAGGCAATTCATAATCTGTAATTCTGTTAGGGGAGTTCGTTAGGTTTTAGCATGCATCACAAGCTGCCCCACTCATGTATATATAGGGCACGCTAGGCACGTTTTAGGGTTGTTGAATTCAGACTCGCATCCCTATTCATTTACGCTCCATCTTCTCGCTCTCGCTCCATTGGTGGTGCACGGTGCTTTAGAGGCATCTCTCTCGGTTGAGGAGGTGTAGGTCAAAAATTGGGAAGCCGAAGATTGTTAGATGGGACCGATTGGTTAGCCAACACATTCTGATGGATCCAATCCTCAGCGTCTTGATTATCGACGGTGAACCATCACCGCCCTTCCATGGCGATTATTATGGAAGGCGGAACCATTGAATTCACGCCCTATAGTCGCACTCTGTTTTTAGTAATATAATTAGTTTATGTTTCGTATCTCTTGATTGTGCATCCTGCTTTAATCTGCTTTCACTGTGGTTGCACATTAGTAAGAGTAGACCAACGTTAGACTAGGCTGGTTGGAACCAGTTTAACAACTTAAATAGGTGATCGAATAGAGAACCTAAAATCAACCATGTGTATAATCCCTACCAACTGATGAGGTAGCAATTGTATAAATCCTCAGTATGGAAATGGACAAACCTTCAGGGGTTTCCGTAAGATTCTAGGTTGATTTGGAATCACAGCTTGAGAGAAGAACCGTGAACTAATTGCTTATTCAATCTCTATGTTGATACAGTAGTTAGGTAGCGTAGCATAGATCGCATTTACTTTTGTACTTAGTTTAATTCCTGTCTTTATTTTCTCTGCAACCAAACCCCCTTATTTCCTGCAATTCAGTCCAAGACTGAGTCTAGCCCAACTATGTTGCATCCGAGTCTGCACTTAGCAGAGATCGTGTTGGATCTGTCTCTACCGAGACCGATTTGGATCAGTCCTAGCCGAGAGCAAGTTGGCATTCTACACTTAGCGTTTTCTGCATTACTCTATTTTTCACACTAAGCCATAATCGAGCGCATTGTGTTCTTGAGAGAATTCGACCTAGGGTTGACTATACTATAGTTAGCTTTAGTTATTTGATGAGCGTAAGACGATTGTAAAACACGTTTATCAGTGACGCATCCAACTCGGCACTCGGAGCTGTCTTAGGCCAACGAGTCAGAGTCGGCAAGCAATCACATGTGATTGTTGGCAATTGTCTTTGCCCTGGACAAATTTCGTTCATATCTGTTAGGCTCCAAATATATCATCTTCTCTTACCATGCGGCACTGCGATTCTTGTTGAAGAAGCCAAATGTGAAGCTGAGGCTAATTCGGTGGATACTTCTCCTCCAAGAATTTGACATCGAGATAAGAGATAAGAGAGGTGGTGAGAACTTGGTAGCAGACCACTTGAGCAAAATTGAGAGGGAGAGCGACCCGGTGCCAATTTGAGATGACTTCCCTGACGAGCAACTTTTGCATATGGACAAGATTACACCATGGTTTGTAGACATCTGTAATTTCATTGTTGCATCTAAGTTTCCACCAAAAGCATCCAGGTTAAGGAGAGTCCAAAATAGGTGTTTGGATGGTTTCAAACACATTGGGTTTGGATGGTAATTTTGGTAGGTTGGTGTTTAAGTTTGTGTTCGGGCTTGTGTTTGGGGTTTTTGTTTGGATAAGGGTGTTTGGTTCTTTGATAAGTTCATGTGAAGGTATGGTTGGTGTTTGGTTAGGGTTTTCTGAAAGAACGTCAAGAACTTCTTTTGTTTTGATTTTCATGGATAGTCTTTTTGAAAGGTCTTGACTCTTTTTTTCTTAGGTATAAAAGGAAAGCTAATAGGGTTACCTAGAATATTAGCTTCATTTCCACCATTTCTTGATCTTTTCTTTGAAATCCTAGAACAGAGAGATGTATCATTAACTTCGAAATCAATTGAGAAGCTAATCTTCCTCTTCTTCTTCTTAGTAGAGAATCTGGTAGTCCTTATGGTAGAAACATGTTCTTTGGATGGTTTCTCTTTAGACTGTCCTTCAAAAATAACCTCATTAGTTTCTTCATCAGTAACTAGTTTTTCATCTTCAACAACCACATCTAGTATCTTCAACTGAATGCTAAAATGCATTTGAGTGATGTTATTCTTCTCAAAGGCGTGTTTCCTACAATTAGGCAAGAATGGTGATTATTCATTAGGGCTCAATGCATAGAAAACATCATATACCTTCTGATCCCATAAAAGCTTGGTCAGTAAGACTGCATAAGTCACGTGATTCTTCTTTTTGCCTTTACCCTTAATGTTTTTCCTCAAATGCATGAAAAGAAGGGTTGAAAAGTTGAATTTCTTTCTTGTCATCAAATGAAACAAAGAAAATTTGTGATAGTCATAAATGTACTCTTTTGATCTTGCCTTGTGTTGGATCCCTTTGTTTTGAATCTACTGGAAGATTCTGGCTTTGTCATTTAGCTTGAGAAGAGTACAAAGTCCTTCAACATCATGTTTAAGAATAACATCGCAAATAACTTCCACTCCTCCAAACTTGTTCTCCCAACCTTTGAAAGGAATGTTTCCTTCATGTTCACATCCAATTGCATTAGCAATGGTGCTATAATTAGCAACGTATTCTACTTCCAAAACATAACAATGATCATATCATCTGTATGGGTAGCATTTTTTAGAATTTTATCACCAATGTGGGATGAACAACTTGCTTTATCTAGAAAAATTATAGAATCCCACACTCTATGATATTTGAGAGAAAATCTAGACCCATCTCCATTAGAGCTAGAATATCAAAGAAATATTTTATATAAACTATCAATTATTTAAGATTAAAAGGGATGTCTTAAAGCTTAATGTCAAGGTTGTCCAACTTGATGGTTTTCTTAGTTAAGACCATGGTCGGAAAAGGTTGACTAAGGTTTAAGAAAGAAAGAATTTTGCACAAGGATAAAGGTTTCTTGTAGAGAGATTTTTGCAATTGTTTTTGTAACGAGAATTTTAAACACATGGTATTTATAGATAAACTTGAAGAGAGAGAAAAACCTTTCGTAAAAGATCTTTAAGAGCATGTCTTTTTTCCAACAATAATTTTTTTTTGCTAAAACATATAAGATAAAAATAGCTTTTATGACTCAATTAGAAAAGGAGAAGGAAAGTTGAAAAATGACAAAACTACAAATGCATATAAAACTAAAGAACAAATACACATAAATTTTATGGATGATTTTTTTATGGACGCTATAAAATTTATGGGCAATATGTTTTACGAACGTTTAAATCACATAAACTTTAAACTCCATTTCTTTATAAATTTCTTGCCAAGAAGATTTCTTATATGAATGAGTTTATCTTTGGGAAGGGATTTTGTGAAAATATCAATTAATTGTTGTTTTGAACTAATAAATTTTAATTCAAAAATCCTTTTCTGAACATAGTCTTTAATGAAATGATATTTAATTTCTATGTGTTTAGTTCCCAAATGCAGAATGGAGTTTTTAGATAAATTAATGGCAACGATATTATCACAAAAGATAGGAATGTTACTCTCATATAGTCTGTAATCTTCAAGTTTATGTTTGATCCATAATAACTATGAGCAACATCCAACAACATAGATGTATTATGCTTCTACAATTAACATGACTATTGTGCCTTGTCTTTTGCTAACCTGAGATACCAAGTTCGCTCCAATGAAATGGCAACCTCCACTGGTGTTTTTCCTTTCAATTTTGTCTCCAACATAATAAGCATCACAATACCCAACTAATCTATACTCATTAGATTTCTTAAAATTCAAACCAAGGTTAGTGGTATCTTTAATGTATATAAAAATTCTTTAAATTGCTGTTAAGTGTGTTTCTCTTGAACAAGATTGAAAACGAGCACATAAAAGCATTATATCTGGTCTAGATGTAGTTAACTATAAGAGAACCAATCATACCTTTGTAGGTAGTTTGATCTATCGTTTTAGGGTTTAGGGTTTCAAAATGTATGTTGGATGCATAAGTGTTCACATGCTCCTATAGTTATCAAGCTTGAACTTTTTTAGCAACTCCTTAGCATAATTTTTTTTGGTGAATGAAAATCCCATCATTAGTTTGTTTGATTTCAAGTTCTAGAAAAAACTTTAAATTCCCCATCATGCTCATTTCAAACTCTTTTTGTAAGCTTTGAAAACTCTTCGTGTGACACCCTTCTACCCGAATACTTAGATTAAAATAATAATGTAAATAAAAAGGAAGACAAGGTAATAGTTAAAACCAAAGAAACACAATTCGTATTAAGGATAAAAGGTTCACATGGTCATTAAACAAGTAGGTACAAAGTTTTCAAGAAGATTTTAAATCTAAATATTATAATTGAAAAATAAAGTCACTATCATCTTCAAAATAAGCTCTTCAAACAACAAAAGACATAGAACAACTATTCTAAATTCCAAAGCCCTTATGTCACACTAATTAGAGCAAGACCCCGCCCTTTCAAAACTCGGTACCATGAGTGCCCTTAACATTACGTAAAAGAAAACCACAAGAGAGTACGGTGAGAAATATCATTCAATCATATATAAATGTAGATAGTACCCCAAATCTCACCCTTTACTGTACCAAATTACTAACAGTTAACAAATACTCATATAACAAATACTCATATACCAAACACACGTTCCATCGCATTCAAAATCAATCACATTCCATTCATGTTTACAAAATGCACATGCTTGCACAATGCATATGCTCATCACCACACCTAAGAGTCTCGATTCGGAACTCCATATCATGGGCGAACCTCCTCAATCCCCTTAGTTATCACTAATGATGGTCACACCGTTAAACACCCTATATGGCCGGTGTGTCGCACAGTTAAACACCACTTATGGCTCGTGTAAAGACATTCTACACAACCGTTAAACACCACCTATAACTGCTGACGTGTAGCATGGTTAAACACCACCTATGGCCCATGCATATGAATGTCCCTCATCATTAGTCCACCCTATTAAACACCACTTTTGGCCAGGGGTCCCCTGTTAAACACCACATATGGCCAGGGTATTATAGCCACGTCTGGCTTCTCATGCATCTCATGCATCTCATGCATCTCATGTCCATGCTCAATGCATTCTCATCCACATTCTCATTCTATGATTCATACATCATTTAAATAGTCCATAATCATGCCAAAATCATATTAATTTAGCCATCATTACCATAAATCATTTATAAGAACGCACATAAAACACCATTGAATTCCATCCAATTTCACCATTACACGCAAGAGTCCCAAATTGAACCTCAACCATGAATAACCATGAGCAACCACGAGAATCAAGTAATTAAGACAATTAACCATACAATTTCAAACGAAAATCACATTAAGGCAAAACATTAATCCAAGAATTTAATCCCCTTCGAATGCCATAAGAAACCATACAATAACAATTATTAATAAGGGCCCTAGGGATGACCCTACTACTCTTTCTTATGTAAATGAGACCCAAATAGTGAGATAGAATTGACATCTCTGCATACTTGGAAGCATAATGAAGAAAACATGTTCATCAAAGTCATTCTTCTTGTTCCTTTGGGATTCCCTCTAGAGGTTTTCCCTCACACTAAAGGTAACCGATTACATTATCCATTAAGTCAATCAAAACCACGACATACAGTGACGAATCTTTTCTACCGATTAAAATATTTTTAGAACATAATAATCAAACATATTTGAGAATTTAGATCCTAGAGGGACTTAAGGATTGCCCTCACTACCCGTACACCCCCGCATTCACACCTCTGGGACGATCTGAACACCCTAGTCCCTCCTCCTTGCAGATCTGCGTTCTCTCTCCTTTAGGTCTGGTCATCTGACGTGCAAAACACAAATTGGGGTAAAATGATTACCCTTTGTCTAATATTCTAATTGGGTCGGGTCAACTCTGACCCGCCCGTCAACCCCCATTAATTCAATTAATTAAATTAATAAATGAAAATAATTCAAATTATGCCTCACTAGTTTATAAAACCATTAACTCCTCTATTAAAATAAAATTAAATGTAAATATTTAAGTACTAAATTAATTTTTTGCCATCATTAATAATAATAATAATAATAATAATAATAATAACATTTCAGTTTCAAAATGCAATTATTTAATAAAATAATTTCCTGCATCAATTAATAATTAAAATAAAATTGATAATAATAATAATGAAATTTATTTGTAAAAATAATTAAATAAATTTTAGGATGTTACAATTCTCTCATCCTAAAAGAAAATTCATCCTTGAATTTACATAGAGTAAGTACTTTCCATACCTTGCAATTGCCCTCCCCTTACTCAATTTGCGTTGGCTAAAATAATCATCTCACCTTTCTAAACCAGTTAACCTTAAATCTTTCACAACTTCTAGTATCAATTGTCATACCTATTCTTCTTTTAACCTTCAAACAAGCTAGTTTGATTACTTGCTAGAGTAACAAATGTACGTCCATTGTAACAAATGTACGTCCAGAGTTGAAACATGTGCAATTATTGTGTACATGGCACAAGTGAAGTGATAAACTAAACCCAATCCAATTAGATTCCTCGAGTTTAACAAAATCTCTCCCCCAAGTTCTAAAATAACTCTAGGATTCCAACCTATCAACCAAATAGGTGCCCATACTTATCTACTCTTCCTATGATTTAAGCTGTCAAAACATCTTCCAAAGATCATGTCCTCTAACCACACGAAAGGATGCGAAAGAATTTCCTATTTACAACATATTCTACTGTCTTGATTCTACCTAGTGATGACTTCCTAAAACCTTGGTCATTTGGAAATTCCAATCACCTCATCTATTTTAGGTACCACTCTTACTAGTTGAATTTCCACTTAGTGTTTCTACGTCATCGAGAATATCGACTTAAAATCATGCAAGTGGTGTCTTTGAACCTTAAGAGTAGCCACTACTGCTACTACTACCTCCAAGCTAGGGGTTGCATAATTCGTCTTACAACTCCCAGTTGTCTATGAGATTAAAATACATCCTCATCGTCTAGTAATACACTCCTCTCAATAACTAAGGTCAGGTATTACTAAGGTTGGCATGCTATCTAATGCTTCTCCAAGACATTAGGAACTAATTCCAAATTATCAATCCACCTAAACCTTGCTCCCTTCCTAGATTCTTGAGTTAAAGACTATACTAACTTAAGGAATACGTCTAGGAATTCACCACAGTATTTGTCTGATCTCGGGAAAATTTATAATCTTACTCACCAATGCAAGGTTTTTAACTTAAGAGAACTTCTACCTTAAAAGGTCGACTATTGGGTTCTCACACTAAAGATCGCATAACTTAAAGAACTCACTTTCATTTTACTTTTATTAAACAACTATACCATGACTCATCTCCAATAGTACGGACTAGTATCCTTAGATGCTACTCAAGCTTCTCTCAAACTAAACAATCATTAACAAAATCCGCTATGTCTCTTTCCATTTAGGCCACCAAAATATCCCCTTAAGGTCTTGATACATCAAAGTTACTTCAGTATGGAAATTAAGCCTACTTCTATAACCTTCCTCAAAATCAAACGCCAAAGTGTAGGTTTACTAGGCACACATATCCGATTTCCAAGTCTTATTACTCTATATACACCCAAGGTGAACTCTCTCCCACTATTCTATTCTATGGCTACACGTATAGCAATCAAAAATGAATCCTCCAACTGAGCTTCTCTAATCTCCCTCAACTAATCATTACTTACCCGAATCATTCCTAATCTTACACTACTAGGGGTCATCTCATAAGCCAAACTCAAATCCCTGAACTGGGTAAAAAGGTCCATCTCTCTAATTGTCAAGGAAGATATAGGAAGAGATTTTCTACTTAAAGCTTTAGCTACAACATTAGCCTTACCTGGATGGTAACTCAACTCGAAATCATAATCCTCAAGAAATTCTAACCATCTCCTTTGCCTCGTATTCAATTCCTTCTGATCGAATAAATATTTAAGGTTCTTATAATCACTAAAGACCTCAAACTTAGAACCATATAGATAATGTCTTCAAATCTTAAGAATGAACACTACAGCCGCCAACTCAAGATCATGGGTAGGGTAATTCCTCTCGTGGATTTTCAATTGCCTAGAAGCATAAGCTACCACTCTACCCTCTTGTGTCAGCACTCCACCTATACACATCCTAGAAGTATCACAATATATTACAAGAGGTTTACTAAGATCCGGAAAAACTGAAACTGGTGCACTAGTCAAATTCTCCTTAAGGATTTGGAAACTATGTTCACACTTACTATTCCATACAAAAGCAACCCCTTCTTGGTCAACTTAGTTAAAGATAATGCTATCTTAGAGAATCCGTCTATAAACCTCCTATAACGTCCAGCCAACCCAAGGAAACTCCTAATCTCACTCACTGACTTGGGGTCTCCCACTTAAGAATGGCTTCTACCTTAGAAGGATCAATACCTATACCTCCCCTAGAAATCACATGACCTAGGAGACTCACCTCCTCTAACCAAAAGTCACACTTAGACAACTTAGCATACAATTGTTTATCCCTAAGAACCTGAAGTACTACCTTTAAGTGTTCCACATGCTCCTCTCTAGTCTTGGAGTAAACTAGTATGTCATCCATAAAGACAACTACAAATTTATCCAAGTAGGGATGAGAAATTATGTTCATGTAATCCATAAAAATAGCAAGGGCATTAGTCACATCAAAAGGCATTACCAAATACTCGTAATGTCCATATCTAGTCCTAAAAGCAGTCTTAGGTATACCTTCCTCCTTAACTCTAATTTGGTGGTAACCCGACCTGAGATCAATCTTACTAAACACGCATGCCCCTACCAACTGGTCCATAAGGTCATCTTTCCTGGGCAATGGATACTTATTCTTAATAGTTACCTTATTCAATTGTCGGTAGTCTATGCACAACCTCATGCTTCCATCCTTCTTCTTCACTAATAGTACAGGTGCTCCCCAAGGTGATACACTAGGCCTTACAAATTTCTTTTCCAGCAAATCCTCTAATTGTTTCTTAAGTTCAGCCAATTCTAAGGGTGACATCCTATAGGGTGCAATTGAAATAGGTCCTGTCCCCGGTGCTAAGTCTATAGAAAACTCTCTCTCTCTCAAGCGGTAACCTAGACATATCCTCAGAAAACACGTCAGAGAAAGCAGCCTTTTTCTATGGTATGAATTTAAGAAACTTCATACTCAGTTTCTTAATTATAATAAAAATTAAAAATTACATAAAAATGAAGTTTAAAAAAAGTTTTAATAGTATTGTGATAAGGATGAGTCACCTAATAAGAGGCCCACAATAAAAATATTACATCAAATAAGTGTGAGAATTTTCAAGTTATACATCAAATAAGTGTGAGGATTTTCAAGTTATACATTACATGAAGATGGTGTATAAATAAGATTTAGAAAGAGAAAAAAATAAATAACGCCTATAATATTTTTAAACCTTGTAGTGTCTATTATCATAATCCACACTTTAAGTTCTAATTTATCTCTTGATTTGAGGGCTGAACTTCTGTCAAACACTTATATGTGTAAACCACTCAATCCAATAGCTTATTTATCATAGAAACACGAAATTTCTCCATGAGAAACACGATTCCCTTTCAAAACCCTAGTTTACCAAAATCAAACTTATAGAAGTAATTCAACAAATATGAGTGCACAGATTAAGAGAAAGAACAGAAAATTGAAGTTCGAACTCAAAATCCCTCACAGAACGTAGGTGGATTGTTCCTTTGAAACCGAGCAAATCAGTCCACCTCTTGGCATTGGTTTAGATTACCAACAGCCTGAGCCATAGCCATCAAGGCATCAGCAATAGCATGGTCGTTTCTACCTCCTCCAGACATTACTTTTCTTATTCACAAAAAAGTAGAGCAGTCAAAATAGAACAAATCAATCATCACATCCAATCAATATCACAGTTCAGCACAGCACAAGCATAGTAAACACATAACTCATGGCCGATGAATCAACCTGCTCTGATACCACTAAATGTGACACCCTTTTACCCTGAATACTTAGATTAAAATAATAATGTAAATAAAAAAGAAGACAAGGTAATAGTTAAAACCAAAGAAACACAATTTGTATTAAGGATAAAAGGTTCACATGGTCATTAAACAAGTAGGTATAAAGTTTTCGAGAAGATTTTAAATCTAAATATTATAATTGAAAAATAAAGTCACTATCATCTTCAAAATAAGCTCTTCAAACAACAAAAGACATAGAACAACTATTCTAAATTCCAAAGCCCCGATGTCACACTAATCAGAGCAAGACCCCGCCCTTTCAAAACTCGGTACCATGAGTTCCCTCAACATTACCTAAAAGAAAACCACAAGAGAATACTGTGAGAAATATCATTCAATCATATATAAATGTAGATAGTACCCCAAATCCTACCCATTATAGTACCCAATTACTAACAGTTAACAAATACTTATATATCAATCACACGTTCTATCGCATTCAAAATCTATCGCATTCAAAATCAATCACATTCCATTCATGTTTACAAAATGCACATGCTCACACAATGCATATGGTCATCACCACACCTAAGAGTCTTGATTCGGAACTCCACACCATGGGAGAACCTCCTCAATCCCCTTAGTTATCACTAATGATGGCCACATCGTTAAACACCTCATATGACCGGTGTGTCGCATAGTTAAACACCACCTATGGCCCATGTGAAGACATTTTACACAACCGTTAAACACCACCTATGGCTCGTGTGAAGACATTCTACACAATCGTTAAACACCACTTATGGCCAGCGTGTAGCATGGTTAAACGCCACCTATGGCCCATGCATATGAATGTCCCCCATCATTAGTCCACTCTATTAAACACCACTTTTGGCCAAGGTCCCTTGTTAAACACCACATATGGCCAGGGTATTATAGCCACGTCGGCTTCTCATGCATCCCATGTCCATTCTCAATGCATTCTCATTCTCATGATTCATACATCATTTACACAGTCCATAAATCATGCCAAAATCATATTAATTTAGCCATCATTACCGTAAATCATTTATAAGAACGCACAGAAACACACATAAAACACCATTGAATTTCACCCAATTTCACCATTACACACAAGAGTCCCAAATTGAACCTCAACCATGAATAACCATGAGCAACCACGAGAATCAAGTAATTAAGACAATTAACCATACAATTTCAAACAAAAATCACATTAAGGCAAAACGTTAATCCAAGAATTTAATCCTCCTTCAAATGCCACAAGAAATCATATAATAACAATTATTAATAAGGGCCCTAAGGAAGACCCTATTATTCTTTCTTATGTAAATGAGACCCAAATAGTGAGATAGAATTGACATCTCTGCATACTTGGAATCATAATGAAGAAAACATGTTCATCAAAATCATTCTTCTTGTTCCTTTGGGATTCCCTCTAGAGGTTTTCCTTCACACTAAAGGTAACCGATTACATTATCAATTAAGTCAATCAAAACCATGACACACATTGGCGAATCTTTTCTACCGATTAAAATATTTTTAGAACATAATAACCAAACAATTTTGAGAATTTAGATCCTAGAGGGACTTAAGGATTGCCCTCACTACCCCTACACATATAACCAAATCCATCTCCCCCGTATCTTAGATGCGAAGAATAGTGATGATCTTATGCAGCTCTGGGACGATCTGAACACCCTAGCCCCTCCTCCTTGCAAATCTGCGTTCTCTCTCCTCTAGGTCTGGCCGTCTGATGCGCAAAACACAAATTAAGGTAAATTGATTACCCTCTTTCTAATATTCTAACTGGTTCAGGTCAACCCTGACCCGCCCTTCAGCCACCCATTAATTCAATTAATTAAATTAATAAATAAAAATAATTCAGATTAATGCCTCATCAGTTTATAAAACCATTAGCTCCTCTATTAAAATAAAATTAAATGTAAATATTTAAGTACTAAATTAATTTTCTGCCATCATTAAGAATAATAATAATAATAATAACATTTCAATTTCAAAATGTAATTATTTAATAAAATAATTTCCTGCAGCAATTAATAATTAAAATAAAATTGATAATAATAATAATGAAATTTATTTCTAAAAATAATTAAATAAATTTTAGGATGTTACACTTCACACAAAGTCTTATCAGTAATTTGCACAATAATAAAATGTGATTCATGGTCTTTGGAAAACATATTGATGTCTACTTTTCCTCTTGAAAACCCGTTTTCCATGAAAAAAAGAACTTAACTTTTCATACCAAGCATGCGGTGCATGTTTTAAGCCATAAAAGGACCTTTTTACGTTTAAAAACATAGTTTGGAAAAGAATCACTCTCGAAACTAGGTGATTGTGTTACATAGACTACTTCATTTATTATTCCATTCAAAAATGCACTTTTTACATCCATTTAGTAGAGTTTCATACTACTATGAATAGCAACAGGATAGTAAAATGCGAATGACTTCAAGTCTAGGTACAAGTGCAAAAGTTTCAATAAAAATCAATACCTTCTTGTTGTGAATATCCCTAGGTAAATAACCTTGCTTTCTTTCTTATGATCTTACCATTCTTATCATGTTTGTTTTTGAAGACCCATTTTGTTCCAATCATAGAATTGTGTTCAATTAATAGCACAAGTTTCCAAACTCATTCTTCTAAAACTAATCTAGCTCTTCTTACATGGCCTTTATCCAGCCATTGTCCATAAGGATTTTATATATATTCTTCGATTTTATTCCCGATAACATGGCAATTTATTCTTGATGCTTGAAAGTTTATATTGTTTTGACTCGATCTTGGACATCTCCCATGATTTGCTATTTTGAGTTATAGGATTTCATCTGCTAGTTCCTTACAATAGGCTCAAAATTGTCATCTTTTTTGAACATCATCCAAAAGAGTTTCTTTGGACGGTCTCTAAAGATCACCTAGACCAAGATCTATAAAAGAATCATCTAGCTCTGATAATTCCTTATCAAGCTTGAAGTCATTAAATTTCATGTGGATGGATTCTTCCACAGTTAAGGTTCTAAAGTTATAGATTCTATAGGCCTTAGAAGTTTTAGAATAACCTAAGAAAGTTCCATTATTTGATTTAGGATCAAACTTTCCAAGATTGTCCTTAATGTTCAAAATAAAACATTCACATCCAAACAAGTGAAAGATATGTTCGATTTTCTACTCTTCCATAATTCATTTGGAGTCTTTTTCAAAATAGGACCTATATATATTTTTTTTGTTTTGTAAATAATATATTGTATTAACAACTTCAACTCAGAAGTGTTTAGTTGTGGAGTGGCCATTCAACATAGTCCTGGCCATCTCTTAAAGATATTTATTCTTTTCTTAACAACACCATTTTGTTGTGGTGTTCTTGGGGCAGAAGTTATGAATATCCTCACAAAACTATTGAAAGTTTTCATTTTCAAATTTTCCATCATTGTCACTTATAATTGAAGTTATGTTAATACCTTTTTCATTTTGAATCCCTTTATAAAATATAGAAAAAACTTAAAAAAACACCTTATCTTTGTGAGTAAGGAACATAATCTATATCCATCTTGTGTAATCATCTATCGCTACTAGTCCATATCTTTTACCACTAATAAAGGTTGTTCTTGTAGGACCAAACAAATAAAGATGTAACAATTTTAGAGGTCTAGAAGTTGAAACAATTCTTTGGACTCAAATGATCCTCAAACTTATTTCCCTTTTGACAAACATTACATAAAAGATTTGATTTGAAAACAAGCTTTAGAAGTCCTCTTACGTGGTGATTGATAACTCCAGTTTTAGTCGTGTTCCATTTATCAAATAAAACTAAGGCTAACTATAGCATAGCGTAACCCTAGGTCGAATCTCTCAAGGACACAATGTGTTCTATTATGGCATTATGTGGAAATTAGAGTTTCATGCAAAAAATGCTAAGTGTGTAGAAAGCCGACTTGCTCTCGGTAGAGACGGATTTGATATAGACTCGACTGAGCTATATTCGACATTATCTCGGCTAAGCATGGACTTAGACACAAACAGATGCAATCGAGTCAGACTGGACTCAGTCTCGGACTAAAATGTAGGTAAATAGGGGGTTTGGGTTATCAAAACGTAAAAGAATAGAAAGTAAACTAAATATAAAAGTAAATGCAAGCTAAACTACGCTAACTATGATTGTACCAACATAGAGTTCAATAAGCAATTGGTTCTCGATTTTGCACTCAAGATTACGTTTCCAAATTAACCTAAGGTTCCTACGATAATCGTCAAACATTGGTCCACTGCCATACCGAGGATTTACACAATTGCTACCTCATCAATTGACAGGGAGTAGGCACGTGGCTGATGTTAGGTTCTCTAATCGATTACCTAGTGAAGTTGTTAAATTGGTTCCGATCGGCCTAGTCTAACGTTGATCCACTTTACAATGCACAATCGCGACCCAGTAAAGCAGATTAAAAACAAGATTCACAATTAAGAGATAAGAAATGCAAACCAATCGTATTATTAAAACAGAGTATGGATATAGGGAGTGAATTCATGGACTCCGTCTTCCACAACGATCGCCATGGAAGAACGGCGATGGTTCACCAATGATAGCTAGGACACTAAGGATCTAGTCCACCAGAGTACGTCGGCTATACCGAGCGATAACCTTTGATAACCTTCGGCTTCCCAGTCCCTAACCTGCACCTCCTTGATCGAGAGAGATGACATTGAGGTACCGCACACCACCGTGAAAATGAGGGCGAGAGCGAGAAGATGAATTGTAAATGAAATGGATAAAAGTCTGAATTCAACAACCTCCTAGAACATGCACTAACCTACCATATATATACACAAGTTAGGTAGCTTGTGACGCACGCCTAGACCTAACAAACTCCTAACTGATTTATAGATTCATAATTGACTTTTCTACCCCCTAAATGATCCTTCGTACGCTACACGCTTCTCTTGGAATGATTTGGGTCATTGTGTTGGGCTTGGCTGGAAGGGGGCTGGTCTAGCTAGGACAACTCCTTTTGGACCAAGATGCTCTTATTGGGATGAGACGTCCTTAGCTTTGGACTGCAAAATGAATCCAATCTTTTATTAGCTAAATTCCTCAAATTAGCACAGATTTATATTTTCCCTATTTCTAGGTCCATAATCTGAATCTTAGCTAAGATGTGATTCTTAGTTACCAAAAGTCTCAATAACACCCATCTTAAGCCCTTGTGAGGTATATAAAATATGACTCATCAATGATGTGTAACACCCTAATTTTTATTCTATTTTATTATTGATTGTAAATATTATATTTTATTAATTATTATTAATAAGTAGTTTAATTGCTTATAATTAAATAAATAATATTCTAGGAGAAATATATGTTGGGTTTTAATTAATTAAATTAAGAAAAATAGGCTATTTAAATATAGTGAAAGCTTAAGTCCCACGTCGAATAACATAAGTTCATGTCTCACCCCCTTTTCCTATATAAGGAGTGAGGTAGCTCAAGTCCCTCATTCGGTAATGAGCTCATGCATCATCTCCTTCTCTTATAAGGAGTTGGATACCTGATATTTGCTTAATCGTGGTGGCTTTATCAAATAAAATTAGAGCTAACTATAGCATAATGCAACCTTAGGTCATTCTTCTCAAGGACAGAGTGCATTCTATTATGACTTAATGTGGAAAATAGATTTTATGCAAAATACTAAGTACACATGGAATGCAGACTCTGTCTTAGACGAAATGACCTCAGACTCAGTCTCGGACAGAGACACTTGACTTAGATGGAGTTGGACTGGACTCAGACTCGGACTAAAACATAATTAAGGGGATTTGTGTTGCTGAAATGTAAAACGAGACAGAAAGTAAAATAAGTATGAAAGTAAATACGAACTAACTAAACTATCTATTGCACCAACACAAAGCTTCAACAAGCAATCGGTTCATGGTTCTATTCTCAAGATTGTGAACCAAACCAATCTAGAATTCTTACGACAATCGATAAACGTTTGACCATTGCCAACCGAGGATTTACACAATCGCTACCTCATCAGTTAGCAGGGAGTATGTGTGTGGTTGATTTTAGGTTCTCTTATCGATTACCTAATTAAATTGCTAGATCAATTCCGATTGGCCTAACCTAGCATGATCCATGATGATCGCTTAGTTGTGATGGCAATATCAAATAAAACTAGAGCAAAGTATAGCATAGTGCAACCCTAGGTCATTCTTCTCAAGGACACGGTGTGTTCTATTGTCACTTAATGTGGAAACGAGAGTTTTATGCAAAATACTAAGAATATGTAGAATGTCTACTCGGACTCAGATTGGTCTCTGACAGAGACACCAGACTCGGAATAGAGTCGGATTGACTCAGACTCGGACTGAAAATGTAAATAGGGGGTTTTGTAGTATAGGAAACATAGAGTAAGATAGAAAGTAAACTGAGTGATGAAAGTAAATGCGAACTAACTATACTATCATATTTATTGCATCAACACAATGGTTCAATAAGTAATCGGCTCTCGGTTCTCTTCTCATGATTATGATTCCAAACAACCTAGAATTCTTACGACAATCACCGAACTTTTGTTTGTTGCCGACCGAGGATTTACACAATCGCTACCTCATCAATTGGCAGGAAGTATGCACGTGGTTGATTTTAGGTTCTCTTATCAATTACCTAATTAAATTGCTAGATCGGTTCGGATCGGCCTAACCTAGTGTGATCCACTCTCACAGATGCACAATCGTGACAAAAGCAAAAGTAGATTAATAATAGGATTCACAAACAAGAAATAGGGAAATGCAAACCAATAGCATTACTGAAATAGAGTATTGTTCCAAGGATGTGTGAATTCATGGATTCCACTTTCCATGATGATCGCCATGGCAAAATGGCAATGGTTCACTAGTGATGGCTAGAGCACTGAGGATTCAGTCCATCAGAGTGCGTAAGCTATACTAAGCAATCTCCTTTGATAACCTCTAGCTTCCCAGACTCTAGACCTGCACCTCCTTGATTGACAAGACGTCGTACTAAAGCACTATGCACCACCAATGGAATGTATGAGAGCGAGATAATGAAGTGTGAGTGATGATTAGTTTTTGAATTCAACAACTACTTACACAAGCTCTCACGTCCCTTTTATACACATGCTTTATTCCTTGCTACGCATGCCTTATCCTAACTAACCCTAATAGAATTTACAATTCCTGATATTTCCCATCATCTCCCTAATGGTGACGTGTCACGTATGTGCCTCTGGAGTGGATTGGGCCGTGAAGTTGGGCTCGACTGGGAAGGGACAAGTCTTACCGGGACAGTTCCTCCTAGGCCGAGATGCTTTTTTTGGGCTGAGACGTCCCTGGAATTGGCCTACCAAGGAATCAAATCTTTTATTAGCTACTCTTTTGGCATAGATTTGTATTACCTATTTCTAGACTCATAATCTGAATCCTAACTAAGATATGATTCTTAGTTACCAAATATCTCAACAATACCCATCTTACACCCATGTGGGGTGTATAAAATATGACTTATCATACCCCCCACACTTACATTTTTGTAACTCTAGGCAAAATCAGAATTTATCAAGGAAATGAAAGAGAAAATTTATTGTGATAAGAATCTGAAAAATGAATTTCTCAAATTTGACAAAACAGATTAAGCATGCATTCATCCCAGAATCAAGGTATTCTAGCAATCTATGGAAGCTATCGACTCCACAGCCAAGGCAGACAAGCAACCTGCAACATCAAAGAGAAACTGTGAAGTGGTAGAGCTCTCTTAGGGTATATTCTCTCAATCCCTCAAGTGTTTGGGATTGTATATACACTCAAACATCCCATGTTGGCCAGTGCTACCAAATTTTGACCAGCCTCTCCTTCTACACCTTCAAAAACACATGCAGTAATGATCAATAGGACTTGCTTTTGGCTTGTAACGTGGCCAAGAGTAAGGGTAGGATACAGAATGGTAAAGTGAGCTTGATAACCACACGGGAGAAAGGAGCAATGGGGAATGAGTTCGTAAGCATGGAGAGTTATCCCCTAAGACATTACGAGTTTTTTTTTGTTTAGAGAATTTTTGCTCACTACTCTACTTTTCCTTTTGTATTTCTTTCTTTCTTTTTCTCACTTTTTATTTTGCAGCCTTGTGTTGCATTTTTCTCTACAACTTTTTGCTTCTACTGCCTTTTCTTTTCTTTGATTCATCCTGTATTTTTTTTGTTTTTTTTCATATCATACCCCTTTCTTTTCTTTTCATCAACCTTTTTCACCACAATAGTTATTCCTTTTCTAGTTGTATTGCTCTTGCCATGTCTCCGGGTGTCACCCCTACACTTATACGAGACCTATTCCCAAAACAATTCCGAAGCTCCTCTGACCCCTAAGGTTAAGGTTGATCATGGTTTTCCGCCCTTGGCTTGTAATGAGTTGTCATATTAGAAAGAATGGTTATATAGGCTTAAGAGGGTAAACAAAGGATTCAATTTGCAAGGTAGGTCCATTTGGCTAGTAGCTTGTAAAGAAAGATGGCCTAGATCATGTCACTCCTAGATGCGAAACCAGATGTATCCAGAGAGTCAAGGTAAAATTCGGGGCATATAGCAACATGGATGCAAAAATCACACAAGAAGGAAGAGAATGGCAAGATGCAAAGTCATTATTATATACAAGGCTAAAAAATTCTTGCACAGATAAATTGCTCTGTCACTAGTGGTTTATCTTTTTAGTTTTTCAGCCACTTATTGCTTATAGATGCAAAAATTTTCGCTCCTTGTCAAGTTTGAAAAACCTTTTATCCAGAATTACACACTACCTCCTCCTGTTTTATTCATCCTAGAGAAATCCATTAGAACTTTTTCAAGGCATTTCCTCAATCAGGAATCAGAAAACAAAAAAGAAAACAATTAAAGAAAACAAACTCGAAAACAGAAATTAAGAATAGAAATAAAAGAAAACAAAATGAGACCAGAGTCGGCACGACCCCGACAGAAATGGATCTAGAGTTGGCTTAAACTCATTAGAAAGAAATTGGAAGATCAAAACAACAAATAGAAATCAAACTAACTACATGCAACACATACACAAAGTCGAAACATAAACTACATCCTCCCCCCCCAAAACACACTTGAATGATGCATTGTCCTCAATGCATGATATGAACATAAAGGGGGTTATAAGGCTTTGCTCAAAGTGCGTCATTCGACATGGCTGATTCCACCAGCAAGATGTTTTCCACCTCACCCACTGTCGATGTAGGCAATTCATGGAATTCCTTTAAGTGATGCTCGTTGACCTCGAAGGTGCTGTTTGTATTTTCATCTTTTAATTCAACTACACCATAGGGGAAAATATTAGTGATAACAAATGGTCCATCCCATCTAGAACGGAGCTTGCCTACAATGAGCTTTAAATGTGAATTAAACAGGAGCACTTTCTAGCCGGCTCAGAACTCCTCTCTTAGAATCTATTTATCATGGAATTGCTTGACCTTCTACTTGCGGTTGGAGCTTTCTTTCCTTGTTAGCTTCGTCGTAGGCCAAATTGCATTGCTTGACTACCAGTAAGCTTGATATTCTATTTCAGTTGGAAGGTGATAGGCTTTACCGAAGACGATTCGGTAGGGAGACATCCCTAATAGAGTCCAGTATGCAGTTCTGTGTGCCCACAGAGTATCCTCAAGGAGTCAGCACCAGTCCTTCTGATTGGGATTGGCCATCTTTTGCAGAATTTTCTTGATTTCCCTATTGAATACTTTAGCTTGGGCATTTGTTTGGGGTGATATGTTGTGGCAATTTTGGTGCACCACCCCATACTTGTCGAGTAGAGAGGACATGGCTCTGTTGCAAAAGTGGCTCCCTTGGTCACTTATTAGAGCTTTTAGCACACCAAACCAACAAAAGATATTGAATTTTAGGAAATCCACCACAACTTTAGCATTATTGGTCTTAGTGGCTGCAGCCTCTACGCATCGTGATACATAATCGACGACAAGCAGAATGTAAGAGTATCCATTTGAGACTGGGAATGGCCTCATAAAATCAATACCCTAAACATCAAAATTTTCACAAAATAGAATTGGTTGTTGGGGCATTTCATGCCTTCTACTTATTGCCATCCTTGCTCTCTAACATCGTTCGCAAGTAGAGACGAATTGATGGGCGTCTCTAGAAATGGTGGGCCAGTAGAACCTGTAGTCAAGCACTTTCCGGGCTATTCGAGTTGATCCGTAGTGACCGCCTCCAGATGTTGAATGGCAAAAGTGGAGGAACCAACTTGGTCTCGGAATCCAGAATGCACTTGCGAATGACTTGATGACTATAAAGTCTCCAAAGGTATGGATCATCCCATATATAATATTTAGCATCACTTTCAAGTTTCTCTTTGTATAGTCTGGATGCTTCTGGTGGAAACTTAGATGTGACAATGTAATTGCAAATGTCTGCAAACCATGGTGTAATCTTGTTTAGCTGCAATAGTTGCTCGTCAAGGAATTCATCTTGGATTAGCATTGGGTCGCTTTCCCTCTCAATTCAGCTCAAATGGTCTACTACTGAAATCTCAGCACCTTTCTTATCTCTGATCTCTATGTCAAATTCTTGGAGAAGAAGCATCCATCGAATCAGTCTTGGCTTCGTATCCGGCTTCTTCAACAAGTATCGCAGCGTTGCATGGTCAGAGAAGATGATAATTTTGGATCCCAACAGATATGAACAAAATTTATCCAAGGCAAAAACAATTACCAATAGCTCCTTCTCAATAGTTGTATAATTCAATTGGGCTGAATCCATAGTTCAAGATGCATATGCAATCACATACAACTACTTGCCAACTTCAACTCGTTGGCCCAAGAGGGCTTTGAGTGGAGAGTTGGATGCGTCACACATTAGCTTGAATGGATAATCCCAATTGGGTGCTTGGAGAATCGGTGTGGATGTAAGTTAGGTCTTCAGCTCCTGGAAAGCTTCAATACAGAGCTGGTCAAAATTAAAGTCCACATCCTTTTGTAGTAGTTTAGACAAGGGCAAGGCAACCTTGCTGAAATTTTTATGAATCTTCTATAGAACCCTACATGTCCTAGGAATAAGCGAACCTCCTGCACAGAAGCGGGGTTAAGGAGAGAAGTGATAATGTCAATCTTGGATTTATCGACCACAATGCCTTTGCTGGATACAAGATTTCACAACTCAATTCCCTCAATCACCATGAAATGGCATTTTTCAAAATTGAGCACAAGATTGGTATCCATGCATCTAGTCAACACCCGAGATAGATTCTTCAAGCATGCATCAAGTGATGTGGCGTACACCGTGAAGTCATCCATAACGACTTCCATGAAGTCCTGTAGCAAGTCCAAGAAGATACTGGTCATGCAACGTTGGAATGTACTCGGCGCATTGCACAAGCCAAACGACATGTGAGTGTACGCAAAGATACAAAATGGGCAAGTGAAGGTAGTCTTGTGTTGATCTTCAGGTGCAATATGGATTTACATGTATTCGAAGAATTTGTCCAGGAAATAGTAATGGGATTTTCCTACTAGTTTTTCCAAGACTTCGTCAATTAAAGGCAAAGGAAAATGGCCCTTGCAAGTCGCCTAGTTTAATTTTCTATAGTCAATACAAACTCGCCAACTATTATAAATCCGCATAGGTACCAGCTCATCATGCTGATTCTTCATTACGGTCATCCCAGATTTCTTTGGCACCACTTGCATCGGACTAACCCATTGGCTGTCCGAGATAGGGTAGATAATTCCGGCAGCAAGTAGTTTTGTTACTTCCTTCTTAACCACATCTAGGATGGTTGAATTTAGTCTTCTTTGTTGTTGCCTTATTAGACGGGCTTCTTCCTCCATTAAAATTCTATGCATACAAATTGATGGATTAAGGTCTGACAATCGCCACCCTATTGCATTGTTATGCTACCTTAAGACTTGCAGCAATTTCTCCTCTCGCTCCTGGTGGAAGTTATTTGCAATTATAATAGGGAAATGGTTGGTCATTGTCCGATAAGCATACTTCAAATGACCCGACAATGACTTCAGCTCTATGGGTGGTGAATGTAGTAGAGAGATGTCAAAAGCTTATCTCAACTTTAGCTGGCCGACTCGGTCTAGATTCGGCAATTGATATGCCGAGTCGGTCTTGGCCTTCTGCTGCTTCCGACTCTGATTGCCCGAATTAGACTTGGCTCCCGAATGGTTGCTAGAGTTAGACTCGGATTTCATTTCTGCGCTAGAGTTGGATTTGGATAGTTCCAACTTCTGATTTCTACCGTCTAGGTTGGATTCAGCTTTTGGCAATATGTTCAAGTCGAACTCGGAATCAGTCTTACTGTCCAAGTCACTTTCGGCCCAAGTTGGGTCTCGACATTGATTGGTCGAATCAGACTCGGTAGTTATAACTGTTGCCACTTGTTCTTGTAAGCACCTTCCAGTCTCGGCAACTTGGTCGCAGGCATGCTTTGAGCACTCCGATTCTTCAACAAATTTGCACAGTTGGTCAATTAAACCAACAAATTCAGAATTAAGATCCAAGTGGGCAAGGTCAACGGTGTCGTCCTTGAAGTCGGAAAGATCTTGTACTTCCCATAATTTATCATAATCAGACTCATCTGTTAGAGACCTTAGGTAGTCAATCACGTCAATGTCTTCAAAAAAATTTGGAAATTCAACATTGCTGGCTTCTAATTGCAGATGCTTTGTAACTAGCTCGTCAATTACATCAATACCAAAGAGTGAATGGTCCTCAGTGGGGTGCTTCATTGCTTCAAATATGTTAAACTATACCAGATTGTCACCTAATTCCATCGAGAGCGTCCTAGCATGCACATTAATCTTTGTTCGAGTAGTCATCAAAAATGGTCGTCCAAGAATCAAGGTAGATCCCTTCCTAGATGTCTCGTCCTCCATATCCAGCACATAGAAGTCGGTTGGGAAAATTAGCTCATTGACTTGGACTAACATCTTCGAGAACACCTAAGGGTTGCACAATACTTCTATTGGCTAGTTGTATTGTCATCCCATTAGGTTCTAGAGCATCAAAATTCAAGGATTTGTAGACTAATACTGGCATGACATTTATTGAGACTCATAGGTCCAACATGACATCGGCAAAGGTACATTCACCAATGGTACATAGGATAGAGAAAATTCCGAGATCTCGATTCTTCTTTGGCAAGTTTTGGTGTGATCCGGCAGCAACTTCATTTTTGGTTAATGCAGAAATGATCCCACTCAATTCCACCCCTCCTTTCCCTTTCATCTTTCCCCTCTTGTGCATGCACAACTCCTTGAGGAATTTTGCGTACTTGGGGATCTGCTTTATGGCATCTAGGAGTAGAATGTTGATCTCTACCTTCCGGAACATCTTCAGCAAGTCCTCGTCGATTTCGGATTTTCTTGCCGAGAGAATCCAGGTTGGAAATGACAACGGGACGTATCCAACCAGCTTAGGCAACGGGGAGTTAGCTTCAGGCTTAGACTCGGCACCGGCTGGTCTCGGCTTTTGCTGCGGTGTGGTTTGTGGCAATTCTCTACCACTTCTCAATGACACGGCACTCGCATTCCCCCTCGAATTTGGAATTTTCTATGAAGGAAGGTTTCCGGACCCAACCGACTGTAGTTGACTCACAATGTTCGCTAGCTGACCCACCTGCGTTTTGAGGTCTTGGATCGTGGCATTTAAATTTTGTTGAAATTGCTTGTTGTTGGAGTTTATAATTTGCTGAAACTCTAGATTGCTTGTAGCCAACTGCTTCATCAAGTCCTCTAGAGATGGTGAGTTTCCTTATGGTGGCACTCTTGTTATTGCTACTGTTGGAACGATGGCGGTTTGTATCCTGGATTCGGTTGATAGCTGCTTTGACTCTAAGGCATGCTTTGATTGAGTCTGAATTTTGGGGCTGGGTATTTCCCTTGACTCGGATTCGGCTGGTACTACTGCCTTCCAAATTGTTGACTATCATATGGTTGACTCTGGTATGGTTGCTTTCCGTATAGATATCCACCTATTGATCCAACACTCTTAAGATGGTTTGACTTAGTTTCTTGCAATGTAGGGCACATGTTAGTGGGGTGCTCCACAGAAGTACAAATGCCACAAACTCTTGTTGCCATACTTGGTTGATATTGCCCAACAACAAGCTACCTTACCAGTGATGTCAGCTCGGTCAATTGGTTTTCCAATCTCATGTTGTCAATTGCACCGACTTCACTCACCATCCGGGATGGGGCGGCTCCTCTAATCCCAAATTATTGTGTATTACTTGCCATATTGGAGATCAGGTGCCTCGTTGTTGCTGGTGTCTTATCCATTAATGCTCCTCCACTTGCAGCATCAACCATGCTTCGATCCATTATTGTCAGAACTTCGTAGAAATACTGAATCAGCAACTGCTCACTGATCTGATGATGTGGACATGTGGCACATAACTTGTTAAATCTTTCCCAATACTCGTGTAGGGTCTCTCTAGAATGTTGCCTAATCCCACAAATTTCCTTTCTAATGGTCGCGGTTCTGGACATCGGGAAGAACTTCTCCAGAAACATGCACTTCATATCTCCTCAAGAGTTGAAAAGAACTAGTTGCAAATATAGCCAATCCTTAGCAGCTCCATCCAGGAAAAATGGAAACGCCTTCATCTTAATGTAGTCCTCCAGTGTCCCTTGCGGCCTCATTGTGGAACAAACCACATGAAATTTAAGTGCTTGTGGGGGTCTTCACCTACAAGACCATGAAATTTGGGCAACAAATGTATTAAATCAGATTTTAATTCGTAATATTGAACTAGTTCCAATTATGGATACTGGATGCACCAAGGCTGGTACGCCACATCCGGTGCGGCCAACTCCTTGAGTATTCATCATTGTTCTCCATCTGTTCCGGCTCTTGAAAATTACTTACAACAAGGTTAGGATCAGGGTTAATGTCAGAGCTACTATCCTTAGAAAAATCAAAATCGTTAGTGGTAGAAACAACGTTATCAGAATTAGAAACAAAATTAGAACTACTACTATTACTTACTACAAAACTCCTAACTTTCCTTAACCTACGTAAAGTCTTATCTATTTTAGGATCTAATTCATACAAAATGTTAGAACTACTTCTAGTCATGCATTATGAGAAAGAAAATCACACAGAAATTACAAAATCAAATATGCATAAAATTAAACTCAATTATGCAGAAAAAGTTAGAGGCAGTGATGTAGGGAATTAGCGTCAATTATGCAAAGCAGGAAATAAAATCAGTTATGTAGAAGAATGCCAAAAATACAAAGTCAAAAATTATTTATGCAAAAGAAATATAAAAACAATGATCAATTACAAATGTACGTATGAATTGATTCTATCAACTTTCTCTTTCTTTTTTTTCCTTTTTTTCTCTAACAATACTCAAAAACACATACAACAAAAATTTTAACACAGGCTCAGCATGCTGTAAGAATCTCACAGAAAACAGAAATAGAGAAAACTCAGCAAACTAAATCAAAGAAAAACAGACTCGGTATACCAAAACAAATAGACCTAACATTCTACAGACTTGGGATTTGACATAAACTCGGATTTAGCATATAACGACACAAAGGAACTTGTGTCCCTAGCAACAATGCCAATTTGATGATCGCTTAGTCGTGATGGAAATATCAAATAAAACTAGAGCTAACAATAGCATAGTGCAACCCTAGGTCATTTTTCTTAAGGACATAGTGTGTTCTATTGTGACTTAATGTGGAAACGAGAGTTTTATGCAAAACACTAAGAATACGTAGAATGTTGACTTGGACTCGAACTGGTCTTAGACAGAGACACTAAACTTGGAATGGAGTTGGACTGACTCATACTCGGACCGGAAAGGTAAACAGGGGGGTTTGTAGTGCAAGAAATGTAGAGTAAGACAGAAAGTAAATTGAGTGATGAAAGTAAATGCGAACTAACGATACTATCATATTTATTGCATCAATACAATGGTTCAACAAGAAAATGACTCTCAGTTCTCTTCTCATGATTATGATTCCAAACCAACCTAGAATTCTTACAACAATCACCAAACGTTCGTCTGTTACCGACCAAGGATTTACACAATCGCTACCTCATCAGTTGGTAGGGAGCATGCACGTGGTTGATTTTATGTTCTCTTATCGATTACCTAATTAAATTGCTAGATCGCTTTTGATCGACCTAACCTAGCGTGATCCATTCTCACAGATGCACAATCATGACAAAAGCAAAAGTAGATTAATAACAGGATTCACAAACAAAAATTGAGGAAATGCAAACTAATAGCATTACTAAAACAGAGTATTGATACAAGGTTGTGTGAATTCATGGATTCTACCTTCCACGATAATCACCAAGGCAGAACGATGATGGTTCACCAGCGATGGCTAGAACACTGAGGATTCAATCCACCAGAGTACGTCATCTATACTAAACGATCTCCTTTGATAACCTCCGCTTCCCAAACTCTAGACTTGCACCTCCTCGATCGATGAGACACCATACTGAAGCACCGTGCATTACCAATGGAATGGACAAGATCTAGAGAATGAAGCATGAGTGATACGATTAGTTTCTGAATTCAACAACTACTTACACAAGCTCTCGCGTCCCTTTTATACAAGTGCTTTATTCCTTGCTATGCACGCCTTATCCTAACTAACCCTAATAGAATTTACAATTCCTGATATTTCCTATCATTTCCTTAATGGTTACGTGTCACGTACGCGCCTCTGGAGTGGATTGGACCGTGAAGTTGGGCTTGGCTGGGAAGGGACGAGTCTGGTCGGGTTGGTTCCTCCTAGGCCGAGACGCTTCTTTTGGGCTGAGACATCCTTGGAATTGGCCTGCAAAAGAATCAATTCTTTTATTAGCTAAGATCACTATTTTAGCACATATTTATATTTTACCAATTTCTAGGCCCATAATTTGAATCCTAGTTAAGTTGTGATTCTTAGTTACCAAATATCTCAACAATACCCATCTTACGCCCTTGTGGGGTGTAAAAAATATGACTTATCAATCCATTCTCACAAATGCACAATCACGACACAAGCAAGAATAGATTAATAACAAGATTTGCAAGCAAGAGGTAAGGAAATGCAAACTAATAGCATTACTGAAAAAGAGTATTGTTACAAGGTTGTGTGAAGTCGATGACTCCACCTTCCACGATGATCGCCATGGTAGAACGGCGATGGTTCACCAGAGATGGCTAGAGCACTAAGGATTCAGTCCACCAAAGTGCATCAGCTATACTGAGCAATCTCCTCTGATAACCTTCGACTTCCCAGACTCTAGTCCTACACCTCCTCAATCAACGAGACGTTGTACTAAAGCACTGTGAACCACTAAGACAATGAAATGAGAGTGAGAGAATGAAGCGTGAGCAATAAGATTGAGATTCTAAATTCAAAAACTCTTTTCACGAGCACTCACGTCCCTTTTTATACACGTGCTTGGTCCTTGCTATGCATGCCTTTCCTAACTAACTCCTAACAGAATTACAATTCCTTGATTGCTCTAACACTTCCCTAAATGACTACGTGTTATGCATGCTCTTGCTATAGTGACTTGGGCCTTGAAGCTGGGCTTAGTTGGGAAGGGACGAGTCTGGCCAGGACAGCTTCTGGCCGAGACACTTCTTTTGGGCTGAGACGCTCTTGGAATTGGCCTGCAAAAGAATCCAATCTTTTATTAGCTAATATTCCTGGTTAAACACAAATTTATATTTTCCTATTTCTAGGCCAATAATCTGAATCCTAGCTAAGATGTGGTTCTTAGTTGCCAAATAGTCTCAATAATACCCATCTTAAGCTCTTGTGAGGTGTATAAAATATGACTTATCAATACCAAGCAATAGGAAAGGAGAGAGAACCTTTAAGCAAGTTGGGTTTGATCCAAAGTATTGAACCTAGATAGTTTAATCTTTCCCATCTCTTAGAGCTTCCTCAAGATATGTGAGACCCTTTATTTGGGTTTCACGTGGGCTGTCAGTGGGAGCTATAAAGCCCATTTTAGGGCTATATAAAGGAGCGACTAGAGGATTTGAAAAGATATTTGTTGTTGAGTTAGTTTTCCTAAACACATGGTTTCAAACTAGATAGCAAAGGAAGGAGAACCTCTAGAGGAAACTACCAAGGAACAAGAAGAATGACCCTAAGAAACATGTTTTTTATGTTTACACTTCCCCAGGTAAGGAAGAGTGAGAAATCTCGCTCAAGGGTATAAGTATGACCGTGGGTAGAGGGGTTGACTGATAGAGTGTTTAGTCATTTTTCTGCTTAGTGTTTGTATTTGAAGTGATTGAGTTTGACTACCTCTATCAATTGATAGAGTATTTAGTTGTTTTTCTATTATTGTTTGTGGGTTATTGTTTATGTCAATTGATAGAGTACAAGATTCTTAACCTTGTGGTCATGGATTAAGGGTTTTTCCTCTAAACCCCAAAGTTGTGTGCTTTGGGTCATCTGAAGGAGAGATTGAACTCCTTAGATTAGGATCCTTCCTTTTTATTAAGATTATTAATAATCATATAGTTAATTTTATAAACTGTTTGTTCTTGTTGTTCTCTAAATGAGGAGTTATGTTTCTTGTTTCTATTATTTTGTTTGTGGAATTGATTGTGTATAATTGGTTGTGTGTATGAAAAACGTAGAAAAATCATAAGTTCCCTTATTTAAATTCAAAATTCTGGACGGAAATCTAGGAAATTTGATAGTAGGCTCATGAGCACGACCTTGTTTAAGGAGAACAGTCCGTATAGAATCACGCTGACTGTGCACACTCATGCTAATGGGAGCATGCCAATGCTGCCTTACTTGTGCTATAAGATTTTTATGTGACAATTGAATTTACTGTTGGAGTTTTCCTACTCTTAAGTTCCTTATGTTCTTATCACATTATATTAAATCATTAAAGCTTTTAACAATTGTATAAATACCTAGATCCATGAAAATCTTTTGGAGAATGTAGTGTAGCCTTCAGTAATCACGAGTAGTTGGTTTATGGTTTTCCTCAACTAAATCACTTGAGTTCCTCCGAGGACGTTCGTTTCTCTCTTCTGATAAGGAGAACAAAAAACATATTTTGATTTGGTGTATTGAGGACTATTACCATTTCTGATTGAGGACCATTATCATTCCTGATGTGTTAGCCTATATATAAAGTTTCCATCATCCCTAATGGGCCAACATGGGTATCCACTCATTAAACCTATATCGAGTGCTTTTAAGAAGTCTATTTGATTACTTAAATTGGATCACATAGGATTATAATCACCTTGAATAAATAGCTGATATAATTGTATTTAAAATATAATGCTCAAAAGATTAAAAGAAATTACAAATTTCTAACCAACTCCTACTTGAGCTTCATATTCTCTTGAAATAATTATATTACAAAATTACTTAGGTGCATGTTTATATGTTATTTATCTTTAGACTTCCCCTTAATTCAATCTAGTCATCTTGTACATTAACAATGGAATCATTGCAACTTCATTACAAACAAGCGTGATGAGATCACGATGATCATCATATTAATATACTCAATGACATAGATCAAATATGGATGAGTAGCATGGAAATTACATGCAATGTGATCTCAAACATGTCTATTTCCCATTGGTCCTTATTTTCAGTCTTTAGTAGAGATCAATCCAAATTCTTTGAATGTAACACAATTATTACATACAAGGAAACATAAGCAAGTTCAAAATGTAAACATTAACCATCGAATTTATTCTACAGAAAATAAAGAACAATGAAATGTTCAAAGTGAAACATAAAACATACAAACTCCCACTGAACATCCTAAGGAATAACACTCATATGAGTAGTGTGCTCATGAAAGACCTTGGGTATCAACCCCTTAGTCAATGGATCAGCTAGCATAAAACTTGTTCCTATATGTTTTATAGAAATCTATTTATTCTGAACTCTTTCTTTAACAACCAAAAACTTGACGTCGATCAGCTTTGACTTTGTAGAACTCCTATCCAACCAGCATGTAGATGTATCTAAATGTGGAGCGTTTACTATCTTGACATCCAGCAAAATCGAAGTCAAGGCACCCAATGATCTCCAATCCTTCAAACTTTCAATAAGTGAGCATGTATCCTTTTGTTCTCTTTAAGTAACACATCACGCGTTTAACTACCTTCTAATGTTGCATTTCAGGATCACTCAAATACCTGCCAAAAACTCCCACCACAAAAGTAATGTTGGGACGAGTACAAACTTGAGTGTATATTAAACTCCCCACTATTGAGGCATAGGGAATCTTTTGCATTTCATTTCTTTTAAGGTCATTGTTGGTAGCACTGCTTGAGACTAAATTTGTCTCCCTTGGCTATCAAGGAGTCTCCTGGTTTACTATCTTTCATGTCAAATCTATCTAAGACTTTGTTGATATAGTTCTCTTGTGACAACCTTAAGATACCTTGAGAATAATCTTTTACTATCTGAATACCCAATACAAAAGAAGCTTCACCAAGATCTTTCATTTCAAAATTCTTCATTAGAAATCTCTTGGTTTCATGCAACAAGCATGTATCACTACTAGCAAGTAGTATGCCATTGACATATAATACCAAGAATATATATGTACTCTCACTAAACTTGTGATGTACATAATCAACTACATTTACCTCGAAACATATGAGGTAATGACTTGATGGAATTTGTGATACCATTTATGGGAAGCCTGTTTGAGGCCATAAATGTTCTTAAATCCATTTTTCTTTCATGTAGCCTATAAGGTCATGCTTTAGCTGGACAATCCCAAATGTGCAAGTGTCTGATGCTTGGCTTTTTGCCAGTTCAAAGTTCATAAGGGTTTTTTTTTAACTACTTTAGTTGGCACCCTATTAAGGATGTAAATTGTTGTCTTTAAGGCTTCTCTCCAGATTGACTCTGGTAAAGAAGAATGACTAACCATACTTCTCACCATATCCTTAAGAGTCCGGTTTCATCGTTCTGCCACATCGTTCATGCTAGGTTTGCCTAGCATGGTGTATTATGGAACAATTCCACACTCTCTAAGAAAAAGGGCAAAAGGCCCTAGACGTTGTTCTCCTGATATGTCATATCTACCATAGTATTAAACATCATGATCAGATTTGATAGTTTTAATTTTCTTTCAAAGTTGAAGTTCAACTTCAGCTTTGAAAGACTTGAAAATGTCTAGGGATTGTGACTTCTCATGTATCAAATATAGGTAACCGTACCTAGAGTAATCATCTAGGAACGTTATAAAGTGTTGATGTCCATTCCATGAAGTTGTAGGGAAAGGACCACAAATATCTGTATGTATTAGTTTTAAGATATTCTTAGCTCTTTCGGCACCTAATTTTCTTCTGTCTATTTGTTTTCCCTTGATGCATTCAACACAAACTTCAAAGTTCGATAAGTCCAAGGGTTCAAGAATTTCATCCAACACAAGTCTTTGGATTCTTTGTTTAGAGATATGGCCTAAATGCTTATGTCATAAGATGACTAAATTCTCAATTAATTTTTGCTTTATACCTCGTGAACCAGTTTGTAGTACTTCATGAACCAGTTTGTAGTACTTCATGAACCAGTTTGTAGTACTTCATGAACCAGTTTGTAGTACTTCATTATGGGAACTAACAACATCAAACATGTATAGATTATGAATCAAAAAACCAAAACCAACAACATTTAAATTTTGGTAGAGACTAACTTTATTATTTCCAAAAGAACAAGAAAAGCCAAATTTGTCAAGCTAGAAATATAAATTAAATTCCACCTAAAAGACGACACAATAAAAGTCTCAAATAAATCCAAATGAAATTCAGTTTTCAATTATAATATGAAAGTTCCAATAGCTTCTACTACAAAAATGAATCTTTCATCATCACTTGACGATCAACTCCACAAGCAACCCTGCATAGTCACACTTATGTGAGTAGTAGCACCAGAATTCACCCACCAAGTATCCTTAGGCACAAAGGTCAAATTAACTTCAAAACAAACTAGAGCAAGAAATTTACCTTTACATGGCAGACAACGTATTAGGACACTGTTTCTTCATGTGTCCTAACTTCGTATAAAAGTAGCAGGTAAATTCCTCATTCTTCTTTGGTTTGTTTTGTTGAAAAGACCCTTCTATAACACTCTTAATGTTCTTTAGTTTCTTATTCTGAGAGGTCGAAGCAAAATGAACGTTTTCAATATTGTCTCTCTACAACCTCTCTTCCTCTTGCATATAGTGAGATATAAGTTCATTGAGGAACCATTTGTCCTTTTGAGTATTATAGCTCACTTTGAATTGCCTAAAGTATGTAGGAAGTGAGATCAAATCTTCACCAAACTCTAACTTTAGTGACTTGAGCTTTGTTGCAAGATTAGACATCTCCATTATGTATTCTCTTATATTTCCTCTGCCTATATATTTCATGGAGATGAGTTTAGCCAAAAGGTTACTGGTCTCCACCTTTTCATTTTTGGCAAAGAATTGCTCAATTTCTTCAAGAAATTTCCTTGCACTTTGACTCTTAGAAATAGAGCCCTGAAATGCTTTTGGAATTGAGCTCTTCATAATCATAAAACACATTGGGTTAGAGCATTCTCATTTCTCAATTTTAACCTCTTGAATGTTATCTAAAGTAGGAATAGGTTTCTCTGCCCGAAACGCTAGATCAAAATCTATACAGCCAAGGACTATTTCTACAGCTTCCTTCTAGACCTTAAAATTCATTCTACTCAACATTGGAATACTATTTATTTCAACAGATATGTTGACTGCACTAGTAGCAACAACTAAAAAAAATGAAAGTTAATAATTTATAAAAGGTAGAAGGCATCCAAAGTATACAACAAGATTTGTGAAGACAAGCTACATAATGAACCCTTTACAACATACCCAACACAACATTAATTTATAGTATTTGGATAGAAAAATTAATTTGTAAGCGATACTCATATTGATAATTAATTCTGTTAAATAATAGTCTTTCTTTGGACCGACTATTATTCACATGAAAAATAAAATTTTATAATTGTCACATATTTATTATTACATGTATGTTATTATTTGGCCAAACTATGTCTTTCTTTTTGTCGAATACAATTTGCATAAATAATTTCATACTAACATACATTTATGTAATTTAAATTAAATCAATTTATACAATATAAATTACTTTGGTAATATATTGCTATAATTAATTTCATTTAAAAATTATCAGAAAAATCTAAATTAATGAAAAGGGGTTCAAATTTCCTTAAATTATGCCCGAGTATCCATACAAACATTAATATACATATAATAAAAGGGAAAAAAAGGGAGGCCTTTAAAAAAATAAATTTCCCGCATGGGCGCAATCATGTGTTGGGGATAAAATTGCAGCGGTTGCAATTTTAAAGGCGCATCCCGATTTCACAAGCCGATTCCAAGGTGCAGCGGTTGCAGTTCATAATAAGGGCAGAGGTTTATAAATTGCGGAGTAAAAATAACTAGTGTACAATTTTTTTAAAATACCAATAAAACTGCACATCATAATCTTGGAGAAAAAAACTACAATTTTAAATACCACTAAAATTGCATGTAATAATATTACGTAAAAACTGCAATTTTAAATATCAATAAAACTCCAGTTCAGATCCAAAGATAGCGGTAAAAAACCGATGGCTAAAATGTCCACAAATTTCGGCAATAGGCAAGGCATACATTAAAAAAACAAAAAACCACCTTTCAAAAAACTGGAAGGCACAATGAAAAAACTGGATCCAATACGTATTACACGCCACTGGAAAAAAAAAATTGCAAGGCATTACGCATGAGATGAAACTGAAAACGCTCACTTTTTTTTTTCTTATTATCACAAAAACCAATGGCCAAATTGCATATCCAGAATCAAACTTTCGCATCCCATCCTTCTGAATGACGAGGGTTCATTCAATTGGAAAAAAAAGAAATAGGCATTATAGTATTCTAAGTTTTAAAGTCTAATGATCTAATACTACTGGTGACTCTAATATCATTTGTTGGAATTTTTCTACTCTTAAATTTCTTATGTTCTTATCACATTATATTAGATTATCAAAGCTTTTAACAATTGTATAAATATCTAGATCCATGAAAATTGTTTGGAGAATGCAGTGTAACCTTCAACAATCACGAACAATTGGTTTGTAGTCTTTCTCAACTAAATCACCTGAGTTCCTCCAAGAACCTTTGTTTCTCTCTTCTGATGGAGAGAACAGAAAACGTATTTTGATTTGGTGTATTGGGGACCATTACCGTGCGTTAGCCTACATACGGGGTTCTCATTATCTCCTAACGAGCCAACATGAATATCTACTCATTAAGCACATATCAAGTCCTTTTAACAAGTCTATTTCATTACTTAAATTAGATCACTTAGAATTATAATCACCTTAAATAAATAGCTTATATAATTTTATTTCAAATATAATTTCCAAAAGATTAACAGAAATTACAAATTGTTAACATTTACTGCTTATCTGTTAACCTATAGGCTTGTACAAAATATACCGTTATTGTTATTGTTGAAATTACATTGAGAATAATGAGATGTGAGATAAAAATGAGTAATAAGTAATAAGGATTAATGCAAAGGGTGACCTAGTCTGTGAGAGACAAGAATGAGTCCGAGAGACATTTATCTAGTAAATGACCTAGATTGTGGGAGGCCAGAATGGTACTCACTAATCTTGAGAGATGATGTGCCTAACCTGTGATAGGCGAGAATGATCGTCATCGATCCAATTTTGAAAAGTGATTTGTGATTGGTTGAGAGATAAGGTGCCTAAATTGTGAGAGGCGAGAATGATCCTCATCAGTCTAATGTGAAGAAGTGAAAACAACAATTTAATTGAACCACATTCATGCATTATTTAATGAAATGGGTGTGTAAGGAACGTAGATGTGATAGGCGAGAATGATCCTCATCAGTCCAATTTTGAAAAGTGATTTGTGATTGGTTGAGAGATAAGGTGCTTAACTTGTGAGAGGCGAGAATGGTCCTCATCAGTACAATGTGAAGAAGTGAAAACAACAATTTAATTGAACCACATTCATGCATTATTTAATGAAACAAGTGTGTAAGGAATGTAGACGTGAACCTAAGTGGTAAGGTCGGTAGACCTCTTAGGGTTACTTGGTACGGAAGATTCCAATGGTCACGACTGATCTTACAAGCCGAATCAGACAATGCAAGCCGAGTAGTACCTAACGAGCTACTAAAGGGATATCATGCTAGCATGGTATGACTAACTGCAAAGGTAGAGATTAGCAGGGTTGCCCATAGCCTACTTCTTGGATTAAAGTTGGTACTACATGGCATATGGAGTAGTACTAGGAGTGCATTGTCAGCATTCATATGCATACTTGGTTGTTATTGTCCATTAACTGTGGTTGCTTATTGTCTGTTAAGTGTATGTCTATGTTCTACTAGCGGTGTGCTCGTACCATGAGCTTGAATGAGGTACATTTCTCATTCTCTTTCGTTGTGTTGTCTGTATTTAGTCTGAATGACACTTTGCAAGTGACATTGAGTAGGAGCGTGGAGATTGAGCTATGGCTTCTCATTTACTGTTTTTCTTTTATTTTTGGGTTTATGCTCTAATAGACATGTGACATCGGGGTGCTTTTGTAATTACTTTATGATTATGTAGTTTGATTTATACTTTATGACATTAGAAATTGACCTTTGGAGTGTCATTAGGGACACATGTTTGTTTTCAATTATAATATACAACCATATTATGTGAATTCTTAGTCGATGTATATTTTCAAATTTAAATTTGTTCAAAGTTTATTTTATTAGTCTTGTTAGTATTGAAGGTAAATGGTGTCACATGATGTTTATTTAGCTTTGTGATTAATCTCAAGCTAGCATGCCCAAGCTTCTTGTACCATATCCATTTATCATCTTTAATAGACATTAAACACGTTACATTTTGATTTGTTAAGTCCATGAGATTAATATTACACAAATTATTTTATCTCTTAGCAATTAGCATAAGTGAACCATTAGTGTTTCTAACTACAATTTCTCTTTTGTAGAAAGAAACATTATATCTATTGTCACATAATTGACTTATGCTCAATAGGTTAGGTTTAAGATCTTTCAACAAGCAAAACATTTTCAATAGAAGGGAAAGGAAATCATCAATCTTATCAATCCTAGTTATCTTTTATCTTTAATTACCTCCAAAGGTAACTCATCCTCTTGTTTTAGGTTGTAGGACTTAAAACATAGACATTTCTCCTATCATATGACATGAGCACCCAAAGTCCAAGTACCATGATTGGGGTGTTCTTTTTGTAGTCAAACAAGTATGTAACATGAATGATTAAGTTCTTAGGACCCTAATTGGATCATTTTTTGTTAGTACTAAAAGTTTTGGATAGTCTCTTCTTTGGACAATCTTTATAGTCAAAAGAAGTATGCCCAGACTTTCCACATTTTAAACACATAGGAATATATTTGTTTTTTTTTAATCTTTCCCTTTATCATAGCCTAAGCCTGATTTGTCATGTAGGTGTCTTCTATCCATAAGGATCTGTTTCAAATTTTCTAATCCATTGACAAATTTGGCTAAATTCTGCCTAAGGTCAATCACCTCTTCTTGAAGTTGTTCATTTACTTCAGAGGTATTATTTTTAGATGAACTTGAGGCTTTTTCTTCTTTTAAATTCTTATTCTCTCATTTGAGTGAAATGTTTTGTTATTGTAAAAGCTCAAACTCTTTTTATGATATTGAAACTCTTTTTCAAATCTTTGTATCCAACAAAGAGAGTTGAAGAATTTGAAAGCAGTTCTTGATAAGAAAATTGAAGTTAAGATAAATCATGAAAAATTATCACTTCCCCATCTTTGTTTTCTAAAGTAGTGTCTACCATGAGATGTATGAGTGAAATGTTTTGTTATTGTAAAAGCTCAAACTCTTTTGATAATTTTGAAAATCTCTTTTTCAAATCTTTATATTCAACAAAGAGAGTTGAAAAATTTGAAAGCAGTTCTTGATAAGAAAATTGAAGTTGAGATAAATCATGAAAAATTACCTCTTCTTCTTCTTGAGTTATATGTTCATTTTAACTTAAAGTTTCTTCTTCTTTTCCTTTTCTTTTTAAAGACTTAGATGTTCATTCTAACTTAAAGGGTCTTGACTTTTTGCACTTTTCTTCGTAGATGTTCATTCTAACTTAAAGTGTCCTGAGTAAGATAAATTTCTTCTTCTTTTCCTTTTCTTTTTCAAGACTTAGATGTTCATTCTAACTTAAAGTGTCTTGACATTTTGCACTTTTCTTCATAGCCACAAGGCTCTTCTTTCTAAAGGCAAGTTTCTTCTTCTTCTCCTTTTTTTTTACAAGACTTAGACGTTCATTCTAACTTAAATTATCTTGCCTTTTGCATTTCTTTCTAAAGACAAGTTTCTTCTTCTTCTCCTTTTCTTTTTCAAGACTTAGACATTCATTCTAACTTAAAGTGTCTTGGCTTTTTGCACTCATATCATACCATTTGCGTCTTGTCTTTGTTTTCTTTGGAAACCTTCTTTCAATAGTATCTTCATTTAGCTCCTCCTTTCTTTTTCCACATGGAATGAATTCTTCTAAAGATGAATGATAGCTTGTCTTCATCAAAGCCTTCATGTTTTATGGCTTTATCAAAGGATTCCTCAACCTTAAAAGCTTTGGACGATGATTACTTAGGAGCTTTTTGAGCTTTGAGAGATATAGAATTTCCTTTTCTTTAGCCTTTGTCTTCTTTTAGGTTAATCTCGTGAACTTTCAAAGTACCAAGAAGCTCTTCCATTGGTAACTTTTTCAAATCTTTGGACGCTCTTCAGGTAGTGACCTATGGTCTCCATTGTCTAGCAAGCTTCTCAAAATTTTTATTATATGATCATAGTTATCACAAGTCTTACCTAAAGACCTCATATTATTTATTATTGTTTGAAATTGTCTAAACATTTGACCAATAATCTCATGGTCTTCCATCCTAAACAATTTATACTAATGAATAAACATGTTTATTTTAGAATCTTTTACCTAAGGCATACCTTCATATGTTAAAATAAGAGTGTTCCAAATTTCTTTTGAGGACTTGCAACTATGTATATTTTTTCATATTTTGCCTTAGTTAGAGCACACGTCATGAAGTTTCTAGATGTTGAGTTATGTAAATACCTCATTTTTGCAGTCTTCATTTTCAACAACATTCCACATATCAATATGACATGCATCAAAGAACGCGATCATCATTTGTTTCCAGTAATCATAATTCTTTTCCTTAAATAGAGGTGGTCTATTAATGGCATGTTCCTTGTTCTCCATTATGCTTTTAAAGAATCTTGTCTCATGCATTATTAGATGCTCAACCCCTAAAGGATGAACTCTAATACCAACTAAAATTACCATAGGAAAACACATAAGAAAGAGGATTAAATTGTGTGTGGTGTTTAAAGAACTTTTTAAAACCCCATTCACAATTTATAAGTTTGTAAAAAAGAACCTTTAAGAGATCGTCCAAAAATATTGTTTTTTTTTCAAGATCATCCTAAAACATTTTCAAGAACGTATATTAAACAAAAACTAAAAGATAAGGGATAGAGAAACCAACATAAATGTTTTTATATGGGTTCACTCTATAACAAGAGTTACATCCAATCCTTTCAATCATGAAGGATTTTCTACTAAGTCACTCTTGACTTACAAAACATTGAGTATTCTTAGCCTTTCTAGACTTTCACACACTTGTAATTAACAATCCTGATTACAAGTAACATAAGTATTCTTTGTTACTTATCCTCTCTAGGCTATCACAAACAACAAAAGGTTTTTACAAGAATACTCACTCTTGATAAAAATAGCTCTTACAAAGCTAAAATGTTTAACATCCAAAAGAACTTGTGATAAAAAATAGAGCTTGGTCTGAATTAAGAACTTTTTAGCAACTTTTGATCTCTCTTTTTTTGTGTACTTCTATCAAAGCTTTTTCTTGCAGATGAGTATCTTTTCTTTTCAAATGTTTTTTTTCCTCAAAAACTATCTTTTTTTTTCTTTTTGTATATCTTCATATATGGCTCTTTTTGTGTATCTCTATTCTTGTAGATATCTCTTTGTCTTTTTATCTTTTCGTCGTTGGTATCTTTCTCATTATATATGTTTTCTATGCAACTATGATTAGGATGTTCTTTCTTTAAACTTAGATGACTGTTGTAGTAGAGCATCTTTTAGGATAATTGGCAAAGTAGGCCATGTTTTGTAATTCGTACAAAACAACTTATAAGAGAAAAGAGAATGTTCTCTTGTCATTTTCAAAGACACAACAAAGAACATGCACGGTAGTTTGTCCTTTTGTGCAGGTGTCTTTGAATAGCTCAATGCATGTAAGATTCTTCTTAGATTTGAAAATCATAAAGTAGAGTCCTACATGAAAGTTAATGCATATAATTTCATGAGCAATTAAAATAAGATAAAGTAAAGAAACTTTTCATGAAAACAAAGGTGTTTATGGATGCTTTCTATTTGGATGGTTTCATGAGACAAGCTTTGGATGCTTTCTAGTATGGATGGTCTTTTCTTCATAAAATGTCTCCATGATCTTGTAACTCATATCATTCTTGACTTGATGTGCTTAAGTACTTCCTAAAATGATTAGATACTTAGTAAGATTAGTCAAAATAAATAATCATCAAGACACTTATTTATTATCATAAAAACACTTAAAAAGTTTGGATGCTTTCTTAACATTTTATTCCAACACATCACAGTTGTACACATACAATACAAATATAAGGGTAAGCCAGTACAAGAATATCCCTATATCTAAAATAGGAAATAAAGATAGAAATCAACATACAAACAACATCACAACAATCATCACAAATTCAACAGTATTCATCAACGAGCCTTAACTCTCAACAAGTACAACAATAGTTTCAAAAATATATTCTCAATCATAGACACATATATATATACAACTACTCGGAGATTTATAAGTCAAGTGATCACTCTTATCTCTTCCTTAACATACCCTCAACTTGGTATTAGTATTAGAGAAAGAGGACATGATCCTACAAATTAAAAGACGTTCAGGTTGAGATAGATTGTACATGAGTAGCGGCTTTCCACAATCAATAGCCCTTGCAAAGACTACACCTATAAATGGGGATTTCTCGTCCCCCTATTCCCAAGGCTACATAGTCTCACATTTCCCAATCAAACTCATGGTGGTTCAACAACCTACGTGCCTACTTGGCAATAGCGTCTACAAGGGACTTAACAACAATAACAATTATGATTCTCATATCACTTACAACTTTCTTGAACACATGGATATGAACAACTCATATCCAACCATCTCAATATGGCCACCTCGAAGGCAAGCTGGAACTACAATAATAAGGAATGACCCACCAACCATTTCCTTAAGAGTAGGGTCAATCCCTTACTCAACAACATGTGTTCTATATCTCAAAGATAACAACATTTCATATCTTATGAATTTCAACTTATTTATCATTTCACTTTAGTCTTTTTTCACCAACCTACCTAGATTTAATCTTTTACAATATTTTATTTAATCTTTTATGAGATATAATAGTCAAGAGATTCAATTTCTAACTTAAAACAATTTTCTCACTGCCACTAGATTTGCCCAACGAGTGGAATCTCTCGCCTAACAAATCCAACTCATAGAAAGCGTACTCCTTAGAGAACTAGCCTCGCTCAACGAATACACACATAGAGAACTCTTACTATGCTTTTTCACCCAACAAGCCTAGAAAATTAAGTCATAGTGACTTAACTCCTAAAACTTTATACAACTTGCCCAACAAGGATAAATTAACTAAAGTTAATGACAATGACTAAAAAAGAATATTAAGAAAATGTCAAGATCTAAAAATAACAAAAAAATTTGCTAAGACTATTACTAAATAAAGACATGGTTACATAAACTTAAAATATATTTAAACTTAATTTTTTAATACAATCTATATATAAAGACTTTTAATACAATGATGACTTAAGTGATAAAAAAATATTTAACTAAAAATTATCGAATGATATAATAATTTAACCATTTATATGACTTTAAGACAATTATTGTAAAAGTCAACAAACTTATCATACATGATGATTTATGGTTGGATGACTATATAAAATTGTTTTAAACTATCACTAGATAACCTATTTTTTCAAAAAAATATCCTTGGTGCAAAATTTAATTTGGAAGAGACAAAACTAAACAAACTTTGAATTAAAAAGATTGATCTCAATTAGATAATGTCCTGTACACATATCAAAGAATATGTTATTTAATCTTTTCTATATATAAATTAAAATAGAGACATAAAATTCAACAACCTTTACTCTTTCATATTTAGTTTTGTTTAAATTCTCTTTTCTCACACAAAAGTACCACATGTACAAATATTATTTGTTCTTAAAATAATTTCTCCTAACATTTCTCTTCATCCTTTCTTATCTCTCAATTTCCTCTTTCATTAATATCTTCCTTATGTAATTTGTCCATTTCATTTATGATTTTATGGATTTTTTTTTGCTTTCTTGAAAATAAATTATTCTTATATCTTCTAATTATCTTTATCTCTTTTAACTTGTATATTATTATTTTCTTAGTTTCTTTAAAGTATTTTTTTTTAAAATAATTATGTTCAAGACATGATTGAATCCTAAAGCTATGTCTATTTCAACTATCTTATATGTTATTATAAAAAATATGATTTTGAAAACATGTACAATAATTTTTATTTTAATATGAAATATCTTTTTAATTATATACATACTCATTTTAAAACCTTCATAAAATCCAATAAATTATTAAGTAGTGTTGGACTACTATATGTTTATAGTCCAAACTAACCTCAACATGATACATATTCAAGTTTTTTTAACTTACAAAAAAAATTAATAATATTTAGTTACATATTATATAAAAGATTAATTATTCTAAATCACTTAATAATTTTGGGAAAAACCAAGGTGACTCAAGTAATAATTAAAAAGTCGATTGAAAAACATTAATAATTTGCTAGTCACTAAAAAAAAAATTTGATTGGTGAACTTAAAGGTTATGTATTTTTACCTATAAGTGATTTTTATAATATTAAATATTTATTAATTTAATTCTTATGTTTATATATTTTATTATCACTGATAGATTCATTTAAAGAATATACAATATAATATTTAATGATTTAAAAATCATCTATATAATTTTATTATTTTAAAAGTTATTTAATTAAAAAATAATTCTTTAAAGACTAAATTCGATGATTCTTTGATAAATAGCTAAGTTGAAGGAGGAGTTTAACAGGAAAAATTTGAGAAACCCGAAGTGACAAATGGCGAGCATGTGATTGGTCCAAACGCTTCAACCTACGTGGGTCAGTTAATGGAGTGGAAACTGCGTGTTCTGCCAATAATATATAATACATCGTCAGTTAAATTCTAAGTAAAAAAAATATAAAAAATAAAAATCTGGATATGTTAGAAAACTCAAAACCCTAACCCATTCAATTCTTACAAAATCACAATCCCTTCCTTTTTTTCCTCTCCGATCTGCAACGACATTTCAAGGGAACACGTGTTGTTGCGCCTAATCGGTCCTGCATTTTTCTTTTGCAGCGACTAGAGAGGAGGTAATTATTATTTTATTTATTTATTTATTTGCGAAATTCATTTCTCATTGGTCAATGATGGATTTCTGATTTGTGAAATTAGCGGTGTTTCTGATCGCAAGGGAAGCCTTGTTCGTGAAATTTTTGTCAGAAAGATGAAAAGCACGGAGAGAATTGCGAATTTGGCTTTAGCAGGTTGGTTTCTCTTTCTAATTGTTGTTGGTAAATTTTATCGTGCTTTCTTGCTTCAGTGATAGGTCCTTCGAATTTTCTTTTTTAATTAGAAGTAAATTTGTGTGGACATTAATTTTGGGGTGTGAGATATGCTTATTGTGGATGGAATTCGTTTGTAACGTGCAAGGTGGCTGAAATTACACTTTGGGTATTTCGCTGCAGTTGCTATAGTCTCTTATGTTGCTATTTAAAATAAAGGGGTTTGAGTGTTAATGTGATAATTTGTTGGCTTGAGTGAACAGGATTTAAGTTGTGAGGTTTAGATGGTTGTGCTATTGTGTGTTTGGGTTTTCCATGAGTAAATTAAAGGCGAGTGATGTCTGTATTATACCTTTCAAGTTTTTGTTTTGTAGTTTTCATGTATCTGTGAGTGGGAAAGTGGGTTCTGTTTATTGCTCCTAAATTTTTTCACTGTTAACCACCAACTTGTTAACTTCTGTGGCAGGTTTAACCTTAGCACCTCTAGTTGTGAAAGTAGATTCAAATGTAAATGTTATCTTGACTGCTTGCCTCACTGTGTATGTGGGATGTTATCGTTCTGTCAAATCAACTCCACCTACTGTAAGTAGTGGCTTTTATCTTCATTGTCCTCTCTTTGTTGCACTAAGTCTCAATTGTCAAGTTCTGACTTATCTGCATTGTGTTGCTAATATTAATGCAGGAGACAATGTCCAATGAACATGCCATGCGATTTCCCTTTGTTGGGAGTGCAATGTTATTATCACTTTTCTTGCTCTTCAAGTTTCTGTCTAAGGACTTGGTCAATGCTGTGTTGACAGGCTACTTCTTTTTACTTGGGATTGTTGCTCTGTCGTATGTTCTTTTCTTTGGGCCATTGCTCCCCTTTGTGAAGTAAATGGTATACACACACACACACATTATACGTGTACGTGTGTGTATATTTAAATCATTTTTGCTATTTTATCTCACCTTTGTTCTTCCTCTTTATACAGGGCAACATTATTACCATCTATCAAACGATTTTTGCCAAAGCATTGGAATGAGGACCTCATATTCTGGCATTTTCCATATTTTCGTTGTATGTCATGTGCTTGCCTCCTTTATTTCCCCATACACTTGCTTTGTATTCATATCAATTCGTGCCATCTCCTACAGTGCATTTGTGCTTTATAGGCTGAAACTATGTTCTTTTATATATTGGCAAAATTTTCATGTTCTGGTACTCTCTTGCCATAGATTTTGTTTGGACTCAATTTTTTCTTGTGTTTTCTATCATGGAAATTTAATAATTTTGTTTTTCTTTTTAACTACTCACAACATAATTATTATGGAAATTCTATTTGTGTCCATAAATGAATTTGAACCTTTTCTCTAAATGGGATAAGAAATGGACCATCTTGAACAGAGAATGCAAATTCATAATCTTATGGATCCCTCATGGTCTTGTTATTATAATTTAAAGCAGAGTCATTGATAGACACCCATTAGTTAGTTATGTTAGTAATTAGTTAGTTAGAATAATGGCCCAAAGAAATACAGAGTTTGTGTTAGAAAGAGGAATTGGGCCTGCAACTGATTAGGTCCATTAAGGGTGAGTTTATGTTAGCAGCCCAGTAGCTACCTACTAATAGGAATAACTGTAAACAGTTTAGGGGATTTTTGGTGATTGAGAAACAGCGTAAGGAGTGGATCTAGACCTCTCGAAATATCTGGAACAGTGTATTGGTCCCTAGGGGGCTTCTCCCCAGTTTCATTCAATAAAAATAAATTCTTTATCATTGTTATGATAGCAATTTTATCAACTGGTATCAGAGCCTTCCACCATGTCTCCCAGCTGTAACAAGTGGTGCAGATGGTCGGGACTAGCCAAAGGGCTAGTGCATAGCCAGCCCACATGAGCACTAAGGCTGTGGAGCATGGTGGGATGTTAAGGTCCAATTGTAAGGTATGAGACTTGAGTTTCACATTAGAAATATGAGATTAAGTATGGGGTTTGTAAGGCTTTGGGCTCTCCAACTACAATAACTAGCTTTTGTGGTGTGGTTCTCCCAAGGTTCTTATCAATTGGTATCAGAGCTCATTGCCGATGTCTCAGAAAGGGCTACCTATGGAGGGGATGACTAGAAAAGCTGAGTGAAGTGTCATAGAGTGTCAGTCGCTGAGGCGTCGGCTCTCAGGGGCAGTGCTATGATAGGGACTTAGGTATTATGGGGTGCCTAAGTTCCACATTGAGTAGTATAGGATGCTTGGTGGAGTATTTAAGTGCTTGGTTCCCCTCCCTTATCCCATAATACCTAAGTCCCTATCAGTCATTTTCTGATTATCTTAATATTGGGCTAGTTGGTTCTAGTTACTGACTTTTTTTTGTTTTCAATTTCATAAGACTTGTATAATCTGATTGGTATTGCATGAATTTTTCATTCTATTAAAGCATGTTGTACTGATTGGGAGGAGATAGATCTACAATGATGGACTATATTGCTTGACTTCTATTACCTGGGCATCTTCATGACTGTGTTCATTGTTTCTTTTTCTTCCTTTTCTGATCAAAGATGTGAAGCTTGATTAGCTGCTGTGTTGTTGTTTTCTTAATGAGCATTATTTTTTTTAAAATCATGATATGATTATCCCATTGTGTCAAAGCATTTGTGTTTTACCTGTCTGCCTGTTTGCACATGATCTAGTTGACATTAACTTGCTTCTATCATGCAGAATGATATTTTTCATTACACATTTCTTACACAGCTTTGGAGATTGAGTTTACAAAATCACAGATCATTGCTGCAATCCCTGGAACCTTTTTCTGTGCGTGGTATGCTTTGCAGAAGCATTGGCTAGCAAATAATATATTGGGTCTTGCTTTCTGTATACAGGTTTGGTGCTTAAATTTTTACCTGTGTATATTTGTTTGAATTCTACTTTCCTGGTATAAAAAGACACCTTTTTACTTTTTAGAACTGATTGGGTTAGTATTCTTTGGATACCATCTTGTGAATGTCATGTATAATCCAAACCAGAAGAGGGGCTAAATAAATAATGTGCATATTCCTAAGAGAATCGAGTTAAGAAATAAACTGAGATTGTCAGTCAATGAATGTTTTGTTACTCACATTCATGTTATAAGCAGTGAAATGACCCCAATGACTCAATATGTAATATTCACAGGGAATTGAAATGCTCTCTCTTGGGTCTTTCAAGACTGGTGCTATTCTCTTGGTAAGTGTTTTTTTTTCTCCTTTAATTATGGTTATGGTGCTTAAAGCCTTTATGTTGTTTTAATTTTATGTATAATTTTTTCAACATCTTGTTCTCTAACTCACCCATCCTTTGGCTGCAAATATACCAAACTGTTCTGCATTGTCTCATTCATTTAAGATAATTTAGTTTTAACAATTTACTTTTTGGATAAAAGTGCCATGAGTTTGTTGACTTGCATCTCTCCCTCCCTCTGCATGTTCCCTGATTTATTTTGATGCTTCCAGTTATTAGTACTCTAATTTTGAAGGATATATTTTTACTGTGCAACTATAGTTAGGTCTCAGCTGCAATAAGATTAAGTATTTGTTTCTAATTTGTTTTTCATTGATTGTTTTGTCTACATGGTCTTTGAATCTTCTCCATTCTTGTGTTTTGCAGGCTGGACTCTTTGTTTATGACATTTTCTGGGTTTTCTTCACCCCAGTGATGGTCAGCGTTGCAAAATCATTTGATGCTCCAATAAAGGTTAAAATTTTAGTCAAATGATTTTATTTTCCCTATCTTCATATGAAGTTTAATACTCCCTTGATTCCAAAACTAGACTTTTTAGACTTTTTTTTTTGTTTCAAAATTATTGTCCTTTTAGAATTCGAGGCCTGATCTTTTTTTCTTGTTATATCCTCATTTAATAATTATGTGGATAATTAATTTCACATTATCTCAACTAACTACATTATTTCTCGCTGTTATCACCTATCAATTTTCTCTTCTATTCATCCTATTTTCCTTTCCTGTGTCTTTTAACTATACCATTAATTAATTAAATGACTCACTCTTTAATGTGGTCTATCCCTCTCTGGAATTCTCAATATCCATAGATAACATAAAGAGACACTATATATGCACTATAAATTTGGTTCTAATAAGCACTAATGTGCAGGTTTCACTGTTGGATTTGCTAGAATATGTTAAATCAATAGTGAAGTCTATTTCAAAAAAAGGCACATGTTTATCTTTCTTTATAGTCATGCTGCATGTATATTTCACCTAAAACTCAAACTTATAAACAAATTTTTGGGGGAAATCTAAAATATTCAAAAATTCATATTAAGTGCCAGGAAATTTAAATTATTGTTAAGAAGAATTCATTGTGCAATCCTTGTTAAAAAATTGGTGGAAATATAAATAACTAGGTAAATCAAGAGTCGGGAAAATTTTGTTCTACTGTAAACTGTAAGAAAAAGCAGTGAAAATGGAGTAGTTGAAAAAAAAGTCATGGAATTTTGTAATGCATTTCACAACAAAAATATATTTGTGAAATGGTTACTTTAGGTCAACTAATTAATACATATGGGAAGTTGGAGAAAATATATTAAATGAAATAGGAGGGGATTGAGTAAGGGTGTTTTAGTCAAGGTATAATGAATTTTTTTCATCAATTTAGATTTCTTAATGTATGTCCATCAACCTTAACTCTTTGTTTGAAAGGAAACAAAACAAGGAGGGAAAATTTTGAAATTTGAATTGAAGAGAAAATAGGACAGAAAACATTTAAAAAATTATTTCCAGAAATAAACTTTTCTCTATGTTTTCTTTATATTTTCTCTTCAACCAAACAAGAAAATGCATCATTGATCTGTGTTTTCTCTCCTCTGTGTTTTTTTTCTCATCCAAACAGATTGGAGAAGACAATAGTTTTGGAATGGAGGGAGGAATATACCCTATACGATTTCTTTGTAATATTAATTATTTCATTTGTTTGGCAGCTTTTGTTCCCCACAGCAGATTCTGCAAGGCCATTTTCAATGCTTGGACTTGGTGACATTGTTATCCCTGGTAGGTTGAACCTTTTATATTGATGTATTTTCCTGTAATGATGATTGCTGACAGCCCTCTCGTGAGTTGTAATATTAATGTTTAGCATTTACTACTCAGTATACATGTTATTAGAGATAATGGGATGGCATGAAAGAGCTGTCCTCAGTTAATTTGTCTAGAAAGAAGGATGTAAACTGTTACAACTGTAAAGTTTCAAAATAACACTTTTTAAAATTTATTTCAATAAGTTAAATAATTATTATAACTGTAAGTTGTAAAAATATAGGTAAAGCAATTAGCCTCAATCTGTCTATTTTGAGGGTAGAAAAAAGTTAGTTTGAGAGGGAATGAGGAACGTGGTTTATCCTCACATTAATCTTTCAAGCTGTCTCACTAAGTGGGGTCAGTTACATCTTTTAACTCCCAAATAAGGGATTTTTTTCCTTCTCATCGGTTTCTCTTCCATCCCTAGTTTACTACTCACCCAAACAAACAAATAAGTTAAATATAATTTTTTTGTGGCAATATCATCCCCCATTATTTTTCATGATTATTCTAACTGTCAACTTTGTTCATCTCCTTTTGGTTACCTGCATAATGTTCAAGAGGACTATAGTTTTACTTTTGAATACTACTAAGACTGGTAAGGTTTAGTGTTAGGGAAGAAGGAATAGATAGACAAACAGTGATAGAAGCTGAATATATGATTAATAGGTTAATATATACACCATGGTAGTGAATGTTGGACTTTAAAAGGACAACCAAAGAAAAAGGTGAGAGTAGTAGAAATGAGAATGTTAAGATGGATGTGTGGCCACATGAAAAAAGACAGTATACAAGATTGTATATGAGGAGAGATTGGTGTAGTACCGATTGAGGAACCGATGAGAAAAGTAGATTGTATGATTTTAGTCTTATGAAGGAGAGGGAGACCAAGAAAGACATTAGAGGGACTTGTCAAGAGGGATCTTATGGTAAATAACATCTTTGAAACCTTGGTCTTCTGTGATCCATGTAGCTGATCTCATTTGGTGAGATAAGGTTTAGTTGTTGTAAGTTGTAACCTAATTCTCCTATCTGTTTATAGATAGTAATAACAAGGTCAAGTGCTAGTACTAGTATATACTACTACAGGCCCAATAATAAAAACCTAATAACCCTAATGTCTTCTAACACTCCAAAAGCTAAAGCTTAACAAAGCTTAAAATTTGTTAGAAGTAGCAAACCCATGAACATATAACAGAACGCCGCCAATACTTAAAACCATAGTGGTTAATAGCGGCCGCTATAGCGGCATAGTGGAGCGGAGCGGCAATGGTGCGCGATAGAACGTGCGTAGCGGCACAGTTCAATGTCGCGGCTGTTGCGGCTGGGATAGTGGCGGAGCGGAGTGGCCGCTATAGCGGAAAATAGCGGCGGAGCGGGCCGCTATGGTCTGCATGAAGGGGAAAAGTAAAAAATGCCCTCCTGTTTAAAACGTTAGTGAGGGCATTTTTTTTTTTCACATTTTAGGGTTTTAGTTTAAATAATTTTTCCAGCCAATTTTCCCTCTTCCTTCTTTGCTCTTGCGTTTTCATTGTTCTTCTTCTCCGGTGACTTGCTTTCTCCGGCGACGCTCTTTTTCCTGCGACGTGTCTTCTCTGGCAACGTCTCTTACGTCTCTTCTCCGGCCAGTTGTTTGTTCTCCGAAGATGAATTGGTTTTTGATGATGATGTTTTGACTTGGAGAGATGTTACTGGTGCAACTGGGGCTGTTGAACCTTTGAAGTATACTAGGAGGCAAACACAGATGCAAAGGACAGTGGTTGCATCTACATCTAACAAGGAAAAAGGAAAAGGAGTGGTTGAAGAAGGGGAGGAAGAGTACAATTCTAGTTGTAATGGGAGTGATGAAGACAATGACATAGAACTTGAAGAGGATGAAGAAGATTACTAATTTAAGATGTTATTGTATTTGACATTTTGACTATTTGAATTTTAAGCCGTTTATGAATTTTTATTATTAATGATACTTGTTAGTGTATGAATTTTGAGTAATATTTATGTTTTTGAGCTTATATATAATATATATATATATATTTAATTTTTTAATATATATATATATAATATTAGAATAGCAGTTATCCCACTATCCCAGTTCGGGGGTGGCTGCTCCGCCTCCGCTATTTGGGATTAACTACTATGCTTAAAACAACTCAGTTGATCTCAACAAAGAACTAAAGAAACTAATATCCCCCTCCCCTTAAATAACCAAACCTTGGCAAAACATTGAGACTGTCTAACTGGTCTTTAAAATATTCAGATCGGTATCATACAACCCAGTTATGACCTCCAACCGGGTCTCCAAACAATGAATTGGGTATCATACCACCTAGTAACACAAATAGGCTCCTTTACTAGTGGTCAAAGTCTTCAATCTGCTAATCCTTGACAGGGAGCAAAAGAAAGAACAACAAACAATAAACTCCAAATAACAAACCATGCAAAATAACTATAAAGCCTCAAACAAAACCAAAGGAACGACAGCATGAAACAGAGCAAATCCCAAGCCACACAGAATTATCACCAAGAAGACTTGAACTAACCCAGTAAAGAGGAAGGAAAATCAATTTTGAGATGTTGAACCAGCACAGAGAAGACAAGCAAAAGTCCATCATTTGAGAGACTGTTGGCCCAGTCACAGAAAGTATAGAGAGGAAGAAAAACAAATCCATGAAAGAACATCTCACTAGACGATGCACCAACACCAAACACTCCAGAAACATCAGAAGCAACATCAACACTTTCTTGAATAATCTCCAGATAAGATAGAATCAGGAAATAGACCTGAAACACAACAGAAGAAAACATTGTGTGAAACAAAAAAGCAGTAACTTGAAATTGGGAATGTATATGATTCTGGTCAGTTGATATAGGATCCATTTCCATATGTGGAACTGGAAATCAGTAACTTTCATATAACAATTTGTTTGTTATATTTATTTATTACTACATATGTTTTCCCTTCAGGTATCTTTGTAGCATTGGCCTTGCGGTTTGATGTTTCTAGAGGAAAACAGCCCCAGTATTTCAAGAGTGCGTTTTTAGGATACACTGCTGGTTTGGTCCTTACAATAATTGTGATGAACTGGTTCCAAGCTGCTCAGGTGATTGGATCTGTAGTTTCATTTTATTCATTTTTTCTCTTGATTTGCTTTGATGGAAGGGGATTTTAACTGTATTGTCAAATTCAATACTAATATATGGGCTGGTTGAGCATGTGAACATGTCATGGATTTTGGGGACTGATCTTCTCTATTAAGTATTAATTTTTCCTTTTCCTTTTACCTTTGTTTCAGCCTGCTCTTTTATATATTGTACCTTGTGTAATTGGATTTTTGGCTGCTCATTGCATATGGAATGGTGATGTCAAACAGGTTTGTTTCACTTCCTAATTTACCTTTTTTTATGTTCTAGTATCAATGTTAATCCATCCTTTTTAATGCATCTGATTTGACTACACAATTTCTTTTACTGAAATATAATATTTCATTTTCAAATTATAACCATGTACATTTTACCCTAGTTTAAATTAAGCTACTGTTTCTTTTTCCCATCAGTGAACAATAAAGTACCACTTTATTGTATCAACTAATGTTTTACACTTGGTAATAAAAGCTTCTAACATTTTTCTAAATAAGATGCAACAATTTGTTCCTTGATAGCGAGATAAAATTAAATTCTTAGCACATTGTTTAAACCGACTAAAGAGTGAGTTTATATTTGACAGTTTACGCTATCAATAGTTCAATACACAAAAAATTGTCACAATATTGGGGTGACTAAGGCTTTTCACTTATGCTAAAAGCTTAACCGTTTTTCAAACATATGGCATCGAATGGTGTGTCAAAATTAAATCTAGTATGTATTTACTAAAATTTACATTTAACCAAAAAGTGCTTGACTGTTGTTCATACCTCCAGTTACATAAATTTCTGAACCAGATAATCTAATTTATAGGTGCTTATATTGTTATGAAACCATTTTTTAAAATTAGCCTACGAAGGATTCCAGATATTTGATGTTTTAAATATTATAGAACATGAGGAAATAAAAGATACATATATGTAGAAGGGGTAGGCTTTGTTAAAGGTAACTTTCATGTTATAGTCAGTTCTAAAAGGTCTGTGGTATACTCCCTACATTAAACTTAGTATGAAATGATTTGCACGTGGTTGTGTCATTTGCATGCTAATGATAAGTCAAGATGTTGCTTAGCTAAGGGGTAATAACTTATACTTTGTTCTAACTCAGTTATTGGAGTTTGATGAGTCGAAGACTGCCAAATCATCTCAAGAAGAGAAGAGTGATGCCAAATCTAGCAAAAAGGTTGAATAAGTTGAAGCCCGTTCAATACCAATACTGAGTCAATAGAAGAAATACTTGATTTTCTAGGAACCTCATTACCTGTAATGCTAAGTTATTCTGCTACAACCTCTGTAAAGATTTTGACTGAGAAAAATAACTAGTCTTATTTTCAGTGTAGATTTTGCATTCACTTCTCAAGTTTGATTTTGTATCCTATTTTTGCCAATTTTTTAAGAAAAAATGGTCTTACTGCTGTATAACTTGTTATATGAGACTAATTTTGATGAGTTTGCAGAGGAAGGCATGCTTGTTTTTATCTTAAATCGATTTTTCTGGAAATCTTCTGCCTAGCGTCATTCATATATTTATTAATAATATATTTGAGAAAAATTAGATTTGATTGAAATATATTCTTTAAAAGCAGCCAATGCCAGTTGTCTTTTCTTATTTTTGTTTGAAATTTGTTTTAAATTTTTTTTTTAAAGATTTTGGTAGTGTATTTTTTTTAGTTTTTCCGTGTTTTGGGTTTTGATTTTAAATACTCATACTTAAACTTCCAACAATTTTGATGCCTTTTGTTTTTTTTTGACTTTCTGTATAGTAAGAACCTAGTGATTTGGATTCTCTAATGTTAAGATACATGTCGATGATATGGATCGTTAGATTATTATGATGCTTTGGATTGTGCGTAATGGTACTTATCTTGCTTGGTAGGAATTATTAAAAAACAGTATGCATTATATTTAATTGAATTTCAATGTAATTAAATTACCTTTAGAGAATCTGACATCGTTATATTATATATGTATTTTTATTTTTGAAATAATCAAAATCCTACGAAGTATAGGAATTTTATCGGTCGAAATAGATATTTTCGGGGACAGGATGTTTTTTATTTTTTTATTTTATTGTTTGAAATAAAAATTAGTTTTATCTAAAATCAATAAATATTTTCATAGAAATAATTATTTATTAAAAATTAAAAATTTAAATAATTACGAAGGAAGAAAACTAATTGTGTCCTCCTTTAATACAGTTTTAGATCTGTCTGATTTAAATTGTAATTGACTTAAATTATATTTTAAGTATGACATTTTTATTTTTTTAATTTATATTAAATATATTATATTATTTATTTTGTAACTTAAATATTTGGTTTGATCAGTTTAATTAGTGACCCATGTGGAATTAATAACCTTTTACCTAATATCTTGATTGAATTAATTATCGGCTAGAATTTAATAATAGTCCATTAAATTTTATATATAGTTAAAAAGACTTTAATGGTCATACAAATAACATCTAATCATAAATTAAAAAAATTTACAAATAAGAATTTATATGATTTTATTTTTAATTTTGACATTACATGTGATTCAACCATTCGGATTTATTTCTCAGCTTACAAAATAACACTCTTGTATATGAATATGTTTTGACTCTTTTTAATTGTATTTTATTTTTTACTTTTCAATTGAGTTTTTACAATTTGCATTAGATTAAATCAATTTATAAACACTATTACTTTTTATGTGTCAAACATTCAGCACTGTTCCCCCTTCCTCGTCCTTATTATCTTATGATGATATTGAGTATTTTCTTTCCTTGCATGAATTCTTGTACTATATTTATTTTTTTTTGGACATTTTACCCCATTAATAATAAAAAAATAAGTAAATTATATCCACCTCCATTAAGAGATGTAAATATTACATTATTCTCCTCTCTTATGTTGAAAATTACTCTCTCTTCCCTTAATCGATCCAACTATATAATATGACATTTTATTCATTTTTTAAACTTTTTATTAGTTTTCATTAATTCTTTATATCAAAATATTCCTTACACTACCACCTGTCAAATATGTAAATATCACCTTCCCTCCTTATATTAAAATACATTTTTTTCCTCCCTTAACAAATACAAATATATTCACTTTACTATATAATATATATATTTATTTATAAAATTTATTTTAAATATTTTATTCAATTGTACATATTTTGTTATATATATGTTTAAAAATTTATCTCTTTATTTATTTATTTAATTATTATTTTAAAAAGTTATTAGGAATTATGCTATATATATGTATATATAATTTTTTATTTTTAATTATTAATATTTATTAAATATAATATATTTACTGAATTTAATAAATGTAATTTTAATAAATATATATTAAACATACAATATTTTCAATGAATTTATTTATATTAAAAATCAATTATTAAATAAATTTTCATTATTAAAATTAATTCTTAATATATATATATATATACACACAATTTATCTCATAATTTTTGTTTTTAATTATCACTTTAATAAAAAATTAATTAATTTAAATTTAATTATATATTTTATAAAAATTATTGAGTGAGTGAATAGTAACTTCTTAAATTAAAAATATATTAATATATATTTTAAAATCTTATAATGAATATTTTTCAACAATATTAGGTTAAATAGATTAAATTATATATTTTAACATAAAAAAATATAATCTTCTCATCTTTCAAAAGAGAAAAATGTAATTTATTTTATATTTTAATATTAGAAGGGAGAAAAATGTAATACTTGTATATATTAAAGAGGAGAATGTAGTTTGATTTAATGGTGTTAAGTTAAATGAACTAAATTGTATATTTTAACATAAGAGGAAAGACATCGTAATATTTACATTTTGCAAGAAAGAAGAGTGTAATTTCTTCTAAAAAAAAAATCTTAATGAATCAAGTAACCTATCTTATCTTGTTAACAAGTCTCGTATTATGAAAATAATTACTATATTAAAATAATTGTTTGTGTTTGAGTAAATTAGAGGGGCATTAGCTTAACCTTGTTCTATTGATTATTAATATTATCACTAAAATTTTTTCCATTTATTAACAATTTATCATTTAATTAAGTCTTTTTAACATTTTTTTTACTGAAAATTGTACCATTTAATACAATAATTTTAAAATTAGTTTGGTCTTTGAACTGGTGAAGATGATATAAGATTTAATGTGTCAACTATAGTCGAATCTGTATTAATAAAATAATAATATTAAATAAATAATACATAAAATAATATTAAAAAACATATATCATAACTTTATAACATTAAAATTAAAATAAAACACTATTTTATAAGTTATTAACATTAAAGTACACAAAAGTTAAAATTAAATGTAACAAAATATTTAGGTACAGAATAATAAAGAAGAAAATAAAAAAAAATACTTTAGGCTGATTTTTCATTTTTCTAAAAAAAAAACTAAAACAATGTGATATTAATAATTTTTCACTGACCTAATGAAAATATTTTTTTTATTGTTTTTGGCCAATTTTTATTGATTTGATAAGTTTTTGACCAAGTTTTTAATTTTTTGACAAAATTTTCTCATGTTCAATATTCTAGTTTATTTAGATCCACTCGACCAATTCATATATCTCGGATGGACCGACCTGGTTTTAAGAACACTAAATTAGTTTTGGCTATAGAAAAATTGTAGTTAATAAATAATTAGTTTAAAATTAGCTACAATTGTATTAGTTGATAAAATTAGTAACAAAATTTAAAAATACTAATCGTAAGTAACAATTATTATTAGAAATGTTACAAACAAAAAAGTCAAGCAAATTAGTAACATTTATAGTTAAAAATGTTGAAAAAAAAATTTAACTCAAAAAATTGGTAACACTAATGGTTAGAAATTAAAAAAAAAAACTCAAATAAACTATTAACATTTTATCAATTTTTTTATGTGACCACCTATATAATTTCAAAGAAGTGTAGTGGTTGAATATTAAGATTTTAAGAATATCTAACTTGTTTTTAATTAGATTCGTATCAATAAACTCTTATTGAATACACTTTCACCTGTCTATTCTTATCATCATTGAGAGTATAAGTCTGGTTGGCTTAGTATACTAGTCATATTGGATTGTTAGTCAAAAGTTACATGCACACTCACATGTGTGCACATACATACACTATCCTAAAAACTAAACCATGTTCTTACATATTATTGGTCCTTTTATTGTTTGGAGAGAATATCTAAATTAATTAATGAGTAAAATATATTTTTATTCCTTTATTTTATCTCGATTTCTACTTTTAGTCCCTTGAAAAAAATTTGACTTTGAAAAATTTTTGTTTATTTTTTTGTAGTTTTTGTTGTTTAATTTGTCCATTAACCCAATATGTATCTTTTTCATTGCAAATAGGCCTTTGCCACATGGAAATAAATTGGTAACATGGTGGACAAATATTAGGCCACAATAGTGTTTAACACTTAATATGATTATTGTCATTATAAAATATTTTAATGTGATTAACATTATATAAATTATGTTTTATTTTTTAAGTTGATATTGTTACTTTATTTAAATTGCTATTGTGGAGATTGTTTAAGGGAGATGTGAAGCCTATTTTGCCTTATAAAATAGGAGAAGTTCATTACTGTTCATCATTATTTGAAGCATGAAAAAGGATATTTGTTGCTTAAGGACTGTTTAGGGGAGATCACTTAGGGTAAGAGATATGTTTCTTTATTGGATGGAAGAATTGCTCAAAGACTGTTTAGGGTAAATCACCCAAGGTCAAGATGAGTTTCTCACCAAATAGGATTGTTGCTTCTTGCAACTTACCATTGTTTGCAAGATGAAGGAGGTGATGGAGAAAAAGCAATGACACACTGGAAAAACCAATAATGCACCACCAATGTGGTGACAACGCAGCGGATATATCCTAACTTGCAAGAATATATAAGGAGTAACAACAAATAAAAATGATAGCAACAACAAGAAGAATCTCGCAAGAGACACCAAAATTTTTAACATAGAAAACCCCATCAATGTGAGAGGTAAAAATCACGGTTCGTCCAGATCAAATAAATAATCCATTATAATCAAATAAGGATACAAGAGTGTTCAGGTCAAGAGCATAATTTGTGCATACAACTAGCCAACACAAGAAACCAAGAAAAGCTTGCAAATGAAGAACAAGAAATAAGGAACAAGAAAGTAAAGAACTCACAAAATCGCACTATTGTGCGAGCATGATTTCTCACACCACAGACCTTCAAATCAAGATCCAAACGGTCAAGATGTAGAACTACATGTTTTGAACCTACTATGAAATTTCCAGCCCGACCCAACGGTTAACAAAGTAAATATCACGATTTTAACATGATTGTTCTGTGTAGAAATGAAAACAAAACACTTTCTTTCTCCCTTTCTCTCTCTCTTCTCAATTGAACTGGAGGTGGTTCGGGAGCATCACCCAGATTCTCATCTTGTGACATCTCTTATTCCTCTTTAACATCACCATTAAGAGAAATATCAAAACCATCTCCAAGCTGTTGATCATCAACATAATTATGTTACTTACCATTCTGAACATTATTATCAGTAGTATCCAGATCATGTATAGACATCCAAATTGGATCAATTTAAGACAAACTATTATCTTTCTCAGGTGTATTCTTCTTTGCCTTATCAATGTTTTCAATGGTTTGGTCTTCCATGAATTGCACATCATGACTTCTGACAAGTTTCTTCTCAACAATATCATACAACCTGTAACCATACTTATCCTGACCATATCCGATGAAGATACACTGCCTAGTCTTCATATCCAACTTTCATCTTTCATCCTCTAGAACATGCACGAAGGCCTTACAACCGAAGACTCGCAAATGATCATACTTGACATCTTTGCCAAACCAAATCTTGTTTGGCACCTCAATATTCAAAGCAACTACAGGACTAAAATTAATAAAATGTACTGCTGTGTAAAGTGTCTCACCCTATAAATTCTTAGGCAACTTTGCTTTAGAAAGCATGCACCTAATTCTCTCAATCAATATCTTGTTCATCCTCTCTGCTAAGCCATTCAATTGAGGAGTTTTAGGAGGAGTCTTTTCATGTCTGATATCCTGCTGCTTGCAATATACATCAAAGGGTTCACAATACTCACCACCATTGTTAGAACGAATACATTTCACCTTTTTGCTTGATTGTCTCTCAACCAAAGCTTGGAATTGTTTGAACTTCTCTAACACTTGGTCCTTTGTTTTCAAAACATAGACCCAAAGCTTCCTAGAACAATCATCAATAAAGGTAACAAAATAAAGTGCACCACTAAATGACTTTACCTTAAATGGGCCACAAATATCAGAATGCACCAATTCTAGTAATTCTAACTTCCTTGAGGGAGGATGCTTCTTAAAGGATACTCTAGTTTGCTTACCAGTCATGCAATGAGAACACTTCTCCAACTTTGTATTTTTCAGTCCTAAAAGCATATCCTTTTTGGCTAAACAATTCAGTCCTTTTTCATTGATATGATTAAGCCTTCAGTGCCACAAAGGTGCCTCCATATCCATGACATTCACACTATCTTTAGAAACCAAAGCTTTTATCCAATACAATTTAGAAATTTTCTCCCCTCTGGCTACAACCAAGTTAGTTTTGGTGAGTTTCCATTTTCCATAACCAAAGTGATTATCATAACCACCATCATCAAGCATATGCACATATATCAAGTTAAAGCGAACATCTGGAGCATGTTTGACTCCTCTAAGCCGCAACTACATTCCCATGTTGGTTTGTAAGCAAACATCACCAACATCGATCACCTTGGTCACACCATTATTACCCATCTTCAACACTCTAAAATCACCTGAAGTGTAAGATGTAAAGAACTCCTTCCTTGGTGTAACATGCAGTGTAGCACCGTTATCAATAATCCACATGCTCTCATTAGATACAAGATTAATTGACTCAAAGTTTCAAAGAATGAAAAGATCATCATTGGTAGCAGTAGTGACACGACCATCATCATGATCATCATGATCTTTCTCTTTTGACTTACCCTTTTTTCCGTTGTTCTCCTTTTGCCACAAGAAACAATGCTTCTGTATATGTCTTGTTTTGTGATAGTAGTGACACTTCACATTCTTGTATTTGGACTTGGACTTGGACTTACTTCTGCTTTTTTCTCCTTCCCTTTTTTTTTTAATCTTCTCCCTATTTTCATTGACAAGTACCTCAGACTGAGATGAAGAACCTTGTGTCTTTCTTTTCATCTCCTCATTAAGGACACTGCCCTTTACCATTTGTAAAGAGACAACACCATTAAAGGTTGAATTTGTGATAGAGACCTTAAAAGTCTCTCAAGACTTAGGTAGAGAATTCAAGAGTAGTAATCCCAAAATCTCATCTTCAAATTTGATGCCCATTCTTGACATCTGATAAAAAATCCTTTGAAACTCATTTAAGTGATCTGAAAGGGAAGTGCTTTCCTTGAACTTTAAACTCATAATAGAATTCAACAAAATAATTTGTTGTTCCCACACTTTGAGGCATACAGAGATTCAATCTTCTCCCACAAAGTCATGACATGTATCTCACTTGCAATGTGATTATAAACATTATCATCCACAAAAAGCTGGATAAAACCACATACTTGTTGATGCTCAAAGTCCCATTCTTCATTCGACATTGATTCTGGCTTCTGAACAGCAAAAATAGGAAGATGCATTTTCTTCACAAATAATAAATCTTTCATCTTCCCTTTCCACAAGGGATATTTAGTGCCATTTAAACTCGTCATTCTATTTGTATTACCCTCCATTATTCTGGCAAGTAGAACACCCTTCAAACCAAAGAGCTCTGATACTACTCTGATGAGGAAAAAACAATAAGGCACTGGAAAAACCAATAATGCACCACCAATGTGGTGACAACGCAACGAATATAAATTCCCCTAAATTGCATGAATCTATAAGGATTAACGACAAATAAAAATGAAAGTAACAATAAGAAGAATCTCGCAAGAGACACCAAGATTTTTAACGTGGAAAACCCCCTCAATGTGAGAGGTATAAATCACGGGTCGTCCAGACCAAATAAATCAATCCACTATAATCAAATAAGGATATAAGAGTGTTCAGGTCAAGAGCATAATTTGTGCATACAACCAGCCAACACAAGCAACCAAGCAAAGCTTGCAAATGAAGAACAAGAAATAAGGAACAAGAAAGTAAAGAACTCACAAAATCGTGCTACTATGTGAGCACAATTTCTCACACCACAAACCTCCAAATCAAGATCCGAACAGTCAAGATGTAGAACTACATGTGATGAAAACAGAACACTTTCTTTCTCTCTTTCTCTCCCTCTCTCTCTTCTCTCTTTTGGCTGTGAAAATCCACACTCTCTCTTTGTGTCTCTCCTCAATCTGACCCCTTCCTCCTCTTATAAGAGAAACCTAGTGGGCTTGAGAGTATTGGGCTTTTGTCCACATAGTTGGGAGCCTAAAAATAACTATGTGGAGGTGATCGCCAGTCCGACGATCTCACAACAAGCTTCAAAATTCCCTCTTAAAAATGCCTTGATTATCATGTTAGCACCATTATCATCAGTATGAACTTTAGTCAACTCCAACAGTTTAGCATCTAAAGCATCACATATCCAATGATACCTCACATCAATATGCTTGGACCTAGAATGAAAAGTTGAATTCTTACCAAGATGAATTACACTAAGACTATCATAGAATAAACAATGTTCGTCCTGAACAAAACCAAGCTCTGCCTTCGTAATGGACAAAGCAACACACTTCTGCAATTTTGATTGTCAAGTCTTTTGCCTTTCTTCACTCTCAATGGACTCTTGGTAACATTCAAGTTCTTCTCTATCTGTCAAGGTCACATACTCATCAGAAGTATACCTTATAGATGATTGTCTCTACCTATTAGACCTCCTGAGTTGAACTAGAGGTGGTTCGGGAGTATCACCCAGATTCTCATCTTGTGACATCTCTTGTTCCTCTTTAGCATCATCATCAAGAGGAATATCAACATACACTTTTCTTGCATGTTATGATAACTTGTTCAAACTTGTTCAAAACAAGTCCTTTGGACACATACACTTTTCTTGCATGTTATGATAACTTTGTTGTAATTATGAAATAACTGAGTACTAACATAGAGACATTAGTTATCACTTTTTAGTCATAATATTAGTTATTATTAAAACATAAAGGTCTTTTGGACACATACTGAAATTTGCTCCAACAATCTCCTCGTTTTTTATGATGCAAAAGTTATGCTAAGAGAAAGCATAAAGAAAGAATTCTCAGTGATAAGTGTCAAAAAGATAGAGCAATACATATACATAAGAGTAAACATGTATAAGAATAATAAATGTATAAAGTATGCTTATACTTTTTATGCTCCCCTTAAGTCTATGGACGGTAAGAACATAACTTAGAGAAGAAAACATATAAAAAGACAAATATGTGTGTATTATATAAGGTATGAATGATGCTGATAAAAGAAACATGTATTATATAAGTGTTGTGCTACTTTCTCTTTACAATATTCCCCCATTTTGTCGTTAGACAAAAGGCAGGAAATAAAGACATCATTGTCTTAAAAAATAGAAAAGCATCATAAAAACTGAAAGCAGAAAAACAAAAAGAAAAGGTTAAATAGAAGGTGGTGAAGGTTTTCGACCAAAGAAATGGGAGAACATTTCCATGAGCTTCCAGTTGATCAAAGCATTGATCAATGTAGACTCTGCCTTCTTCTAAGACTTACTGGGAAATATTAGGAAGACGTTGAGAGGTTAATGGTTGGTATATAGTGAGGGCTTGAGAAGAGGAACTAGTAGTGTCAGGTGAGGAAGGTTGAAGAGGTTGGATCTCAGGTGGTGAAGAGAGAGGGTGTAAATGGTGCAACTAGAGTAAGGATAGGTGGAGGAATTTGGTAATCTAGGGGTAGAAGATCTTTGTAGAAGCAAGACAACTTCTCTCCCATGGGTAAGGTTTCTCTAACTTTAGATGACCTACTCCGAGAAGAGTGGCAACAACAACAAATATAATGTTGATCTCAATCCCAGTAGCTCAACATCTTTAAGATGTGATGCATTCCTAGGATCCACAATCAAAACCTAGTCAAGTAGAATCAACAATTAATAGTGGAAATCATATAATCAAAAATTAAGAGAAGAAAAGTATAAAATGGATTGAGATTGGAATGACTTGCCACTAATTCCTAGGAACTAGATAAGAGATTGTAGAGATTCATCACAAGCATCATGGAAACTTGATAAGAATTGGATTTCTTGCACAAGACAAGAGTAGAGAGAACACTTTCAAAAGTGCTATCACACGATTTCAATTTCATTCAAAAGTTGTTAATTCTAATTATACAGAGGGTTTTTATACCCTTGATTATGTCCTAATTACATTCCCTAATCCTAACCGAAGCATTAAGCTCACTTCAGGCTTAAAGACATGTGCTTGAGAGTTACAAAGCTGAGACTGTTATAACTACCAAAATTAGGAAATCTAACTACTAACAGAAAATACTACTAGCTATGTAGTCCTACGTGAAATGATACAAGGATACTACAAAACTATGACTTCCAATTCTATACATTGTCGTAAAGGTAGCTGGAGAAATGGTACACAATACGACCCACATGTGTCCTCTCTTGGCCGTGTAGTAGGGCCAACCTCTAACGCATCTCCTCGTGGATCTTTTTAAGCCTATCCCTCGTCATAGGACTTTCAAATGTCAAGGGTAGCTTCCTCAACCTCATCATCTTGATTGTGGCTTTCTAGGTATGCATCATCCTCTCTTTGTTGAAGAGAATTTAACCTCAAATTTGGTGCCTTAGTACCTATAACATAAGGGGTCAGATCAATAACATTAAATGAAATACTTCCCCCAAACTCTTGGGGCATCTCAACTTTGTTAGTATTATCATTAATTTTCTTTATAATCTTAAATGGGTCATCCCCTCTTGGGAGGAGCTTGGATTTCCTAAGGTGAGGAAACCGCTCCTTCCTCAAGTGCATCCAAACCAAGTCTCCTTCTATTTCCATGTGCAATCGAGCCTTATCATGTAGCCTTTGAACAAATGCACTTTTGAAAGACAAGTCTATAGAGACTTTATTCTCTGCAACTGACAAAAATAATCCTAATTTATGGGGAGACTTTATTCTTTGCATGGGCTTTTGAAAGACAAGTCTACGAAGACTTTGTTCTCTACAACTAACAAAAAAATAATCCTAATTCAATGGAGACTCTATTCCCATAAAAGACAAGTCTCTTATTTCCTTTTTGACTATTCTCTAAACCACCCAGATCAAATGCAAATTTAAAGAATCCATCACCCGTCCTCTGCCATGAAATGTATAACATAAGAGGCAACGTCTCAAGAAACAGTGGGACAGTTTCAAGGCATTAATCACACTGTTTATTTACATCAACATCATGCAACTTACAATCTCCATGCAAAATATAAACATTTATATTAGTTAAATCACAAACGCTAGAAAATGTGCAAGTCAATGATGCATCCTCCTCACGGTTCCTAATGCCAAATCTTTCTTATTCTAACATCTTTGATACAGCATTTTTGAGACATTTAATAGTGACTTATGCTGGATACAATTGACATCATTTTATGGTTAATATTGACACATTGGTTGAGTCTTGGGTTATTGAGCTTAATTAGGTTTAATTGCTAATCTTTACTTATTTTCGGACTTAATTTTCATTATGTTGCTATCTTGTGTAGACCATATTTAGAGCTACAAATTTCCCAATTGGAAAATCTTGGTGGCTATGGAAAGATAAGATAAAGATCTATAATTTCTCTCTTTTGAGTACAACCCAGTTTGATCATCTTTAGTGTCAAAAGTTCGCGTGAAGTTACGACCTCTGCACCCACTCTATTGGGTCTTTCTTTATATAGCATGACCCAATTTTTGGACCTTAGTTGGTGAGCTTTTGAGCTGCGAATTCCTCTGGCCCAAACCACCTTCCTTGACATTTAGAGCATGTATAAATAGTAGTGGTTAGTAGGGTTAGGGAGACATTTTAGATTTTACACACTTAGATTTAGGAGGTTTCTTGGATCACAAGTTTCCTCGCTATTCTCTTTCATCTCTCCTCTTCTAGGGTTTCTTTGTTTTTTGTGCGGCATTTTCTATAATGATTGTCATGGAAGGCTAAGCTATTTTATCAATTCAAGGTTTCAAGATTGTAGTCCTGAATTCTTTCTTTATGCAAATTCTATTATGTTCTTTTCTTTCCAATTCTTTAACCGCTTTTATGATTATGATTTTGCTTGAGTTTTTGGATTGTGTTAGGTTAGGATTGATTAATCCCAATCTAATCAAGGTTAGGCAATCGAATTTATCACCTAAAATCAACCAATTATGTTCTTGAATCCATGCTAATTAGGGACTACGATTATGATCTAAATATGTATGGATGGATTTTAGATGATTATCTAATGAATCTTTGGTTGATATGAATTTTATTCTTTATTAGAACCTTGATAACAAACTACATGATTGAATCCTTGGATTGATGTTACATAATTTTGATTTCAATTCTGTTTTGTTTTCTACATAATTTTGTTTTACATACAAACCCCCCTTTTGCATTCAAATTAGTTTATGTTCAACAAGGTTAGGCAATGCATGATTGTGTCCTCGAGATATTCGACCTAGGTTAGTCCATATACTACAAAATTAAGGAAAATCTAGTGATTTTGATAGTGTCTCGACAACATTATCAACTTGGTGTTGTTGTCGGGGACACAAATTGTTATGTCATAATCTTGTGATATACAAAAAAATAAAGTTAAAAAAATTAAAATCAAAATTTTAGTGCTATACTATTAGGAGGCACATTAGAATTTTAGTAATAAAATCCTTAGGGAGTTGTAATAGAGAGCCTAGTATAGTGAGTTATATATCGATTTGATTTGATTTGATTTGATTTGATTTCATTTAATTTAATTTGATTTGTTTTGATTTGATTTGGTTTTATTTTATTTTATTTTATTTTTATTTATTTATTTATTTTGATTTTGATTTTTTTTACACGCCCCTCATGTGTCCTCTCTTGGCTGTGCAATAGGGTCAACCTTTGGCGCACCTCTTCGTGGATCTTTTTTAGCCTACCCCTCATCATAGGATCTTTAAATGTTGGGGTAGCTTCCTCAACCTTATCCTCTTGATCGTAGCTTTCTAGGTATGTATCAAGATGCTTCTTCTTGAGGAGAATAGTGAACCAATCATCATAGTGATACACTAGAATCTCCTTTAGCATGGTTGCTCAACCTTTGGGTGTAGTGGGAGTGTCTATTTTCTCTTCATCAGTCTAGTGGCTATTGGATACCTAGTGATTATGGATTCAAAGTGTTTGTTTGCAAAGCTTACTTGCCTTATCTTCTTCAAGAGGTCCTTGCAACATCTTCTCATGAAACAACTTGTACTATAACAGAGCAACTTTTTATCTTATGAGATTGGCTGTAAGGTTTGAGCATAATCGTTGTCCTGGTCCTTTCTTCCTTATATTTGTTGAGGTCCAACATGGGAAACCTAGAGCAAATCCTAATAGGTTGTATTAGAACATCACTAGTGGATTTGATGAATTGAGATGAAGGTGTAAATTGTTGGTCTCATAGATTAGACCTAGTATAAATCATTATGCTCATGAAGTGGTCTTCAAAGGAAGGAAAGAAACTTGTGGTGAGAGCGTCCAAGGGCTTGAACTTCAAGTCCCTAGGATATATCAAAACTTGCACTAAGTTCGATTTCTTACTTCTTAACATGGAGTCCTTTACAAATTTGATAGGAGTGATAAGCTCGTTTTTAGTTGTCTCAACGCGCATCAAATAAACTAAAGCTAACTATAGCATAGTCAACCCTAGGTCGAATTCTCTCAAGGACACAATGCGCTTGATTATGACTTTGCATGAAAACTAAGTAATGCAGAATTCAAATGTAGAATGGAGACCCACTCTCGGCTAGGCACCGAGTTGCTCTCGGAAGAGACTGGTTCGATAGGGATTCGACATAGCCTTATCTGACACGGTCTCAGCTAAGCACTGATGGACGCAACAGAGTCGGACTAACTCGGTTTCGGACTGAAATGCAAGAAAGAGGGTTTGATTGCAAATTGAGTAAAACAACAATTAAACTAAGAAACTAAATGCAGCTAAGCTAGACTACATTTACTGCTACTATTTTATTCATATTACATCTCAGCAATTAAGTCAGTTCTGGTTCGTTCACTCAAATTCATGTTCCATATCAACCTTGGATTCTCTTATGACGATCGCCAAACATTCGTCCATTGCCATACCGAGGATTTACACAATTGTTACCTCATTAGTTGGTAGGGATTAAGTTCAGAGTTGATTTTAGGTTCTCTAATTGATTACCTACTGAAGTTGTTAAACCAGTGCCAATTGGCCTAGTTCAACGTTTGTCCACATTACCAAATGCAATCGCGACACAACAAGTGGATTGAAATACAGAAATTGCAAACACGAGATTGGAACCAGAAATTACTCATATTATTAAGAACGAAATACAAACACAGGACGTGAATTTGATGAATCCGTCTTCCACGATGATCGCCATGGTCAACGGTGATGGTTCACCTCTGTTAGCCAAGACGCTGAGAATCAAGTCCACCAGAGTGCGATGGCGAGCTAAGCGGTCCCATCTAACAACCTTCGGCCTGTCAGTCCCTGACCTGCGCTTCCTCAATCGAGAGAAACACCAATGAAGAATCGTGCACCACCGTGAAAATGGAGAGTGTGCGTGAGAGAATGGAACGTAAGTGAATGGAATTAAATATAAATTCAACAACCATTAAATGTGCCTAGCTCTACCTATATGTACACGAGCTGGCCTTACTGAACACGCTAGCTAACGAACTCCTAACAGAATTTACAGATTGCATTTCTTATTCTACCCTTGCGTATCATGCGCTGCAAGCTTCTCTAGGGTGACATGGCAACTGAGCTGGCTTTGGAGCTGAGCTGGTCGCCCAGGTTGGATTGTTGATTGGGCTGCTACTGGACCTATAGAGTTGGTCGGTCTTGTGGTGAGTTGGTCTGGCCGGGACTGCTCACCTGGGTCAAGACTTTTCTTGATGGGCCGAGATCATTTGGAATTATCCTGCAAAGAGGGATGAATATTTTATTAGCTAAGACTTGCAAATTAGCATAGATTTATACTTTCTCCATTTCTAGGTCCATAATATGAATCTTTAGCTAAGACTCAATTCTTAAGCATCAATTGATCTCTAAAACACTCATCTTAGGTCCCTATAGGGTGTATAAAATATGAGTCATCAGACCCCCACACTTACACTTTTGCACTCTTGGGCAAAATTAGAGTTCAATCACAACGGAGATTTTAAAAGAGAAAAAGAATTTTCAATAAGTTTCTCAAGCTTTAGATAAAACAGAATCAACATTCATTCACCCCAGGAATTGTGATATTCAAGCAATCTACGAAAACTACTTTCTCTACACCCAAGGCAATTAAGTGACCTGCAAACATCAAAGGACGATCGAGAGTGACAAAGTTCTCTCTTAGGAAAATATTCTCTCAACTTCTCAAGTGTTTGGGTTTGTATGTACACTTAACATCCCATGCAATTGGTATTACCAAACCTTGACTGGCCTCTCCTTCCATACTTTCAAAACAACATGCAGTCATGATCAAATGGACTTCATTCTCGGTTTGTATCGTAGCCTGGTTTAAAAGGTGGGTTACAAGATGGACAAGTGAGTTTTCTAACCACAGGGAATAGAGGAGCAATGGAGAGTAAGTTCGCAAGTATGGAGGATATCCCCAGGACACTACGAATCTCCTTGAAACATTTCTTGCTCACTTCTTTTCTTTCCCTTTTTCTATTTTTTTCTTTTCTTCTTTTTCTCACTTCTTATTTTACAGCTTTGTGCTGTGTTTTTGCTACAGCTTTGTGCTGTGTTTTTGCTACAACTTATGACTTCTGGGTGCTTCTTCTATTTTTCTTTGCTTTATCCTACACTTGATTTCCTTTCTTTCTTTTCTTTTTTAACCCTTTTGGATACACTACTCTTGCTTTATCTCCTAGTGTCTCCCCCACACTTGATCGTGACTTACTCCCAAAACAATTCCAAAGCTCCTATGTCCCCTAAGGTGGTGGTTAATCATGGTTTTTTTGGCTTTGGTTTGTAATGAGCTATCACAACTAAATGGTCATTCAAGCTCAAAGAGGGTAAATAAGGGATAAGATTTACAAGGTAGGTCTATTTGGCTTGAGGCTTATTAAAAACATGGCCTTGATCATCTCATTCCTGCATGCAAAACCAGATGTATCTAGAGAGTCAAGGCAAAATCTAGAATACACAACTAACATGGATGCAAAAATCACACAAGAAAAGAGAGAATGGCAAAATGCAAAGCCATTTATATGTACATAGGCTCAAAAATTCTTACACGGTCAATTGTTTTTCCACTAATGGTCTATCTTTTCTATTTTTCAATCACCTACTGCCTAAGGTGCAAAAATTTCATTCCCTGTCAAGCTTGAAAAATCTGTCCTGTAGGGTTCCGAATTGCTTCCTACTGCTTCATCCAACATGAAAAGAAATTGTTTCAATTTTTTTTTCAAGGCGTTTTTCTCAGCAATCAGAATTCAGTTAGGGAAAACAACTCAAAATTAAAAACAAAAATTGAAATTAGCTAGGCCGAACAGAAGTCAGTCTGAATCCGTTCGAGATGGAGTCGGAGTCGGCACGGACTAGACTTGGACAACTTTTTATTTACAATGAAGGAAGATGACTTGAAAAGAAAAAGAAACACAAAATTGGATTAAAATTGAAAAGAAATTTAAGACATGAAAGAAAACCAAAGCTAAAACAGATATAGACGGTCAGAATTGAGTTGATATGGAGTTTTCAAGAGTAGACAAAATTTCATGCACAGAATTCAGCAAGCCTTGGATGGCCACACTATCCCCCCACTTAGATGATGCATTGTCCTCAATGCATGGCATGAATACGGGGGGTTTATGAGATTGGCTTAGGGTGTGTCATCCGACGGAGTCGGTTCCATTAATGAGATGGTCTCCATGTCGCCTGTTATTAGTGTTGGACCTTCATGGAATAACTTAATCTAATTCCCATTGACCTGGAAGGTGTTGTTGGTGTGCTCATCCTTTAATTCGAATGCACCATAGGGAAAAACGTTGGTGATAACAAAAGATCCATCCCATCTAGAATGGAGTTTACCTGCGATGAGCTTAAGACGTGAGTTGAACAGAAGTACTTTCTGGCCGACTTAGAACTCTTTCCTTAGGATCTGCTGATCATGAAATCACTTGACTTTCTGCTTATAGATCCGAGAGTTCTCATAGGCTTCCAAGCGGAGTTCGTCCAATTTTTGCAGCTGGAATTTTCTTCGCTTTCCTGCTTGGTCATAGGCGAGATTGCATTACTTGAGTGCCCAATAAGCTTTGTGTTCTATTTCCACCGGAAGATGACAAGCTTTACTGAAGACAATCCAGTAGGGAGACATCCCTAACAAAGTTCGGTATGCAATTCTGTGTGCCTAAAGAGCGTCCTCAAGGAGTCAACTCCAGTCCTTTCGGCTGGGATTGGTCATCTTTTGTAGTGTCTTCTTTATTTTCCTGTTGAAAACTTCAGCTTGGCCATTGGTTTGGGGGTGATAGGATGTGGCAATTCGATGCACCACCCCATACTTGTGGAGTAATGAAGACATGACTCTGTTGCAGAAGTGACTACCCTGGTCACTTATGAGTGCTTTCAGCAGACCAAACAGGCAAAAGATATTGGACTTTAGGAAATCCACTACAACCTTGGCATCATTGGTCTTGGTGGCTATGGCCTCTGGCCATCTTGACATGTAGTCTACGACCAGCAGAATGTATGAATAACCATTAGAGACTGGGAATGGCCCCATGAAGTCAATACCCCAAACATTAAAGACTTTGTAGAACAGTATGGATTGTTGGGGCATCTCATGCCTTCTGTTAATGGCCATTCCAGCTTTTTGGCATTTTTTGTAGGTGGAGACGAATTGGTAGGCGTCTCTGAAAATGGTGGGCCAATAGAACCTGCAATCAAGTACTTTCCTAGCCGTCCGAGTTGATCCATAATGGTCGCCTCCAGGTGCTGCATGACAAAACTGGGAGGACCAATTGATCTCGGTGTCAGGGATGCACCTGCAAATAACCTGATCATTACAAAGTCTCCATAGGTAGGGATCATCCCATATGTAGTATTTGGCATCATTTTGAAGTCTTTCCTTGTATAGCTGAGATGCCTCTGGTGGAAATTGAGATGCTGCCACAAAGTTGCAGATGTTTGCAAACCATGGTGTAAGCGTGGTGATGTGCAACAATTGCTCATCTGGGAATTCGTCTTTGATAGGCATCAGATCATCCTCCCTCTCAATCCTACTCAGATGGTCTACTACTGAATTCTCAACACCTTTCTTATCTCTGATCTCTATGTTGAATTCTTAAAGGAGAAGCATCCACCGAATCAATTTTGGCTTTTCATCTGGCTTCTTTAGCAAGAATCTTAGTATAGCATGGTCAGAGAACACAACTATTTTGGAGCCTAGTAAGTATGGACGAAATTCGTCCAAGGAAAATACAATTGCCACCAGCTCCTTCTCAATTGTTGTGTAATTTAATTGGGTTGGGTCCATTTTCGAGATGCATAGGCAATTACATGCATTGGCTTGCTGACTCCACCTCTTTGGCCTAACATGGCTCCCAATGCTGAATTGGATGCATCACACATAAGTTCGAATGGCAGCTCCCAGTTAGGTGCTTGAAGAATGGGAGTGGATGTGAGTCGGTTCTTCAGCTCCTAAAAGGCTTCAATACAGGGTTGGTTGAATTTAAATTCCACATCCTTCTGCAGTAGTTTGGACAGTGGCAGGGCAATATTGCTGAAATTCTTGATGAATCTTTTGTAGAATCCTGCATGTCCCAAAAATGAGTGAACTTCCCTCACAGAAGCGGGGCTTGGAAGAGAGGTAATGATGTCAATCTTTGATTTATCAACCTCGATGCCTCTGTTGGACACTAGATGTCCCAACACAATTCCCTCGGTCACCATGAAGTGGCATTTTTCTCTAAGGAGAATGGACTTAGATAGAAGCTTTATCAGCCCAACAAGCCCAACAATTTACAAGGAAAAGTCAATCTAGAGTGGTGCAGAGGTAGTAACTTCACGTCCATATTTGATATTGAAAATGGTCGAACTGGGTTGAACCTTAAATAGAGAAGCTTTGTCTTAACTTTCTAGGGTTACCAAGATTTTCCAATTTGGAGGTCTTTAGCTCTATATATGGCCTGCACAAGATAGTAATCTTATAATGAAAATTAAGTCCAAAAAATAAGCAAAGATTAGCAACTAATCTCAATTAAGTTCAATGGCCAAAGACTCAATCAATATGTCAATATTAACCAGAAAATAATTTCAAATATGTCCATCATAAGTCACTATTAGGTGCCTCAAAAATGCTCTATTAAGAACCCACTCCTAGAATCAAAGAAAAACATTTTCTTAGAACAACCAAGGGAACACACCCTTGTTCCTAGGGATCCTACCTTTGTTTATAAAAGAAAAGAAGTCAAAAGCTAATAATAACTATTCTCAAAGAAGAGTTATCATAACTTCAAGAACTATTGACTCACAACCTTAGCAAAGCACAAGGTTAAGAGAAAACAAAATTACCCACATTAATCTCACTCTCGTGACATACTAGATTTGTAGAAATCATTGATTTATAAAATGATTTTAATAATAAAGTCTATTAATTTTTGAAACCTAATCAATCATTTAATTTGGTAATAAATAAGATAAAATATTTTTAATTTAAATTGTGACATCCTTTACCCCTCTAGCATTTATACTTAATACAAGAACAAGTCAAGAAAATAACATGCATTTATTCATTTAACCACATGTAAAAGGTTCATATATGAAAACTTAAAAATGCAGAAACAAGTTCGAAAATCATAGTGATGACATTGTAGAAATTCTATCTTATTTTCTCCTTCCCTTAAGGTTCTCCTTCCTTCACTCTTTGTAGAGGAAACCACTGTTCTAAGCAAATGATTTTTAAAGCAGCTAGTTCAATAGGCCGCTTCTTTATAAAGTGGCAAAGTGGGCTTCGCTGCTCACCTTTTGGGCCATAAGTGTGCACAGGCATGCTCACTTTCCCTGCACGGGCATGCTCACTGTTGTGCACGACTGTTGCGCGAGGTCCACTTGCAACTTAGGCTATAAAGACCCTTTTTGTTATTTTTAACTTACAAAACATCATTCCTAGACCAATACTTATTTAACCCAATATATCTTTGCTAATAATTAATTAGATAACCTTTTAAAAATGCACATATTTGAAAAACTAATAAAGTACTATATAATACATACAATAAAAAATCGGGGTGTTAAATCCCTTGCTCAACAAGTGGATTCATAGTGGCTTCAGGTTTCTCATTTGTACAACGAAGCATGTGCTTGATCAATGAATGGCTTGGCGGAGAGTACCAACTCTTTGTTACATGTTCTCGCCCGACGAACCTTCCTACTCATCTAGCGGATGACTTGACAAAGAGTTAGAAACTCTTGATCATGCACTCTTGCCTAGCGAGTCATCTTCTTCACCTAGTGAATTAAAGTCAATGGAGTTCTAAGGGTCCATTCGCTTATCGAGTCTGGTCACTTTCCCAACAAATTGGACTCCAAAGGAGGATTTCCTATTGGTCAACGCATTTTCGCTTAGTGAATACAAGCTTTTGCCCAACAAGTGCGACGAACAATAGAATTGTGATTTCATGATTTTTGTACAAAACTTAGCAATTCCATAAAGAAAACTTAGGCAATCTATGTTCTCTTATTTCCTATGAATTTAGCACATAAAACAACTCTCAGTTACATTTAACTTTATCAAACACAGAAAACCCTAAATCAAAAGCCCGAATTCACCCCAAAACCCTAACATTCAATAACAACACAAACTCAATCAATTTCTCAGAGAGAGATTAACCACTCAAATCATGTGAAAATCATACATAAGACGTACAATAATCCAAAGGTTTGATCCTTTTTAGATATCACCAAAAACATACAAAAACTAAGGTCCTAAAGATGACCTTTCTACCCACAATGCATGTTGGTACCCCTACAATGAGATAATCTCACTCTCCATCTTACTTGAAAAAGCGTAGACCTAAAAAACATGTTCCTCAAGGTTGTTCTTCATGTTCCTCTAGGGTTCGCTCTAGAGATTTTCCTTCTACTCCCTTAATTGTAAAAACGACTCTTGTGAAAAATTGACTCGCAAGGAAATGACTTTAATGCTTAAGGAGTGCATTAGGTTTTCACCTTGATAGGCCTAAACATGTTTCTAATTTAAATAAGCTCAAATGGTTATTTTTTTAATTTATTTAATTATAAAAACTCTTTTTAAAACTCAACATATATTTTTCTAAAATATTATTTATTTAATTATAAAATAATTAAACCACTTAATAATAATTAATAAAATACAATACTTACAATCAATAATATATAAAATAAAAATTGGGGCGTTACACAAATCAATCAAAATCTTCTTGATTTTGTTGGGAATTGATTCCTTGTGAAAAATTCGACCTAACCAATCAAGTTGACTCATTGGATCAAGCCAATTTTTCTAGCTTTAGATCAAATGTCATATTCAACACAATTGTAACAACAATCAATATAGATTTTTCTACATCAGTTGTTTCCATAATTGATCTAGAAAGTAAATTTCTAGATTGAATACGATCACAACCAATATAAAAAGTCTATTTAAAAACAAGAAAAATATTAGAAGCACACTCTCTAACACTTTTTATTATTGAGTGAAATTGATTAGAAATTACAAATTTTGGGTATTTCACTACTTATTTAATAAGTCTTTCTCTTGATTTTGTAGTTTTTAATAAATTTTAACAAATAATAAAATATGTTAGAAAAAATGTATTGAAGAGTGTGTTGCTAGCACTCCTTTAAAGGTAATAGTACTACAACTACATTGTCTTAATTATACACTTTTCCAATATCAAAGATGCAGATATATTACTAGAAACATAAAAACAATAGGGCTCAAACTGCTCTATATGTGGGTTGGGTTGGTTTGTAAAAAATCAAGCCCAAGCTTAATTTAGCCCAACCTAATCTTGCCTAAATTTTTACTAGCATGAATCGAAGTGACTTATGATTGGTTAGTCCATCATGTTGGCCTGACTTACTTTTTTATTATTTACTATTTTATAATTGATAAAATCACAAATGATAAATTTAATATTACATGTGTTGTTAATATTCATTTTATGGTTAGTATTCTATGTGTGTTGAGTTTTGTTTTTAATTTCTAGCATTTGTTTATTGTTACAATGATGATGCATTTTATTTTATGTCTATTATTACATATTATATATTATATTTTTCTATTTTATAATAAATATTACGATCTCTATTTTTTATTTTAGTTTATAGTCATTGAAAATATTTTATTAACTTGTTATGTAAAAGTTAATTTATTTTTATATTTTTTAATTTTTTTTATATTTTAAATAGTGAGTGTCTCATTGGTCAACTTGTTTAGCTTACAACCCTCGAAAGGTTGGGTTATCAAAATTCCACTCCACCATTAAAGCAGCTAACTTAGCCTAACTCAAAAATGTGTTCGCTTGTGATAGACAAATCTACATAGGTTGGGTTGGCCCAAAGTAACAACTTTAAGGAACAACACATTACAACTTCATTTTATTATTATATATAATACATCTCATATATCAAAATACAAGTCAATTATCCCTATTATAATCACTAAACTAAAAACATTTTTTTGTTTAATCCAATAGAAATTCAATTTCTTCCTTCAAGGTAGATTTTTTATTCTCTTTTTGTTTCACATTTATATTATAAATCTCCACTCAAATTATATTCATTTATGTCCGACAAAATTATTATCATCGTTTTGTATACTCCAACACCCACTTTTAATAATTTTTGTGTTTGATATGGTAGAAAATGGGTGTTGAAGTGTATAAAGTTGTTATGATAGCTTTATCAAATGTGAATAATATAACCCAAGTGAGAGTTTTGTAATAAAAGAAATGTTAAATAGAAAAGGAAGGTGAACTACCTTGGAGGAAGGAATTAGATTCCTATTAGATCAAACAAAAATAAAAAAGGAAAACACCATTGTAGTAGTTGTATTTCTCGCATTTGGCTCATGTAACTAGAAAAGAGAATATTCATTATTTATTTATTGTTGTAGCAAACCATGATGCTTTAAGCAAGTTGACGATACTATTTGGAGTATTCGAACACACTGTTGGAATTGTCCATACCATAGTATGTCATATACAAGAGATAGGTTTAGCAAGCCGAGTCACATTCAGGTAGGAACAAAGAAGGAGACAAGAGTTTGAAAGACTAAGTTGTGATTAAAGAGAGAAAGAGAGATATAGAAAAATAGTTGATGACCTAATAGAGAGAATGAGGTTTTGAAAGATGAAAAGGGTTTGAAAACTTGTGGAACACACTAAGAATGAAAGAATTTCCAAAAAATAAAAATAAAAATGAAGATATAAACAAAGAAAAAATGAAAAGGTAAGTCATACTTATATGAGAGAAAGCATCAATATCATCAAAGTGTCTTCAATGTTCTCTTGAATGTTATGTCTTTAAGGCATCTTTGGTTCATCAAGATAAAGAATGAATGTATGAAAATTGGAGTAAGAACAAAAATGTGAGTGCATTAAAATAAAAAAAAAAGTCTTATTAGGAATTTCAAAGCTTGTAAAAGATGTCAATGTTCTAGGTAACTAAAATTTATATATAAAATACTTTCTAAATTGATTTTTAATACAACTAATTTAGAAATTCTTGTAAAAAATTTTTAGAAGTTGCAAAAGGTGTTTACATTCTACATTTGTTGCAAAATAATCAATCTGGAAAATACTTTCTACAGCCGGTATTAATTCAAACAACTAATCTAGAAGATAATTCTTGGATCAGTTCTATAAGATTTAATCTAGAAGGTTGATTCTAATATTACAAAAATGTCATTATTTCACATACTACATCAAATTTTCAATAAATGATGTAAGTTTTTCAATGTAAAAACCATTTTTTATACTAATTTAAGTCTCTCTCAAGCATAATGTTATTGGTAGACTAAATTCTAAAAACTTACGTAAGATTATCTATTGTAAGAAAAGTAATTGTTGCCATAAAATTAAGAAAAAATTAGTTATTAGAGTTAATAAATAACGGGAACTAATTTATCTTAAAATAAAAATACTTCTTTGAACCAATATTCGATCCTAAAAATTATATAATGCTTTCATATTATTAAATTTCAATTACTTAATTGTCTCATTTACCGTTTTGTTTAATATTTATTTTCTAATTTGTTTTTCCTGCTCAAACCCTTCCTTTATTTATTTATTATTATTTTTAATTTCTTAAAAGAAGAAAATGTTACTAGTCCTCAAAATTCAAGAAGCAAACTTTACTAATTCATGTAAATTTGACCTTACACTCACTATTTTACTCAAAATTATTTTATAAGAATAAAAATAAATTTTATTGATTTCACATCCATTATAATGCATTGGTTGGTATCTGAATAATTGGCAATAGGAGTAGTTTGGATATTTTGATCATGACCATAAATTTCCATGAAAATTGGTTTTTGAGATATACATAATGCTTTCGTATCAGATATAAATAATAAATATTACTATAAGATTTTTTTAATTTTACTACTATTTTAACTACCATTTAAATTAGTAGTTAAATCATAATTAATTAACTAGCATATTATTTTTCCTAGCTAAATTTAAATTATATTCATTTATATTTTTATTACTACAAATTAATTAGAAAATAGTTACAAATTTTAAAAATTTACTATAAATTAACTAAGATTATTTTTTTAAGTTAATTTGCTACTTATTTCATGTTATTATTAATATTATAATAGTTTTATACCTAATTATTTTTATTAGAAATTATCTATGAAATAACTATTATGATATAAAAATTTTATAACTAATTATTTTGTAAGAAATTTTAAAATTTCTGTGAGTGTATATTTGAATCTTTGATGTCTGCTATACCTCCCTAGTTGATATATTTCCAGCTAGCAGCGTTGAGTCCATATGATGACTTGGTTAATTATTCAAACTACAATTATTGATGTCAAATGCTTCCAACACTTGGTGCAAAGTGGATCAATTATTTGGCTTACGCAAGGACAGAGCTATTAGTATTGGTGGGGGAACCTTGGCTCCAGTATTTTATTTTATTTTAATTATATATATATATATATATATATATATTAGGATTATTATTTTTTGTTTAAAGGGTTTTGATTTTACTTGTGGAAATAATAATATATAGTATTATCTTTTATTTTTTTGACAAAATATTATATTTTTTAATTTTTAGTATAAATAATTATATTTTCCTTTTTTAGATAAAATATTTTAATATTATCCATTTTATTTTAAATATTTTTAAAAATTATTTTATTAGACTTTTATATTGATTTAATTATAAATTAATTTAAAAAATTATAGTACATTTCTCAATGGAATAAATGTACGAATTTTTTTTTATAAGAGATTAGCATTTTGAATTTTAAGATACACCGAAAGCATTCTTTCGTCCAATCATTATTTTTTTATATTCTCTTATTTTTTTTCTTTTTTGTTTCATCTTACCAATATGACACGCTGTTTTCTTATTTTTTAATAATTATTGACTATTATTATAATAAAAGATATTTCATTGTGTAACATAAATTATTTTGATTTAGTATGTTTTTATAACATAATAAATTTTTCTTAAAGATTTACAGCTAATATAGATATTAATTTTTATTGTAAATTCATAAAAATTATGATGATATATGAAACTGATGATGGAAAGTTGTAGTCTTGAATCTTTTAAAAAAATCAAATATATTTAGTTTTATATAAATATAATTTTCATTATATATTCTTAGATTATTTAAAAATATATATAATCATAAATATTTTATATAAAGTTACCTATTTACATATTTATTAAATGTAGTTTAAATTTTATTTATGTCCTTCATATCATTCGACACTCTAACTCTATTTTTAATATATATGACAAAATGAATTATCTCTCAGTAAGTTAAAAAAAAAGAAAACAAGTTGACTTAATCGAATTTTTATATGAATTATTATTTAGTTGATCTAAGCTAATTTAGACCTTTTGTTTAAAATTATTTAAATTTTCAAAAAAAAGCAATACTAAACAAAATAATCCAATTGTATTTGAAGTAGTTTTTTCTTTTGTCCGATTGATTTTATTTAGACAATTTTTTAAATCTAGTCCAAATCATTTTACCACCTTTACTGCCTGGCGTACGGACGTATAATCAGCATGTGATGATGGGTAAGAGTTTGGGCACTAAAATATTGTTTCGAGGACTTCGTACAATGTTGTTACCATAGGTGTTAACATACATTTTCTTTTGTGTATTTTGCTATCATCATGGTACTTTCTTTGTTGGGCAATTCTAGTTTTGCTTGATTTTGAGGAATTGGGGCTGTTTTAGCTTTTGTGTTACAAGCTAATTAATTTATATCAAATTCTATTTAAATTATGGCTATTTCTTTTATCAATATTCAATAATATTTTTAGCTTATAAAAAAAAATTAGTCTACAGCATGTAAATTACACTCAAGAACTCTCCCAAGATTTCTAACAAAATCCCTTTATTAAAAAAAAAGTTTTAAAAAGTTTTCTACTAAACCGGTCAGAAAAAGTGCAGACGGGGCACATACACATAATGTTTTCACTTAGTTCTATTAGGAAGAGTAGATGGGGTTATTATTAATCAATGGAACTCACTTCATTTATAAAAGAAAAAGAATGTGACCTATAATGAACAACCTTGTGAGTGATTGAACCCAAAATATCATATTAGCTAGCGCTTTAGCGCTTGTTTGTAGACTAATTTATATGAATTCCAAAACGACGTTAACCGAGAATAACAAAGGGCTAGTGTGGAAGAACGTACATTAAACTACTATCTAATTATATAATGTCAAAACAAACATGTTATTAGGACATAGGATTCGTATAGTAAGATATTCAGTGCATGTCTGGTTTTTCATTTTAGGCTGTTAGACATATGTTGACAGAAACTAAAATTAAAATTGGTAGCTTGTGCATCATTTCTTTTTATTTGATGCAATTTTATTAAAATATATATATACATATTAGTTTAAATATACTTTTTGTCTCTAATGCATTATTTATTTAGTTTTAATTCTTGTAAATTTTTAAATAATTCTTATAAAAAAATTTATCTTAGTCCTTATTATTATTTTTAGTCTTTGTAATTTTATTTTATTTTTTATTTTAGTTCCTATCATATATAAATAATTTTCTTTTAGTCTTTATCATTTATTTTTTAATGGGACTATTTATAAAATGAACAAAATATTATAAGGATTAAAATAAAAAATAAAGTATATATCATACTTTTCGTCTTTTATGTTATAGTAAAAAAAATTTATTTTTTAATTTAATTCTGATATTTGAATCAATATTGTCCTTCTGAAAAAATAATTATTTTTTATTTTTTGACACAATTTAAAACTATTTTTTAACTTATTCAAGATAAAAATCGTTTGAAAAGTGGGTATTTAAACAATTGAAAAACTAAAAAATCTTATATCAGATTCTTTTTCAAATGTTCATGAGACTTATTTTTCATGTGATTTTCATCATGTTTATAATCATTCATCATGTGAGTTTTAGAGTTTTTTATGTAATTAAATCTAATAGAACAAGTTTTACGTCCTAAATCAATCAAAAAATAGTTTAAAATCATGTCCCAAAATAAAAAATAATAATTTTTTTTTTTGGAGGAACAACATTAATTCAAATTTAAAAGTTAAATGACCAAATAAAATTTTGAAAGATAAAGGATCAGAGTCGCCCATGAGGGGGCCAATGCCCAGGGTCCCCAATCTGTTAGGGGTCCAAAAAATTAAAAAATACTTATATTATTATATAATAATTTTATATTTTTATGTTAATTTTATAAATAGTTAAAACTATTATCTTCAATATCATATTTTTTTATTTATTTAAATTAAAATGTGAAATGTGATTATAAAATATTTTTGTTGTTATTTTTTCTTCTAATATGTTATCTTCATAAATCCATATTAAATAAATTTTTAGTTTACTGTGACATATCAAAAAATGAAGTAAATATGTAATATTGTCTGGACTTTTTATTATTGTTTTTTTTTCAACTAGATAAGAAACACAAACTAAAAATAGAATTATAAAGAAATCTATTTTCATGTTATAAATTAAAATCTCTAACTTGGATAGTTAAACTCTCACTTTTCTCACTCTCAATTAGAAAATTTTAACATTATTTCTCCTCACTTTGAAAAGTGCATTTCACGGACCTTCACATTTAGTAAAAAAAATATCTCTTTTAATCATCTCAAACTACTCTTAATTTATCTATATATATATATGTGTAATTTTCTTAATTTTCTATTTACTTTAATCTAAAAATAGATTTATATCACAATTTAAATTATTCTTATAAATTTAAAACATATTATATATTTTATATATTTAAAATATTTAATATTATATATTATAATTATTTCATAATAAATAAATATTTATCTTGTATGATACACAAACTAAAATACTAGTTAAAACTAATAGTTAATATATTAATAAAGAATATGAACATAAAATTTAATGTAAAATAATAATGATTTATTGATAATAGACAATAACATAAAAATAAATTGAATAAAAATTAAAAATATAATATATTAAGACTAAAAATAATAACAAAAATTAAAGTAAAATAAATAAATTTTATAAGAAGTATTTAAAATAATAGTTTTACAAAAATAAAAAGATATATAATATATTACAAAGACCAAATCATAAAGATTTTAAATCAAACGCAACCTCAAAGAAGCTAGTAAGCAAGGGTGTCAAACTTTAATTTGTGGTGACTTTTGATGTTCCTCGATTCCAGTACGGTAAGAGCTAGGTTGCTATAGTACTACTTTGGATGATAGTTCTAGGTAACACATGCTACATCTGCAAAATGATTTAAACCATTTATACTTTCTTTCTATTATATCAGCTGTGTGGTTGGTTGCAACATGCGAGGAGTTTCTTGTTTACTTCCACGTGAGGACCCATTTTAATGAGGTAGCATGTGATTTGTGATTCCTTGTCACATAGAACAGCCCTACTCATTACATAGACATAATAATATCAAAATGACAAAAGCTACTAAAGAATATACTTTTGAAACATGACAGAGTTTGGTATGTCATAGATTACAGATTCTTTGATTAGATCAATGTAAGTACCTTAAAAGATTATGAGTTTTCGTCCTTAGGGAGCCTGAGTTGGAGAATGAATGTTAGAAAGGCAGAAGTACCTTATTCATATGCACAGTTAATCATTATTAAATATTTTAATACTTTCGTATATTATTAATTATTTTTGAATAATAATATATTTAATTATTAGTGCTAGAAGTATGTATTAATAATTATATTATATATGTTCATTTATTTTTAATTTCTTATAAGACAAAATTAATCAAAATTAAATGTTTCAATAACATTATGATATTATTAGTCACTTATAAAATATTTAAATATATATTAGTATCATAAGTATATATCGATAATTATATATAATGTATATTTTTTTTCCTTAACTAATGTTAACATGTGATAGCTAATGCAAGGGTTTGACGAAGCACAAAAATCTTAAAATGTGTTACTGGTTCTATGAAACTGAACACTTGTTCTACGAGACAGAACAAGCTACAGAATTAGGAATCGTGAACATTTTATGATTCAAGAATTCGTAGAATTCAATTTGAAATTGATGAAGAGAGAAAGAGAAGCTATAAGAGAGAAAGAAAAGTTATAAGAGAGAAAGAGAAGTTACTTGTTTTTTCTATCTCCAACGGTACTCTAGCGGGAACGGTACTCTAGAGAATACGGTACTCTAAGGAATACGGTACTCCAAGGAATACGGTACTCCAGGGAACGAGAGGATTTTGTTTTTTCTATCTTCTTTTTATTTTTTTATTTACATTAAGAATAATTTAATGAAGAACTTTCCTGCAAATTTTTTACAAATTTTCTTGCGAATTTTCCTACGAAAAAAATTCGCAGGTATTATTTTCTGCGGATTTTAAATTTGTATGAAATATTTTATGCAAATATTTATTTTCAAATAAATTCGTAGGAAGAAAAAAATCTATGAAATTTTCTACTACTTTTTATCCGAAAAAAAAAATTCCTACCATTATTGAAGCGATAGCAAAATTTGCAAAAAATTCCTACGGATATATTTTGGTAGCAAAATTCGTAAGAATTTCTTACAAATTATATTTCACAACAAAATCCACACAAATAAATTTACGTTACTCTTATAAATTTTAAGAATTTTGAAACAGTTATTTTTTAAATCAATAATTATTAAGTTTTTTTTTTTGTGTTATCGTTTTTATATTTAGTAATAAAGTTATTGTATATTTTAACTTAGTTCCTAATTAATTAAAATATTTTTAGAAAAATTAAAAGTTATAATCATTTAAATTAAACAGATCTCATTATTTTTTTCATGTCGGAGAAAGATTAAAATATTTTTAAATAGTAGTATAATAATCATGCTTTTTAATTAATATACTTATAATTTAAATTAAAAAATATTTTAATTAGTTAAGGAGTAAATTAAAATAAATGGACATTTTTTATTAAATAAAAAATAGATAATGTGACAACAAGTTGCATTTGAATTGGGTTTAAAAAATCAATCGTCCTAAAAACAACTCAATTTCTAAGGTAGCATAGTAATTCCCGTATCATTATTCATAAAATTACATGAATATCTCATGTTATTTGACATACTCAGAGAGAGAGAGAGAAAATATATAAATATGATAGAAAAAAAAATCAAGAATATTAAATGGGTGTTTGTAATGTATCATGACCCATAAGCAAATAGTCAAAACACACCACGAATGAAAGTGTATACGAGGAGACCAATTTTAGTGTTATGCTTAAGGGTGATCGGCTCTATTATTTTCAAAGATTGTTTTAAATTTTATTTTAAATTTTTTTTCCTATTTTTATAAGATACAATTAATCAATTCATTAAATTTATTTATTTTATGGGCGAGTAAAATCGCTGCTAAACACCAAATAAAAAGACGGATTCTCATTGAGATATTCCATTAAAGTTAAATTTTAAAATATATACTGTTAGTGTATTTTTTCTATTTTATCAAATCATTTGTATATACTTTAAGATAATTATTATATTTATCATACGCAAATGTTTATGACATAACAATAATATAAAAGTTCTTAATTCCATTAGAACAATAATATAACCACCTTTAGACTACATGTATAAAAGTTAACCATGGTTAGTGAATTGTCATTAGTAGTCATATTCCGTACAGTGGAAGATGGAGAATTAACCAACAAGTAGTTGGTCTAGGTATTGTGATCGGGTCTACATGTGGCGAGGGAGAAAATTTTATTAGGAAAGGACAATTTATTAATGAATGTCAATAAATCCTTCAAAAACAATTAAAAATTATTTGATTGTGATATTTTATTTTTTAATTATATATATTATAAAAAATGAAAAAACTAAAATTATATAATTACATCATTAGAACTCGAGAGATTAAAATCGTGTCATTAGAACTCGAGAGACTAACATAACATAATTAATGCATAAACCTATATATTATTATACAATATAATAAAATATAATTTACCTTATATTATACCAATAATACATATTAATTATTTTTATCTTTATTTTTTATTTTTTCTTTGAAATTGAATGAAGTGTTATTGTATATTTTGCAAAATTAAGGTTGTTTGATTTCAGAAATATTTTTTACTTTTGTATTTTTTTTGTTTTTATTTTAATAAAAAAATTATTTTATTTTTATTTTTAAAAATCATATAAAATATCAAAAAAATATTTTTACTATTTTATGCAAACTTTTTTTAAAAAAAGTAAAATGACATTTTTATTAAAATAAAAACAAAAACAAGTTAAATCGACCAAGCATTCTCTTCATCATTGGTTACTATTTTGTATGTTTAGAAATAAAGTGAAAAGTAATAGAAAAAAAGATAGATATGATGAAAATATTAAATTTTCAGCGTTTGTTTGAAAAAATAAGTAAGGAGGAAAGGTTTTTATTCTGAAATCCACAACAAAAAAAATTCTTATCAAATTGAAATGAAATAGAAGAGAAATTAACTCTTTTGAAGTTTTTTAATTTTATAAAAAGTAAATATTTGTTTATAACATAAAAATTAAATAATTAATAATTTTATGTTAAAAAATAACAAAATAAAACATTAATTTATAATTAATATAAAAAAATCATATTATTTATTTATTCACTCTTTACTGTTTATTTCACTTTCTAATCCAAACAATTATTGGAACGGGATGTACTCATTTCCAAATAAATGCCCATATTTAACTTGCAGTATGGTTTTGTTTTGGGGCTGTAACTTGCACTACGGACTTAATAATGAACAAAGGTAGTAACCAATTACTATATTGTTCTATATTCACTTTTAGATTGAACTTATTAATAAAGAAATATTTGAGTAATATTCGTAATGTTTAAGGTTTTAATTTTAGTGTCGTTATTACATTTTTATTTTAATAAAAAATACTATATTACATTTCAAAAATAATATAATTTTAATCTCTTGTAATATATTATTTTTATAAGGACTAAAAAAATAATAAATACTAAAATAAAATATTATAAAAATATTTTAAAAAATTACAAGAACCAAAACTAAAAAAATAATATATTACATGAACGAAAGTATATTTAAATTATAAAAAAGTTTGAAAATATCATTTTAAATACATATGATGTTGGTGTAATTATAATGAGGAAAATTTTTCAATACATTCGGAAATTTTAATAATATTTAATAAGTAATATAATAGAATATAATTATATAAAGTTAAGTTTGTTCGTGTACATCTCATACCACGTGTCATAAAGAGTATTTTTCGCTTTAAAATTTTAATTTTTTATAAGTTTGATCACGGCTCATTTGTCTTTTTCAACATGCTCACAATTATCTCATTTATTTACATAACTAATAACTCTACCTAATATACAATATTCAGGTATTTTAATTTACTTTTAATTTTTAATTTTTAATTTAATTTTATTTCTTATTTTTTTTCTTGTTCAAATATTTTTCATAATAATCTCTTTCAAAGAATGAAAGTGATTTAACTCGTATGGTGCTCTTGGTACTAATCCGGTATTACATGCTTATTCGAAAGAGGTTTTACACTAAGTACTGGCTTTTTAATATAAATGATTGTTTATTTAACCATTAGTTGAAAATTAATTAGCAAGTTAACTTAATTAGTAATTTCCTTTGGATTTATTTTTTTAAGGAAAAAACTTGTGTATATTTTTTAAGTATTTTTGTGTTATTTTTAATTAAAATTAAAATTTTACTTAGGTAATTAATATCGACCTTTAATATCAACTTTTATTATGCAGATTAACAAAAAAAATTATAATTTTCTCTCTATAAATTAATTTATAGATAATTTGAACGAGAGTTAGAAGCTATTCTTCAACTATAATTTTTATGAATTTTTCTTTAACGAAAATGTTAACTTTTACTTCATCTTCTACTGATTTATCATTCACAGTTATAAGATATAAATTAAAAATATAATTAATCTCTTCATTTTATTAAAATTATTTATAAATTTTTAACATATCATTAATCTATCTTTCTCTTTTTTATTCAGAGGAGGGCATATTATTTATCTCTTATAATTGAAAAATAATAATTAATGTCATGTTAAAAATTTAAAATAATAAATAAATTATAATAAAAAAGTTAGATTATAAGAATTTAATTTTTCAAATATTCACAACTAATTAGACATTATTCTAAATATGAATTTTAAAATAATTATTATAAAATATAATAATTTTTACACAAATAATTCATTGGTCATATTAAATATCAATATAAAAAATATTTACACTCTCAATATATTTTAGTTATATAACGATCTGTTGCTGCTATAAGGGTTAAATATTATAACACGCAGAAGTTGATTTTACTTAAAATTTTGTATTTAATTTACTTATAAAAAGGAAGATAATTTTTTTCTAAATCATATACAATTTATTCTCATCCATAAAGACATAGAGCATGTACTGAAAATATAAACAACATACATATTATCAACTTTTAGATACATCGATTCATTACAAAACGTTGATGTAACATCCCGAAACCTGTAAAAAATAATTAGACTCTTAAAAATTAAAATACAATTTTAAAATTTAAGCGTGAATAAATGTTTTTAGACTAGTTTAAGATAAGTTAAATAATGTACAATAAACTTAATTTTATTTCCTCCTTAGATTGAATATGATTAATATAATTTTATATTTTGATAGGAACATAATATTATATATATATATATATATATATAAATAAAGCCTAGTTAAAATATTTATTATATTAAATTTTATAGTTTATTGTTTTTGCATATAATTATACATACACAACTGATGATTTACTATTTAAATACTTTTAATTTGATGATATTTATATATATATATATATATATATATATATATATATATATATATATATATATATATATATATATATATAAAAAATAAATATCTTAAAACATAAAGTTTTTGATATTGTACGTGTGTGTATATATATATATGAAAATGATATTTTTATATATTTAAGTGAATAGATATAATTTAATATGATAAAAGATATTTTTAAAAGAAAAATTAGGATAAGTTTTTGTAACACATTGACTTAAATTTAAAGTAATAAATTGATGATATACTATGTTGTTAGATATAGAAAAAAAAAGAAAAAGAAAATGAAGTTACTCTTATAGTTAGAAAACCTAACTTACACTTGGAAGAAAGAAAGATGACTAGAAAAATTCAAGAGACGTATAATCCTTTAGCATTCATTCAAGATGAGTAACCTAGATGTTATGTTTGATTTATTGGTTTCTTGGAGAATGCAATTTCTTTTGTGGGTTTTGATATGGAAATTGGGAATTGTAGGAAAACCTAATTGTTTGTTGAAATTCAATTGAATGTTGTTTATCTTAGTGAGAATTGTATCGTGATAGAATTTGAAAATCTATTGTCAATCATCACAAGTGACAAAGTTATTATTGTTGGAGTCAATTATTACCTTCTAGGAAAGAATGACAGTACATTCTATTTAGGAAATAGGACGAGAGATATCACCATCTAGGGTGCGATATCTAATTTATTGAACGTGTCTACATTTGGGATGGATATGAGATACCTCCATCTAGGGAGAAAAAGGTAGTGGGACACCATTGCATAGGCACATAAACATTAGTGAATTTGAGATTCCCAATGAGTCTAGGATTTACACTAGTTTTGAAACAAAAAAGATAAGTGAATTTGGGATTCAAACTAGTTTTGGGAACTAATGAGTCCAATAGGGTGATTCTTAGAATCATCAAGCAGTGTATGTCTTATAGTTATTTTAACAAAATGTTTATTTTGAGAAATGATATACCTTCATCTAAGATGGAGAAGGCATGATCATTATCTAGGATGAGATACCTTACTTTATTACATATCTGCATTTAGGACGAGTTATGTGATACCTCCATTCAAGATGGAGAAGGTGAATCTAGGATTCACATTGGTTCCAAGAATCAAGAAGTCGAGTTAAGAGATTCTAATTAAGTGTTTTTGGTTAAGATTGTTTAGTTATAAAATCTTTTATTTTTAGTACATATGCGAGAGAATGTTTATACTTGATATGTAAATGATTCCTTTATAAGTTTAATTCACGAGTACCATTAATGAGTTTTCTGGTTCCTTGATACATACATGATTCCTCTATAAGTTTAATCTGAGAGTAGCATGGATGAGTTTTCTAGTTGTCACACCGGTGGAAAACAAACATTTTTTGTGAACTATTTTTGAACTTGTTTCTATTTACTGGAATTATATTTCATTAAGAGTATTGTTTTTAGAATACAAGAATGAAAATTGTTGAAATTGAAAGACCTAGTATTTATTTATTTAATTTTTCTTTAGAATAATTAATGTTTAGTTGAATAAAAGTCATTTGTGACTTAATAAGTTTATGTATTTATTGTTCAAATTTGTTACTAGATGCTTAGTGTTGTTAGGTACCTAATATGACTTGTATAAGAAATTATTAAGTTTAAGTATAATATTTTTATTTTATGAGAGATTTATTATTATTAGTCATTTTATTATGATTGAAGTAGTGTTTTAGACCTTTCTAGCTTTTAAAATTTAAATTTCTACAATAATATTCATATTTTTATTATATGTTACTATTGTAACGAAGAGCATTACATTTTTTCTAGCAAAGCTGGTCGAATCTAGACCAGATTGTGGTGTGAGGTTAATTACTTTCAAAAGTCAAAACTGTTACGATCCATGCCACCTAGAACTTACATTAGATTGTCCCAAAACATACAACAAAAGGCATCAGAGATACAACACTCACGCACTCAAGTTAGTCAACAAGAACTACTAATAATTACTCAAGACACGCAACTATTATAGTAGGGATCTGGACAAGGAAGCCCCATAAGCACTCAAAACACCAGCATGATTATCTACTCTCATAAACACAGTTCGAGTTCATCAAAATCACATACATACAACACAAAGACATAAGGGTAAGCTACTACAAGATTATCCTTATATTTAAGTACCAAAGTAATAGAACAACAATTATCATGTACATAGTTAAAGCATTGCACAGACCATAAATATCAACAATACAACGAGCCTTAGCTCTTATGGATACAACCAATCAATTCAACAGTATATTCTCATCCATACACACATGTACACGCACACATACACACACACACAACTACTTTGAAAAAATTACATTATCATACAATAATGATGTTAATCATGTAATGTTATGCTAACACAACTCCATGAAGACTTTTATAAGCCGAGTGATCATTCTTGACCTCATTCCTTAACATAACTTTCATCAACGGAGTTCCCCTAAACTCATGCTACTCGTCATTTGGGGAGGTAGGACATGATCCTATGGAAAGATGTGAATAAGTGAAACTAGTCAAGATAAATGTATGTGGGTACACCACAATCTAAGGTATGTAAAGGCCTCGACCTCCTAAGGAGTTTGCCTTTCCGTTTTATCCCTAGGCTCTCAGGACTTTCAATTTGCTTTTCGACATTGGCTAAGGATACCATTTTTATGTACCAACTCTAGCAATCTATCCAACTTACGTACCTACTCACAGCACTTGCAACCAAACTTATGCACAGTGTATATATGTCATGTCATCATCAACAACTTCAACTCATGTAAAGAACATCAACACTTAGTTTCCTTGTGGCCACCATCTATCATGCTCGACCTTAGAGTGCTAAGCATCAATAACACAACAAGGTAGAGGTTTAATAACGAACTTTACAAAGTAGGGGCCTACGAGCACACTCTACTTCAAACATCATGCATCATCTGCTATTATACATATAAGACATTTTCAAGTCTTATGAACTTAAAGAAGTATTTCACTATAGTCTTTTATACCTTTCCTACCCATAATTCATCTTTAACAACATCTCAATCAAGCCTTTAATACATAGATTAAATCAAATATTCTAGTTTTACAACCTAACAAGTTTTCTCACTACTTGTGGATTTGCCCAACGAGAGGGATTAATCACCTAGCAAATCCTACCCCTAGTAGGATACTTCCTCGTTGTGGGACCCCAATACTGTCCGACCCCTGTGAAAAGGAGAATCCTGGGAGCAAACCTGTCTGACCTGGCAACCTAGGCAACACGAAGCCGAGACAGGGAAAACAGGGTTGGGCCTAACCCAGGCAGAGAAGAAGAAGGGCCCATAGGTCGCATGATTGGATCGATACTAATAGCCTCGCATGACCCGTATCAGACCAAGCGTGGAAGTCCGACCAAGGGCTAAAAACTAGCCTCCCCAGTAGAAAGCTGCCCCACCATGCTCAAAGTATCCAGATCGTGGATCGTCGCAATAAAGAAGAGTCATTGATCGAGCCATGTCAGAATAGCAACTTAACAGACCAAATGATTCTTGCCAATCACAGCACGTAGGAGTTCTAAGTCAGCCACTACCCTTGGAATGCGTCGTGAATCGCGGAAGATCGTGGCACAATTAAGCATAGAGCCCCATGAGGATCAGCCTAGGGATTGCTAGTGATAACGGATTAAATCAAGTGATTAGGGAGATGCCAGATGGCAGGATCAAGGGCACCCTTAATCCCCCTAAAGGCTATAAAAGACCTCCTCACGAAGGACTCGGAGCCAAGAATCACTGAACAGAAAGGAATCACTGAGGAAATGCTGTTGGGATCATTTGAGAGACATCCGTGTAAGTTCGTAGCTGCCTGCATCAATCCCATCTCTGGATACTAGGTAAGGTTCTTGGTCGAATCTTATTCATCATCCAGCGAGCTATCATTCATTGCATAAAAATTGTGCATTACACTTCAGATGGCCGGCGAGCCATTATTTATCATAAAAGTATGCAAAATGGTTCGTAGGGTGGCCCATAGCCAACCCTCGAATCCAGGCATCCGAACACAGTGCGTTTCATGCATCTGGGTCAATCCGCATGTGTCTGAATCATCCTAGCTCACTCACACACACACAGAGGATGCTTAAGGGATAGTCCGCCTTCAGATCCTAGGTCACCGGGTCGAGTTCCCAAGGACTCGGATCCTACCACCTCGGGGACGGCCCAAGTGAAAGTCCCCCCGTCAATGGCAATACACAATTGTTTTCCTAAGGAAAGACGTCCAATGGAAAGTCTAATCCTGCATGCACTCACTAAAGTACGTTAACTTTGATTCCTCTCAACTAGGAGGGGTATGTAGGAGCAAGGGGCACACTCTTGTCAAGTTCAAAACCATTAATATTTCATCTCATATATTCCTGACCCGGTCAAGCTACCAGTTTAGTCGATTCCCTCATATTGATCAAATCGGTACCGACTCGATGTCGGGTCAGCGAGCGAGTCTAATCTCGGCACATCTCATTCAACACATGCAAAAAATATAATAAAAAAAGGGTAAATAAAAACCAAAGCCCTCCCCCAGCGCAAACCAGGTCGCGTTACTCATATATATAAAATTCTCTTAGCTAGAGCCTAAACTCACCTAACAGATGAAGCTACAAAGAGCTCTTACTACATTTAGTCACCTAACGAGTGTGTCACTTGCTTAGCGAGCCAAGTCATAGTGGCTAAAATTCTAAAATCCTTACATCCTCACTTAACCAGAGAAGCCACACAGAGCATCCTCTAAGAACCCTCATTTATTCACTTAACTAGTGGGACTACTTTCTTAGCAATTGAAGCCACAAAGATTTCACACTCACCATTGTACCTATCTCGCTCAATGAAGGTGTCTCTTTGCTCAATAAGAGGGGCCATAAAAAGCTCCTTGAAATCTCACCTTTTATTCACTTAGCGGATGGGAGGTCTGATAGAGTATCTTTGAGGCACCCAATAATGATTTATGTTGGATATATTTGACATCTTTTATGGTTAATATTGACACATTTTTTCAATCTTGGATTATTGGACCTAATTGAGCTTAATTGTTAATCTATACTTATTTTCGAATTTAATTCTCATTATGATGTTGTTGTCTTGTGCAGTCTATATCTGGAGCTACAAACCTTCAAAATGGACAATCTTGGTAACTCTAGAAAGATAAGATGAATATCTACAACTTTTTTCTTTTGGGATCAATCTAGTTCAACCTTCTTCAATGTTAAAAGTCTGCTCATAGTTGTGGCTTCTACACCCACTCTTTTGGGCCTTCCTTTGTATATTTTGACCCAATTTTGAAACTTTTGTTAGTGGACCTTTAGGTTGCAAAATCCTCTTGTCCATAACACACTTATTAGCATTCAGATCATATATTAGTTAGTTTTGGGTTAGCCAGAATTCTGTTAGACACTTTACAGGTTTTACACACGATTTTTGGAGGTTTCTCAAGTCACAAGTTTCCTCTCTATCCTTTCTTCTCTTCTAGGTTTTCTTTGTTTTTGTTTTGTGTTTTCTATGACAATTTCCTTGGAAGGCTAGGATCTCTTATCAATTTAAGGTTCCATGATTGTGGTTAGGTTTGAATTCTTGAATTCTTTATTATGCAAATTCTGCTATGTCTCTCTTTTCTTTCCAATTCTTGACCCATTTGCATAATTATGATTTCTCTTGAGCTTTTTGGTTGTGTTAGGTTAGGATTGATTAGTCCCAATCTAATCGAGGTTATGCAATCAATTGATCATCTAAATCAACCAATTAAGCGTTCAATTTGTAGGGATGAATACTATATGATTATCTAATGAATCTTGTGTTGATATGAATTTTCACCCTTATGTGAATTGTGATAACAAAACTACATGATTGGATCCTTAGATTGGTGGGTGTTCCACAATTCTATTACATTCAAATCTGTCCTGCATAATTTTTCACTTTTACAATTTTGCTTTTACAATTTTGTTATATGAATACAAATCCCCTTTTGCATTTAATTCGATTTTTGTTTAACAAGATTAGACATTACAAGATTGTGTTCTTAAGAGATCCGACTTAGGTTTGTCCTTACACTGCAAAAATAAGAGAAGTTTTGATAGTATTTTAACAACAATGTCAAACTAGCACCATTGTTGGGGACACAAGTTATTATGTCATAATCTTGTGATATTTTGACTTGTTTGATATATAGATCGTTTGTGTGAATAGTTTCCACTTCTTTTTGTGTTGCAACACTTCTAAGAGGTAGATATCTTTAGGGAGTAGTAGTAGAAATCTTAGAATAGCGAAAAGCAATAATAGACATAAAAATTCAGTATCTCGGAATTGATTGAAACTTGGTCATAACTTAAAAAAAATCCACAAATCAAGGGCTAGTATAAGGGACGAATATGATTGGGGGGCTTGTTTTTGCCAAATTCGATCATTTAGACCATTTTTCAATTTTTTTATTTTCATAATTTTTAAAAATCACCAAAAAATCCAAAAAATCATAAATACATCATATAATGTCACTTTACTATTATAAATTTTTAAAAATTGTTTGATAACATTTTACTCCTCCTAGACCTCTCCTATCAAGTGTTTACTATAGTAGAGGCATTTTAGTCATTTTACTATTTTTTGTCAATACTATTGTTGTCTATTGTTTTTTGTCATTGTTTTTGTCAATTTGTTTCTTGTGACTAGGAGTAATCTTGGTAAATTGCATGCTTATGACGCAAAAGTAGACAAGACATTCCATAAGTTGATTAGAAGTCCTAAGAATAGTGAAGTAACTAATAATAGTCATATGAGTAGTGATTTTGCATCTAATTTTGATATTGTTAATTCTGATTCTGATATTACTAATTCTAATTTTGATCTTGGTGTGCCTAATCCTGATTTTGCTATTTCCATATCCCAATTTAGTATGGATAATATGATTAACAATAACAGAACCTTGAAAAAGTCAAGTACAGTTGATGTAATGTACCAATCTTGGTGTATTCAATATCCTGAGTTGGAACAAGATCAATCATATGAGCTTAAGTTTGGACTACTTCATTTGTTGCCTAAGTTTTATGGTCTTGTAGGTGAAGATTTTCACAAGCATCTTAAGGATTCCATGTCATGTGTTCCACAGGTCACATGGAATTCTTGAGGACTACATCAAGATGAAGACATTCCTCTTCTCCTTGGATAAAGCAACAAAGGACTGGTTGTACCTATAACCAACATTGGTCAATACATGGGGAGACATGAAAAGGATGTTCTTACAGAAGTTCTTCCTTGCCTCTAGAACAACATCAATCAAGAAGGAGATATGTGGTATAAGGCAACCTAGTGGAGAGATCTTATATGAGTATTGGGAGAGATTCAACAAGTTGTGTGTAATTAGTCCTCATCACCAAATCAATAAGCAACTTTTGATCTAATACTTCTATAAGGGGCTAATATTAATGGACGAAAGTATGATTGATGCTGCTAGTGGTGGAGCTTTGATGGACAAGACCTCAACTGCTGCAAGAAATTTAATTTCCAATATGGCAGGTAATACTCAACAATTTGATGTTAGGGGGCCTACTACATCCAGAGGAGAGAATGAGGTAACAATTGCTGACAACCAAAGACTAGAAAACAGGATAACTGGATTAACCTCTCTTGTTAGACAATTAGTCATTGATTGGACAACATTATATCAGTCCACCAACTAGAGTGTGACATTTGTGCTTTTGCAGAACATCCAACTAATGCATGCTCCACATTGTAAGAAACTAAACCAAATAGTACTGAGTTGTTGGACTGACTAGTGGGTAGCAATATGGTGATCAGTAGTATAGACAACTCCAAAGGCAGTACTCAAAGAAGAGATATAACTCTATGCAAAACATACTTGAGAACCAACAAAGATACCAACCACTTGTTCCCACATATCAAGCACCTCAATTCAAACAACAACAACCTATTTAGCAGAATAATAGTTCATCTTCCTTGGAGGATTTGGTGAAGTAGATGACTATAAGTAATATTCAGTTTCAGCAAAATGTGGCTGCTACAATTTAGGACTTGCAAACACATATTGGACAATTACCCACCATTGTGAATGAATTGTAGTCAAATGGTTATGGCTAGATCCCTTCTCAAACAATTGTCAATCCAAAAGGGAATATGAGTATCATAACTTTGATGCATATTTGGTTGTGTAGTAGCAGACCAAATCAGTTCCATTACCCTTCCTAAGCAAAATAGTCTAAGCAAGAAAATTTAAGTTGGATGAGGAGTTGTTACAAACATTTAGGAAGGTGAAAATCAATATTTCTCTCCTTGATGCCATCAAAAAATTCTAAAATATGAAAAGTTCCTTAAGATTAATATTAAAACATTTATTGAGTCTTGGGTTATTGGACCTAATTAGGCTTAGTTGATAATCTTTGTTTATTTTTGGATTTAATTCTCATTATGATTTTGTTGTCTTGTACAGGCCATATCTATAGCTACAAACCTTCATATTGAACAATATTGGTGCTTTGGAAATTTAAGATAAAGATCTACAACTTTATTCTTTTGGGCTCAACCCAATTCGACCTTCTTTAATGCCAAAAGTCTATGTGAAGTTGTAGTCTCTATACCCACTCTATTAGGTTTTTCTTTATATATTCTAGCCCAGTTTTGGAATTTTTGTGGTGGGCCTGGGCTGAAAATTCCTCTAGCCCATACCACCATCATTAGCATTCAGAGCATGTAATAGTCAGTTTTAGTTAATAAGAATTTGGTTAGACACTTTTCACACTTGGTTTAGGAGGTTTTTTAGATCACAAATTCCTCTCTATTCTCTCTCCTATTTTCTGGGTTTGCTTTGTATTTTTGTTGTTTTTTCTATGACGATTGTCATGAAATGATTGATTCTATTATCAATTCAAGGTTTCATGATTGTGGTTAGGTTTGAGTTCTTGAATTCTTTATTATAAAAATTCTGCTATGCCTTTCTTTTCTTTCCAATTTTTGATTCATTTTCATGATTATGATTTCGTTTAAGGTTTTAGATTGTGTTAGATTATAATTGATTAATCTTAATATAATCAAGGTTAGGTAATCGATTGATCACCTAAATAAACCAATTAAGCGCTTGAATCTATGCTAATTAAGGATTGTAATTATAATCTCAATTTGTAGGGATGAATGTTAGATGATTGTATAATGAATCTTGAGTTGATATGAATTTGCACCCTTATGTGGGCTGTGATAATAAAACTACATGATTGAATCCTTGTATTGGTGTTCCACAATTTTGTTACATTTAAATTTGTTCTGCATAACTTTGCACTTTTACAATTTTGTTACATGCATACAAACCCCCTTTTGCATTCAATTCAATTTATATTTAACAAGATTAAAAACTACAAGATTGTGTCCTTGAGATATTCAATCTAGCTTAGCCAAACTTCAAACTCACCCAACAGGCTTCAGATTCACCTGGCCAGACTTTAGAGTCACCCAGCCAGACTTAATCGTGTTCATGTGTTCTTGAGCTTTTACCCAATAAGAGAGGCTCTCCCCCAGCAAAAATTCATGTTTTTCATAGATCTACCTAGAAAGTGCAAGGTTGCCTAGAAAGAGTCTCCTCTCGCCGAATGAACCCTCAAGAAAAACCCAAAAAATAGGTATTCACCCCGCCAAACAAAAGGCTAACCTAGCAAGAACTCTTGACTAACAATATGCGAATTCATAAAAACTTAGTCAAATCAACATGCAACTCAATCAATAGTTCCAAATTAACATATAACAAATATCTAAACATCAATATTACACAAAACCAACATGTAACCACAAATTCATGGTCATCTCAACATTTTCCTCAAAACTTCAAAACTCAACAATGGCTACCAAACTCGCAACAATGACTACCCAACTCACAACATATCACTATCATGCATTCCTAGGTAATAAACAACATAATAACATCACAATAACAACATACAATCCACAAAAACCACACAAGGTTAGCTTCCTTTATTTGTTGAAGACTTAGGATAAATAACTTTAGTGAAGGGGTAAGGATCTTGATCCACACTTGGTGCTTTCTTAGCTTGGAGAAGGCAACAAAATCCAAGGGCTATGGAAGTGTAATCTGAAGCAAATGGCTTCAAGATCAGCCAAGGGGTGACTATATATAAGGTGTTTTAGTGGGGGCTTTGATCCTTTGGAAAAAGGAGGCAGCCCTAAAATGATGGCTCAGGTTTTGGGATTTCTTCGAAACTCCAACCATCCAATGTTCTGTCTTGAAAAATGTGTTTTTGCACCAAAAAATGTGTTGATGACATGGGCTCAACCAAACTTAACTGAAAAATGTTTAAGGACATTGTTTATCACCTTAATGTGACAACTCAACTCGGATAACCACTTTTAAGAAAGCGCAAATCAACATTTTATTAAATCTCATTCAATTGAATATAAATTTAATTACACTTTTTAGTTATTCAATTACTTTAAATAATCAAAGCATAAAAACTTCAATGTTACCAATTATATTTATATTCTATCAAACACATTTAACTACCACAATATTCTTTTAATTAATTTAAATGGTAGTCTAGAGTTTGAATTTTAGACATATAACTACATCATTACTTGTAGAAAAAAAAATGTTTTTTTTTATAATTGTTCCGATCACAAGAAATTCTTAGACGATGATATGGAGATCTCCTATGACCAGACCATTAGAAGGTGTGTGTGATTGTCTTTGCTCTATTTTTCTATCCTCCTTGAAGTAGCAAGTGGTGGTATCTACAAAGATAAAATTAAGTTCTCACTTGTCGTGTATCCCTTTATTTATAATGAGTTTACGAGTTAATGAGATAGGTGGTTTACCTATCAATTACAAGTTAGTGATTATATAATTATCTATCGGTTACAAATTAATATGATATGTCGATGATTATATTTCATATTTGACTAAGTCATATGCACAATAAAAACTCGACAAATTAATTCATGTAGATAGTTTACTTATCTATTATGTCATGTTAATTTATATTATATTATCAACTAATTAAAATTAAATTATATTAAATACAATTTTAAAATAATAATTATTAAATTAAAACGTTTTATAAGTAAATAAAAATATAAATTTTTTTTATATTCTTCTCCTTGCATAAACTGTTTACTCAGTTTATATAATAAACCTAAGTAGTACCGAATAGTCTGTACTCCGTAGGAGTATTTCTTAACCGCTTCATCACGCAACAAGTCTAAGTCCCTACATGTGTGACGTTTCGTAAATGCTGGCCATCTCTCTTATTCCAAGTTGTCGATTTGTCGTTTGGTGAATTATTATGTGCTCTTTCCTCCAAAACCTCTTGCATCTTTGTTGACCTACATTCATCATTGCACAAAAGATAAGGCAAGAATTTGGTTTTTTTCTCAAGGGTGGCCTAACTTTCATCCACAGACCACAAAACTGAACTCCAGGTATATTACTCCATACGAGCCCGTGCATATTACCGAGATAAGTAAACGCTAATGCTATAATTACACTTACCCATTCTTTGGTTTATGAAAAGAATTCAGAGAAACAAAAGTGAGAAAAATTAATAGAAAGAGAAATTGAATGTTTAATTGTTAGGTAGAAAAAAATAAGTTTGGTAAAAATTGAATAAGATATGAAATTTTGATAGGGAAAGAATAAGATATCACAAGAGAGTTTTAATCTTATTTAATATTGATATACACAAAATAATGAGAGAGTAAGATATAAATTATGTTTAAATGAAAAAATTATTGTTTTGTTAAAATTATATATAATTTTTAAAAAATAATTTTTAATTTAATTGTTTAATTTTTTATATTATAAAAATTATTTTCCTTAAATTATACAAAAATATTACTTTATTTATATATTTATTTTTTATAATTATAAAAAATTATATAAAATTTTAAAATTATAATTATTATTCAAATACTTTTTAAAAATATTTATTCTTGTAGAAGGTGGTCACGAGCTTTTCCAATTCCTCCAAGTTTGTCATCCAAGATTCATCTTCTCTTTGTAATGATTGATAAGTATTCTTCCTTCTTTTAATTAAAGTTATCATGAAAATACATAATATTCTTATTTCTTTATACTAGTAATTTTGATCTAGACTTTTAGAACCATATTAACTTTTCTTGGACAAGCATCTCCTCCTAATCTTTCTTGATAGACTTTTGAATCTCTTGCATATAAAATAAATATTATCATGTAAGGCTTTTCTGGAAGCAATCATATTATGTCTCTAGAGTAAAATGTTTTTTTATTTTTCTTCTCATTTTTATATTTTTTTCTTAATATAGAATTATTTTTTGTGTTATAAAAATATATAAAAAAAAAAATTCTCCCTCCTGCCTTCTCTTGTTTTTCTCCAAAACTTTTCCTCTATTTTTTCTTTCAAATAAAAAATAAAAATAATTTTATATCTTAACCCCTTTTTTCTCTTCTCTTTTTACCGATCCAAACAGATAATTAACTCTGTAAAGTTAGGAAACCAAGTTAAGTCAACCAACTTGGGCAACTAGGCATGTTACGAATGTTCCTAATGTTTTGTTGAGATTAGAAGTGATGTAACGAGAGAGAAAAAGGAAAAATAAGAAAAATAAAAATAAAAAAATATACCATAAAAAAATGTGTTATTTATATGAATAAAAATAAAATAAAAAGTAGAAATATTTTTGAGAAAATAGGCTACAGTATTTATACATTCATTCAACCCAAATTTATTATGTATGGTAAGTTTGTTGAATTTTATAATAAAAATCTCAAAGTCATACATTAACGGTGATTTGTGAGTGGATGATAATATAAAATTATTTTACACTGTTAGTCAATAATCATTAAACTCATCATTTTTTCATTTTCTTAGATGAGTAGAAGAGAGAATGAAAAAAATATAAAAAATAAATAAAGTATTAGGAATATTCTCTTTAATATTTTTTTTTTCAATCCTCTCTTTATTATTGAATAGAATTTATTGAAAATCAAAATTTGGTGAATCTTACTTTTAAATTAGGAGAGAGATTCATTAAATGAAAGTAAGACCCACAAAATTTTATAATTTTCAATCAATTTCAGCCAATATTAAAGAGTATTAGAAAAAAATGTTAGAGAGAATGTTGCTAGTTTTTCTCATAAATAAAATATATGAAAAATATTCTTATACTAATTAAAAAATAAATTTAATTTAAAAAATTTAAATTCATTATTTTACTTAACATAAAATTATTTATTATTTTAAAAATATATTATATCTTTTTAAGAAACTAAACTAAAAATGAAAATTTATTTAATTTGAATGAAAATATAAAAAAGCATCCTTTGAACTATAAAGATAATAATGGTACCAGTTTTGACTTTTCTTCCTACAAATCCTCCTTTATGGATTGATGCCACACAATAACTCATTATTCTACTGCAAATTGAATTACAGCACCACACTTGTCTTCAATTGCATTTCAGACTCTAATAGGTGGAAATAAATTTATGTAGACTTGCTTAAATTATTGTTTTTCATTCTTATTTTCATGCCAATCAAACTACCATAAATTCTTATTTTGACTCCTTTCCAATACATTTCCTCTCAAATTATGTAAAACGAACATATAGCTATAAAGGCCACCAATAGAAAGGGAAAATGTCAAAACAATTGGGGTGAGGGATCAATGAGGACACGAGGATAGATTGGAATTTAACAAATTTTTACATATAAAAAATATCTTAATTAAAAAAAATATTTTGCATTTACATATTTAATTTACATCTGTTTTGGAATGACATGCTATGCCTATCTCAGTCCAGATAACTTACACAAAACAAAGCCACAAGTTCACACAAAAATTTAAATATTAGTAAACTTTCAGTATAATATTTTGCAAATTATGTAAGTTATAATAAAATGTGTTTAGTATCACATGATATAATAATATGTTAATATATTTTAATTATTTATTATAATTAAAAGCTCATAAAATATTCAAAATTAATATATATTAGGTTAACAATTATTCTTTTTCATTTCTCTCCATAGTCTTTGATAAATTCTTATAGATTACATGCATTATTGATAATTATCGATATAAAATCTACAATCAATAGAATTTATCTATTTTGACAGGTCGTCATACCCTTTAAAAGTTTAAATTAAATTAAAAAAAATAATTATTCCACTATTTCTTCACTTAAATATTTCTCACATTCAATTCTCTCTTTTCTCTCTCTCCTTTTCACATAGGAATGAGAATAGGTTAGGTCGCCAACAAGGCCTATGGCCTAGCCTCTTTAAAGTCTATTCTAACCTAACATTTTTAACAAAAAGGTCAAGTTTGAGTTTTTGAAAAATTTTATTTATTTAAATTGACTAAACTTAAGCTTATAAAATATCATATTAAACCTAACAAGTCAGATTATTTATCTCTCTATATAATTAAAATTTAATATAATATTATATTTATATATTTAATATTTTAATATTCTTATACCAAAATAAAATAAAATTTATTTTTAAAAATAAATTATTATTGTTAGCCTATTTAAAAATAAGTTTATTGGTCTATTTAACTTGTTTTATTGACTTATTTAAAAGTTTTAATATAAAATAGGTTTTTAGGTAAGTTAATAGTTCATATCAAACTTTTTTAAAAAGCTAAACTAAGCCTTAAAGAAAAACCTTTGATATATAATAGGTCAAACTTAAGTCTTATTTTCATAAAATAGATTAGACCTATTTATGCAAAACCTAACTTAGCCTAATTTATTTTCATCCCTACTTTAAGAGTATAAGCTCTTGCTCTTTGCAATTCTCCTTCTTTTCATCACACATGTAATTTCTCTTATAAATAATGCACCTAATCACTTGAATAAAATGAGTTCTTAACCATATGAAGTTTTATGTTTAAGCATAGAGGTAGAAGAAGGTATGTACTCTAATATGCCATAATGATGCTATATTTTTTTTCACCATAAATATGATATCATTTTATTAGGGTTGCATACTTATTTTGCTAAACATCATTGAACTTTGTTGGGTTAAATTATATTTTAACTTTTTATCTTATTGTGAAAATTTATTTTGGTCTTTTATTTTTCTTATATTTATTTTGGTTTTTTAACTTTTAAATTTAAGTTAATGTTATTTTTCTAAAACAATGATATATATATTTTTACACGATTTTGAATATTTTTTTTTTACTTATTCAAGGTGAAACTTGTTTTATTAAATTAGTCTAAATGAAATTTATAAAATTCAACTAATGTTCATACAAAAATGAGTTATAAACATGATTAAAATTACATGAAACATAAGTTTCATAATCACCTGAAAAGAATATGATATTATAATTTTTAGTTTTATGATTTTATATAAGACTTACTTTTCATATGATTTTTATTATGATTATGACTTTTTATTCGAACATTAATTATATTCTATAATTTTCATATAAATTAAGCTAATGAGATAAGTTTTATATATTGAATAAGTCAAAAGAGTACAACACAAAATAAAAAATATCATTATTTAAAAATAATAATATTAACTAAAATTTTAAATTTAAAATATTAAAATAATTTTTTTTAAATAAATGATCAAAATGAATTTTGATGATAAAATAAAAATAAAAAAACAATTTAACCTATCTTATTGTTAACAAATTACTCTGAGGATCATTACTAAAAAAAAATATATTTGCAACAACTTTTTTTAACCACAAATGATAGTTGTGAACAAAAATAGACATTTAACAATAATATTTAAATTTTGTTAAAATAATTTTTTTACAACAAAATTAATATCACAAATTTTTTTTTTTATTTCTGCTACAGTTGAAGTGGTTAGGATTTATCCTGAGGACATTAAATATCACATTCAATATAGTACATATGAATTTTTATACCTTTACTGTATATTACAGTTCACTTGGAGATCGAAGCAATGATGGTTATAACTTATAAGTTCCTGCAAATTCATTGATATATAATTACTTGAAATGTGTACAGCATAGCGTAAATGAACAGATTGATATAAAACAGGGTGATGGCTTGTTGTAATTAGTATTTTTTTAATTCAATTTACAATTTTAATCGATGTAATGACATGTCAAAATAGATAAATTCAATTGAATGTGAATGTAAAGAGACAGTGCATATATATAAATCTCAAATTCTTAATTCTCATCTCTATTACTAAACTCTCATGTTTTTCAATAAAGAGAAATTATACTTCTACATAAATTTTGTACAAAAAAAGTATACAATAAAAATAGATAGAAAAGAATGAATATGAAAAGAAATGACCAATAGTAAAAACTAAAAAATTAATATTATATAAATTTTGTCACATGAATACAATAATTTTTCGATAATCATCACGTTCACATCCACACCATCACAATCATGACGTCGTCTGGGATGTTTCTCTGCACACCCAAAATTATTAGCTCTTGTTCTTCCCTCCCATCATTAATCTCTACGAAAGATACCCAGGTTGTTGCCACTTGTGAAGAAAATATTGTTGCTTTGTGCTTCATTTTGATCTATTCCACCAGTAGTTTGTCTACTGTTGATTAATTTATTTCTTTATTCCATCATTTTGAATGTTCAGTTTCAATTGCTTGCATTGGTGTTTGTTACCCAAATTATTATTTTTGGGCACCCCACGATTACATATGATGAACGTTGACTGGTGGTGGGATTGATAAATTTAAATAAATTTTGTACAAATTCTTTTAACTGTTTTCAAACATAATTAATTACTCTTTGTATATGCAATTTCTAAGTGATTATTTAATAGTTAAATTGGTGGTGCCCAGGAGTAAAACAATTTTATATTTTAAATTCTAAATTATTCTTATAGCATGAATTTAATTTAAAATAATTATTATAAAAATTAATAAATTTATCTTATATAATAATTTATGATTTGATGATCACGTTCAATTTATTTTCTCTTCTTTAATTTAAAATATATATCTATTATGTTCACGTATAAATATTAAAAAAAATAGTTATAAAAAACATACAAGTTAAGATTGCTTAAATTATGTCTATATTTATATTATATATAATTTCGATTTACTCTTCAATAGCTTTAATTTTTTTTATATGGAACTACAATTTTAAAATTTTCATTAAACTATATGTTTTTTCTTAGCCCTCCTCAGGTCTAACTTTTGGTTTAGTACCTACAAATAGTATATAAATAATCAGTCGGTACTAGAAAGAGAATTAAAGTTTTTACTATTGAATGTAATTTTGTTTTTCAATGTGAGTCCGAGGACATGTACTGTATTATCCATATATAAACTTTATTTATTCTCTTCTCTACTTGACATAACTCATTGCTAAACACATTTTAATAATTATTTGTTTCTATAAATATTTAAAAATTAGACTGACAATTGAAGCTATAGTAATTAAATATATTTTAACATAATACATTTTTTTAAGTAATAAGATAATGTAAAATTATAAATAATCAAGATATAAAAACCTGTAAATTAATATAAATTATTAAGTTATGCTTTAAAAGGTAAAAACTAATCATAATTATAAAACTAATATATATTTATGTGTAATTCTTTAATTAATATATATTTTTATTTATCTTTAAAATATTTTATATTAAATTAAATTTTAAAATAAAAAACTAAAAATAAATTTATTTTGAAAAAAATATCGATTCTAATCAATTTTATGCATGGATTTTTTTTTTATCAATTTTTATCGGTTAATTCGAACAAATCTCATTGATTTTGAGATGGTCAATTTTTTAGATTTACCAGACCAATTTTTACAGTCCAGATGGTTGGACTGGTGTTTTAAATTATGGTCTCTATCTATTTCTGTGTGCTAGTATATCGACTATTAAAAAATTTAAAATTTGTTATAAAATAATTTTGTGGTTAATTTTAAAATTAATAGTTATTTTGTAGTTAATTTTTAGTAAAAATAATTAGATACAAAATTATTACAATATTGAATCGTAGCATGAAATAAGTAGTAAATTAGCTAGGAAAATAATTTTAGTTAATTTGTAGTAAATTTTTTAAAATTTGTAGTTATTTCCTAGCTAATTTGTAGTAATAAGAAGTATAAATGAATATAACTTCAATTTAGTTAGAAAAAATAATTTTCTAGTTAATTAATAGTTAATTAGCTAGGATTTAACTACTAATTTAAATGGTAGCTAAAATTAGTAGCAAAATAAAAAATTCTTGTAGTGATCGACATAAGATATCAATATGAGTTAAATTACAATTTTAATAATATTTTATAAAATATAAATTATATTAATTTATTTTTATATATAATATGATATTTAAAAATATATAAATATTTATGATTAGATAACATATATCTAGAAAATTTTAAGTTATATAAAATTTGATATATATAATCACAAAAATAATATTACATAATTCTATTATTAGAAATAACCTTATCAATTTAATTAAAGATATCAATTACAAAAATATCTTATTACCTTTTTGAGTTGTTGATCGATTTGAAATTTAATATAATTACGGTGCTTTTGACAAGATACTCGAAAAACTTATGTTGGTATAACTATTTTATAAGTTGATTTGATTAAAATAAATTTATTTAATATATAAGTTATTTTAATAACTTCTATATTATTTTTAGAAATTATTTCAACTAACTTTTAATCTAGTGATTGACAACTCACACTCTCACCGTCATCATCCATTTTTAATTAACATATTTTATTTTAATTAAAATATTTGATCACAAAATAAAAGTTGATAAATGTTCACGTGTATAAGTAGGTTATTTGACATGACTGTTATATCTCCTGTAAGTGTTTTTTTTCGATCTGTAGTGGCTCAGTGTAACTTGTCTTCGGGGTTATCTCCCTTTTCTTTATAACTTTTCCTCTTGTCCTGCTTGCTCATGAATTGTGTTGTTTGACGTTTGCTATACCGTCTGACTATTATGACACATCGACTATGCCTTCTGATTCTTGTGATGCTTAATCGACGTTGAGCCTCTGACCATGTCACCTAACTCCTATCACAACCGATTGTATTATTTGCTTCCTATGGCCTATGTGCGACACCTCGTGACTCGGTTTTTATAGTGACGATGTCAAGTGTCTTTGTTATTAAGTTTAAACATATTGTCTTGGCTGATTGTTCTAAATCTAGCCATTTGGTTGATCCAATAAAGAAAACAATTATTTTTTATTTTAAAATAATATTTTTAAAAATATATTTAAATATTAATTGATTTTACGTGATATAAATTTATTTAATTAACTTATTATGTTTTGATGAAAAAAAAACCATGTCACAATAAATAAATAAATAAAATAAACAAGTATGATTGTTCATTACTTGTCACACTAATAAATCATTTTACTTGAAGAGGATTAAGAAAAATTATTAAATGTACAATTATTTTATAATATAATTTAAAAATTATTGTTCTAATTTTAATGATGACAGGTTATTAAAAATAAATTTAAATATTAAAAGTGAAATATTATATATATATATAGAGAGAGGAAGAGATTAAATAACATTAATGTAATTTTCATCAACTATTATACCATTCATTAACTTCATGTAACATGTAAATTTTATTGATTAAATGGTGAAGTGATAATAATGACAATGATGTTATCAATGATAGTGATAGTGGCGGCCACAACAATAGTAGTGGTGACGATAAGTATAAACAATCTTGTCACCATAGCCAACAATAGTAGTGCATACTTACTATCATTATCACATTTATCATTGTCGTATTGCTGTCACTACTATTGTTATTGTTATATCATTACTATTATCTTTATCACATCATTGTCAAATAACAGTGATGATGATAGTGGTAATCTTAGTAAATTTCTATGTGAGTCTTTCAATCTTAACTTTCTATTTAAATTTAATGCTTAAGAGCTTAATTTTTAATATATTATTTACATTAATGGTTATACACGATAATATAAAATAATTTTGTATAGTTATTTAATTATAAATAATTAATAATATAACTTAAAGTTAATTATTATAAAAATTGGGAATGCATGACGTATTTTTCTTTTATTTAAAATCTAAAAAATTAAAAATTGGGGAACCACACCTTTTCAGGTTATGTTCCTCCAACATTGGAAACGTACGCTCACTTATTAATATTCGGACCATGAATCTGTGATAGCTGTCAGAATCTTTTCTTTTGGGATATTCTTATTCCTTACGTATTCTCCATCCTTTCCTTTTTCCTTTTTTTTTTCCCCTTCAAGTATTAGTTTCATATTTCCGTTGTCATTTATGTTGTTTTCCCGAATCATCAACGTCTTATTCTTTACTTTTTCTCACAAAAATAGTGAAGAGGTTGCTCTTTCTCCTGAAAATCGATTTCGTTCGATACGTTACAATTCGCAGCACCCTTCTTATTCGGTTCATCGTTTCTTTGTCTCGGTTTTCTTGTTGGCGTTGAGAAAGGAGAAGCAAAACATTGGCCAGTGAAGTTATTGGTTAAAAGGAAAATAATTGTTTCAAAAATAAAAAATGGAGTGGAAGTGGATGTGGTTGATGTTACACTTTGCGTCGGTTTTGGTGTTTGTTTGGGCAGATAGATCGATAATGAAGGTGGAATTGAATGATACGCAGAAATATGAACGCAGTTTTGTTAGCAAAGCTGTGAACTTCTTATGGCAACCTCAGGAATCAGGTTATCAACACGTGTGGCCAGTAAGCTTGTCGTTTCTTTCTACTTCTAGTTAATGCATCTTTCTCTTTTTTTTTTTTTTTAATTTTTTTTATTGATTTTCATTTTTTTAATTTTAAAATTATTGTTTTTTATTTTTGTTATTAGGTTATATTAATTATGTATGTGTTCAATGAAATGCAAAATAACTATTACATCTCACACTCTTATGTTAACGCGCCATACTTTCAATAAAATTTTTAGATTTTTAAAAGAAATATTATTTATTTATTGTAAATGGACATTAAAAATTGAAAATAATAATTTTAAAATAAAAAAAATAAAAATATTTTATAAAGACTAAAATCAAAATTTGTTTATTTTATAGTCATCAAAACTAATTATTTAAAATTTTAAAAGGATAAAAATTCAATTTTATATTGACTTATTTACATATATATTAAAAACATATTTAATTTTAAAATATATTTTTATCTTTCAAAATATTTTAAAATTTTAATTTTAATTTTTATAAAAATTTAATATATTTTTAGTTTTTATTAAAATGGGAGATCTCAATTTTCTTTTTCTTTGGAGTGTCATAAAAATATTTTCATATAAAATTTTTAAAAGAAGTTACAAAGGGGTCACCTCTTCATTCCACCTATGTTAAAATCATTCCACTTTTAGTAATTAAAAATATATATATTTTTATAAATATTAAAATTAACGTTTCAAAATATTTTGATGACAAAAAGTATTTTTATTTTAAAAATGTCTTGAGTAAAAATGAAAGAGAAATTTGAGATTTTGTTTTTATTTTATAAATTCTGAGTTGGTTATAGGAGTAAATTATTATTTTTATTTACTTTACCAATAAAATTTAATATAGTTATCAAATATATATTTAGGTTCTTACTCCTTGAGTATTAATTTGAAGGGAATTAAAACCACTTCATATTTATCTAGACCTTTTTTCATTTTGGAAAGAGTCTGATTTTATTTCATTTCATTTTTAAACTTTCTTATCATATTATTTTATTAGTTTCTATAATAATAATAATAATAATAATAATAATAATAATAATAATAATAATAATAATAATAATAATAATAATAATAATAATAATAATAATAATAATAATAATAATAATAATAATAATAATAATAATAATAATAATAATAATAATAATAATAATAATAATAATAATAATAATAATAATAATAATAATAATAGTAATAATAATAATAATAATAATAATAATAATAATAATAATAATAATAATAATAATAATAATAATAATAATAATAATAATAATAATAATAATAATAATAATAATAATAATAATAATAATAATAATAATAATAATAATAATAATAATAATAATAATAATAATAATAATAATAATAATAATTTATTATGTAAGATTTTTTATGTGTATTTTTTATAATATTTTTTTATTATTTTATAAATTTTAAATTTTAAATTTTAAATATCATATTATAACATAATATCATAAACATTAATAATGTCACTTATTAACCATATAAATTAATAAAGATGATAATTTTATCTTTTAAGGGGTGAAAATTATTTTTTTATTAGAATCAAAATAAAAACTTATTTATTCATATTTAAGTTTTTTAAATATATAAATCACTATTTTTCTTTATGTATCCTACCTAATAAATATTTATTTTTATAAATTAAAATTTAATAATAAATAACTAATTTTAATATATAAATTATATTATAATTAAAAAAAATATTTTCTAATATATAAAATAGTGAAATTATATTTAGAATTGAAGATTAAAAATGATAAATTAATAATGAAATAGACTTAAAAATTCACTCACACATATATTTTGAGCTAATTGAAAGAGAATTATTTTAGTTAATTAAAAAGTAAAATTTTCAAATATACATAAAAAAAATAATTTTAAAAATATCTAATTCAGAGATTAAAAGAATAAAATTAGAAATAAATTTGTGGCGACGATATCTATATTATAAATTGATATATATATATGTATAAAATTGATGAAAGTGTAAAGTTTAGACTGTAAATGTATTTAATTGAATTTAAACTTGACAATGGAGGTTACTTTTGCAGGACATGGAATTTGGATGGCAAATTATTGTTGGTACCATTATTGGATTCTTTGGAGCAGCATTTGGAAGTGTTGGAGGCGTTGGTGGTGGTGGCATATTCGTTCCTATGCTCAGCCTTGTTGTTGGCTTTGATGCAAAATCCTCCACAGCTCTCTCAAAATGTAAGATATACACTATATATATATTTTTTTAATAAATCTTTAATTTTATGTTTCAAGTATAATTTTTTTTCTTAAGAAAGGTCTTTCATTTTATTCTTTCTTCTTATAAAGGAAAATTTCCATCTATCTAATGTTTGGCTCGAGATCAACAAACACAATTTTAACAAATATTTTATTCTTTCTTCTTATAAAGGAGATTTGCCATCTATCTAATGTTTGGCACGAGATCAACAAACACAATTTTAACAAATAAATAATATTGCTTCTCGTCTTATATATCTTGTATATACAAATAAATAGGTATTTTTTTATCCTAACTATAAAAATTATAAACTCGTTTTTAAATGTATTAGTGATTAACATTTTTTTATAACCTCAGTTTATTAAAAAGTATATTAATAACACACTAACTCATTTTCTCGCATAAGTAGATGCATTTGTTAATCTATTGATAATTAGGTTGCAATATGAAAATAAATATATTTTGAATTATGAGTAGTATTATTAAATATAATTACCTCTTTAACCATTTAATTTTTTGGGTATTTCTAGAATAAATTAATTACTCTTAAATTTTTAGATTATAATTTTCGTATTCATTTAAATCTCAAATATTTATTTTCTCAAATTAGTTTCTTATAATTTATATTAAAATTTGTTTTTTTTCATAAATCTAAACTATTTATTTTTTCATTTATTCATTCAAATTAATTATGCATTTTTTATAATTTCAATTTTTTAGTTTTTTAAATTTTACTTGAATAAAAAATATTCATGTATTATTTCATATACTTGCTTATTGCGTAAGAATGATTAGGATCCTAATCACCACTCATTTTCTCTTTTATCTCATTTATACGTTCTATTATTTCTTTCTTCCATCACATCCCTTATTACATTTATGATTTTTTTCTTTCCATCTCTTTTTTTTTCTACTCCAATTGGAGTGTACGAAATTCATTATAAACAGTAAAAAGTTGGTATCATATTAAAAATCTAGTTAAATTGTTGATGTAAGTATTTTATTAATACATATTTTTATAAATAATATTTGAGTATCGAGGTTTATTCTAATTATAGTAAGAACTCACTTAAATTTTTTATTCACGTAAAGAAAAAAATAGTCATCGTAAACAATTCTTCAAAACTTGTGTTAGTTTATGTGTTATTTTTATTCATGTGTGCGCATGGTGCTCCGCATGCTCCCAATGACGTCGTCTTTGAGGGTGAAAGGTTTTTTTTACCGTTCCTCTCCAAATGGCTCTCTGCCTTTTGATTTTAGTTTACAACTCTCACATTCTCATAATGAATATCCAGAAATTTAAATGATGGACACAGTTATCTTTGGTTTCATCCTCCTGTACAAAGTTTAGCTGATGCAATTTATTTAAGAATTTATCACCATAAAATTTTTTCCTAATTGTCCAAAGAACGAAATAACAACTAAGCATACAATCACATCTAAAAAAGATTTCTTCACACTCCTTTGAAGTGTACCTTGAATGGAAAGAGAGATTAAAAGAGAAGTAATAAATGTGACGTGTATAAAAAAAAAAAACAAAAACAAAAACAAAAACAAAAGACAAGTAGTGTGAAAAAAAAAATATTGGTATAGTAGTATCTTTGGACTTAAAAGAGAGGGAAAAAATTGTAACGTTTAGAGTAGTGAGGTGTCCACTAGTTTTGAATAATAAGGTGGAGAGTAAAAAAAGAACATATTTGTGAATATATTTGTAATGAATTAAAAATAGATACTCAATTATTATCGGGTGAAGATGAATACTAAGAGCATGGGTATTTGTATTTTTTTAAAATTATTTAAATATTTCTAATTATATTTGAAGTAATTTTTTTATTTTTTTAGTATATATATATTTAAATTATTTATTTTTAATATAAATATATTACAAAATTATTTTTTAATATAAATATATTTAAAAAATATTTATATTTTATTTTATGTTTAAAATTTTATATTTTAATAAATATTTATGAATATCTATAAATATATATAAAATTTATAAATATCCACTTAATAAAACTAGTCCTTATATTCACCCGCCTATAATTAAGGTATGTTTTGTTTGTGTCAGGTATGATAATGGGTGCAGCTTTGTCAACTGTTTACTATAATCTTAATCTAAGGCATCCCACATTGGATATACCCATCATAGACTATGATTTGACACTACTCATTCAACCAATGCTCATGCTTGGGATTAGCATTGGAGTGGCCTTCAATGTCGTAGTTGCTGATTGGATGGTCACTATGCTGCTTTTGGTTCTCTTTTTAGGTAACGAATTTGCATAATTGTGATATTGTTTAGATTATTTTGGTAAATTTTTTTAATAAATATTTACAGAAAAAAGAAGGTAAAATAATTTAGACTTTATTTAGATAAATTTCTTCAAGGATTGTTCTAAAAAAAAAAAAACTTATAAGATAAGTTAAAATTAATTTATAAATAAGTTAATTTATAAAAGTTTTTTTATTTAATTTTTTCAAAAACTAGTTTTCAAAAAATTTTATTTAAATATTGTCTTAAACTTCTCTCATAATTTAAAATTAATTTATGCGTAAATTAAAACAAATTTTTGTGAAAATTAAACAAAGAGTTTCTATAAAATAATTTATGTATAAATTAATTTTAACATATAAGACATGCATAATTTATTTTATTTTTTATTTTTTCTTCTATAAATACTTATTGAAAAATTTAACCAAACAGAACCTTTCATTTTTGTTTTCGTTACACATTTGACTCGTCTTGTTGGTTTGTAGGAACATCCACAAAAGCATTCTTTAAGGGTGTTGAAACATGGAAAAAGGAAACCATAATGAAAGAGGTAACATTTAATCAAGGTTTTAAACTGTGGTTTTATTGTGGTCCTTGATATTGCGGAAATTTATAGATAATACGCCAATGTAGTCACAATTACTGTCACAATAGTTTCAAAACCTTGATGATGTTGCTGAAATTGTGATCACATATTATTTTTTATAATCTTGCATTTTATTGATAGATGTATATAAGTTTTCACTTTTTGTAATTGAAATTACAAATGCAAACAAAGAAACATTAAATTTAATAAGAAAGCAATGTGTTGTTATCCACTGTGTCTTTAACTATGAGAACTCACTTATGATGGTTTTCTAATATATTTATCATTGAGTATTGAGTAATTATGAAGATTGTTCTGAAGACTAATAAATATTTTTACTAGTAATATATAAATAGTTTATTACTTATTGTTTGAACTTTTCTTGTTTCATTATAGGAAGCTGCAAGGCAACAAGAGTCAAATGGTGAGTTAAGAAACTATTTGTTACATGTACCAAAACATACTAGTAAGTTGTCTTGGATCATGCTCCTTTTTGTTGTTAGAGTGTTTACAATTCTTCCTTTGATAGGTGTTGGGACTGAAGTAGAATACAAACCAATTCCTAGTGGACTTGACAATGACATTGCAAAGGACACAAGAAAAGATGAGGTCATTATATTCCACCTTGTTCTTATGGGTAGGGTGGTTTTCATATCTAATTAATTATAGACATTGCAGGTGACTATGCTTGAAAATGTATACTGGAAAGAGTTTGGACTTCTTGCTTTTGTTTGGGTTGCATTCCTTGCAATACAAATTATCATGGTTTGTTATTTTTATTTAACATGTTCTACAATAGATGAGTTTGTACCATGAAATCTTTTTAATTTGTTTCCTGAACATTTCTCGTGGATAATTAATGGCAACAGAACCAGACAGCCAAATGTTCAACAACATATTGGATAATGAACACGTTGCAGGTAATTTTAGTTAGAAGCTACCTCAAAGCTAATACCCTTTTTTCTTTCTCTTTAATTTAGTGTGTTTGCAACCTATTAAAATTTGTGACAAAAAGCGTTTTGGTAAAAGTTCTTCTTAAAAAAGCTTATATGTTTAACAAATTAATCAAAGTAATAAAAAAATATCTTCATTATAAATTTTTTAATTATAAGTACAATTTTAGAGATTAGAATTAAGGGTTTGTTTGAGTAACTTCATTAAAGATTTATTAAATAACTACTTATTATGTAAGTAATTTTGTATAAGCTATTTCTACAATTAAAGAGTAAATTAAGATAATTTGTTTCTATATAAGGTGTAAACTATTTTTATAAATCAACTTAGGTTGAAATAAGTTGAAAACAACTTAAGAATAAATTAAGTTATTTTTATATATTTTTCAAAACACTAGCACAAATGCATATGTCATAAGATAAGTATAAATAAACTGTAAGGAAGCTCTTTCAAATGAACCTAAATAGATTTTAAAAATGATTTTTTTTTGTTTAACTTAGTGGCGGTTACAAAATTGCTAGCATTCTACTACTTATTGACATTTTTAGAATCGTTAACATTCTATTTCTTATTTATGGGTGATTACTTGAAAATAATGCTAAACGGATTGGTGACATTTTTTTTTACGTTGGTTCGAGAATTGCTAATAGTTGGTTAGCGGTGGTTGAAATTGCTAGTATACTAAAAACATATCCGCTAAAGTTATGTTTTGGTAGTGTTTGACAATTAATTATTTTAATATAAAATTAATTACTATGAATAATTTCATTCTTTAGTTTGTTTAATATAAAAAATATATTGTAAGATAATTAATAGATTATTTTTAAATCATTTATTTTCTATTATATCTAAATATAAAACTTATTTATAGTATTAGTTGATTATAAATATAGGAGAATGATATATAAACATTCTGTACATTAAACACATCATTTTTTATATTTATATTCCTATCACATTACATCACTTATTATATTTATCTTTTTCTTTCTTTCTTTTAAGTATCATTTAGTTCCTAGGTCTTCATGGATTATTTTCCATAAATATAATCAATTATTGAAATAATTTTTTCACAATTAATATAAAGGAACATATATTAGTAATATGCTTATTTGTTTTGAAAATATATTGGAATATCTATCACAAACTCTTTAAAGCATGTTTTCCATGTTTTGTAGATTCCAATTTCAGTTGGGGTATCTGGATATGAGGCAATTTCCTTATATAAAGGACGAAGAGTAATTTCTTCGGTGGGAGATCAAGGGAAAAACTTTAATGTTCAGCAGCTAACGATGTATTGCATCTTTGGAGTACTGGCTGGAATAGTTGGCGGCTTGTTGGGAATAGGCGGAGGATTCGTTATGGGGCCACTCTTTTTGGAACTAGGAGTCCCACCTCAGGTGAGTTTCAAATTGTAGTATTATAAATTGAGATGTATTATTCATGCAATAACTCGTACTTTAGTTTGTACAACATCATTTTCTATGTCCTTTTTTTTAGTCACATCATTTATAACATCTTATATTTCTCTTTCTTTTTTTTTTTCTTTCTCGATTTGTTTTACAATTTAAAATTTCCTTAGTATTGGATAATTAGTTGGGAAAATATTTAAAATCATTTTTCAAAGACAATGGTGATGGATAATAAATGCACAAGGGTGTGATGTGTTTGAGGTGAAATTTATGGCACAAAAGGGTCAATCATTTCTATCATATTGGAGTTCCATTGTTTGGGAGCAACAAACATGTTGCAATTAATGCATATGGATGTTGGAAAACCTAAGAAATTCCATCCTTCAATGGTAATAAGTATTATATTGTATTTATTAATGACTACACTACATATTATTGGATATATATTTTCAGATCCAAATTTGAGGTTGCTAACATGTTCTTTACAAAGAAATTGGTATAACATCAGCTTGCAGCCCCTTAGGCCTACCTCACAACAAAATGGTGTAAGTGAGAGAAAAAAAATTAAAGCATTATAGACATCATAAAATGCATGATCTATGAAAAAGATTGGTCAAATAAATTATAGGTAGAAGCTATCAACACTATTGTATTCTTACTCAATAGACTGCCAACAAGAGTTCTCAACAAAAAACAAAAATCTCCTTATGAAATGAGGTTTGGTCACAAGCCAAACTTGCAAAATCTAAAGACTCTTGGTTGTCTTTATTTTTCTCATGTACCACAAGTAAAGAAAGATAAGCTTGATAAAAAGGCAAGACCTAAAATTTCTATTGGCTATAATGACTCTTGCAAATCTTACAGAATTTTGCCACCTTAAAATGGAAAAATTCTAAATTGGAGTTGGGAGGATTCATCCATGGAGCATGTATGAAATGTTTCACAAGACTTTGATGATAACATAGATGATGTTCCAGTCAAAGGTACCACGTCATTATTTGAGATTATAGAACATAAGAAAACAAATGAAGAGAGGTTGAATTGTGTTTTAAGACTTTTTCACAAGATCTTTCGCAAAGGTCACTTTTGTCTTAAGCTTTAGACGATTGTAAAGTTGATGTTATAAAATATCTCTTTTAAAGTTGAGTTTTAGATATATTTCAAAAATGATTCTCAAAGCACATTATATAAAAAAGAGATAAGGAGAAATAAACACAATGTTTATATTGGTTCATCTTAAACCCAAGACTACTTTCAATTCTTAGTACACCACTACGTTTCTACTAATTGAACCTTTAGTTGCAAATATTATTTACCTCAAGTCTTTTTAAGCTTCACACAAGTATTCATTGATTTTCCTCTTGAAGCAAATTAACCAAATATTCTTTGAACACAACCTCTTCAAGATAGAAAGATAATTGGTGTCAAATGAGTTTAGAGGACCAAACTAAATGATTGTAGTTTTATAAATAAACACACATTTGAATTAGTGATAAAGGGATATGGTCAAGTGTTTGGAGTGGACTTCTAAAAACTTTTTCTTCATGGGCATATTTGGACACAATAAGGATGTTTGTTGCTTTAGTTGCCCAAGTGCATGAAAGGTATATCAACTAGATGTAAAATTAACTTTATGAATAACTATCTAATTTTTTTTTTATCTAGAGTAGCATGAGGGTTTCAATGTTAATGAGTACATGAGGAAAAGGCTTATTTGTCAAAGAAGGCCTTATATGATTTTAAACAAAATCCAAAGGTTAGGTACAACAAAATTTATTGGTATCTTTAGGTATTGGATTTGTTAAAGTCCAAGTGAGTTACTTTATATGTCAAAGAAGTAGGTGATAGTTTACTCGTAGTTTTTGCCTATGTTGATGACATGCTTGTGATTGGAAGTAACGAGATCTTGAAGGGAAAATTCAAAGTTTAAATACTCAAAGTATTTGAAATGATAGACCTTGGCTTCATATCTTACTTTTGGGGGCATGAATGTGAAGCAAAATGGAGTTTTTATGAATCAAAGGATGTACAAGAAATTCTTATGAAGTTTGACATAGAAGATCACGAAAGTATTAAAACACCTATGAATCAAAGGGAGAAATTTGACAAAGATGGTGAAGTTAAAAAGATTAGTGAAAGTCAATGTAGAGGCTTGATTGGTTGCTTGATATATAGTACAACCACTAGACTCAACATACTGTTTATTGTAAGTTTACTTTCAAGGTGTTTTGGTATGTTAAGAAGTCTCACATTGCTTAGGAGTTAAAGCTAAGGGTAGTTTGTAAATATCATCCTTTAATCCATTAAGGCATCATTTAAGGACAAATTGTGAAGACCCTCAAGAGTCAAAGCAGGCAATTCCTCATATACAATAATCCTAACGATGTAGCAGACTTAAGATCGGGTACTATATTAACACCTTTCTCTTTTAACCCATTGAAACTCCTTTTAAAGGTAAAATTGTGAAAGTCCATGAGAGTCAAAATGATGACCCTAAGGATGTAGTAAATTTGAGGTTGGAATACAAGGTTTATGCATTATATTAGTGAAATGCAATTTTAACATGTCAAAAGAATCATGAGATATATCAATGAGATAAAAAAAAATTATGGCATTGAGTCTACTTGATGTTAGAATTCTAAACTTATTGGTTATTTTTCCAATGGTGGAACAACAAATATTTATGTTGATAATGAAGATATAATTACAATTTCATAGGATCTTGTTTTTAATGGAAAAAGTAAAAACTTTAGGATCAAACTATATCACTTGTGAGAAGAGAAAATGTGTGGAAAAATCAAATTGGTTTATTGCAAGACTGATGATTAAGTTGTAATATGTCAACAAAGGCTTTACCAAAAGCAATATTTGAAATGTCAAAAGACAAATTGGGTCTTTGGAGTAACTTAGACAATGAGAGTATTTGTTGAAAATGTGTAAAGCTTCGGTTAGGATGTTGCTAAATAAATTGGTCAAGAGACTAACTCTTTAAGATATATTATTGAGTTGTTGTTTTCTAATATATATTTTTATTTTTTACATCTATCATACTTATATGTCTAGCTTCAATGTGTCTTGTGTTTAGGTTTCAAGTGCCACAGCTACCTTTGCAATGATCTTCTCTTCATCTATGTCTGTTGTAGAATACTACTTGTTGAAGCGTTTTCCAGTTCCTTATGGTTTGTGCTTCAAAACTTCTAACTCTATAATGCAACTCAGATTAATTGGATTACATTTTGGCCAAAATAATATGGTATAATTTATTGCTCTAACTCTTGCGTTCGGTGATTTGTTGCACAGCCCTATACTTTATTGTGGTGGCTGCTATTTCGGCCATTGTAGGACAACATATTGTGAGAAAGTTGATCAATCTACTTGGGAGAGCATCTCTTATCATCTTTGTTCTAGCCTTCACAATATTTGTCAGTGCCGTCTCATTAGGTAGGCCTTGTGATTCTCTCTTAATTTGGTTTGATTATAATTATATGCACATTTTCATGGTAAATAATACTTCCAATTTCAAATATAAGAAATTTTTTTTATGTATGTTGGTCTCAAATCTCAATTAATTTCACTTTATTTAATAATACTATCTCTAAAATACTTTTCATGATTAAGATTTTATTTTCAATAACTATTTTTTATTTTTTATTTCAAGTTTTAATAAAAGAGAGTTTTGGAAAAATATTTTTTAAATGAAATTAATAAAATTAAATATGATGCTAATTAACTTTCTTAATTGACATAAAATATTTTTTTTACTTATATTCAAGACTGGATAAAGTATATATTATTATGCACTTCAATTATGAAACATTTTTCATTTATTTGTTAGGTGGAGTTGGCATTGTAGCAATGGTGAAAAAGATTGAAAATCACGAGTATATGGGATTTGATAACCTCTGCAAGTATGATTCATAGTCCATTTTATTAAATTATTTTGTGGTTCGTGTATTATCTCAAGTTCCCACTAATAAAGAGCCAATAGAGCCTGGGTCACCAAAATTGACTTGTGCTCTGCGTGTGGGCTTTCATCTTGTTGGGTATATTTGTTGTTGCTAAAACATGTAGTGATGATTTTGGAGATTGAGAAACCGAATTACATTTTTCAATATTCTTTTATTCTAGCTTATGTACTAGCTACTCTTGTTTCTTTCATTTATGAAATTTTTGTCTAAACTCAATCCTTTTACGTGATCATATTTTATTACACATTAGTGCAATACCAAGCATAATACTGAATTGTTTTTAAATTTTTTGTACAAATTTATGTGATTTCAATCACTCTACGTAAGCATAGCATAAAATTATTATAATATGTTCTTTAATGTTATATATCATTTACATGGAACCAATATCAATAAAATCATTATAATTGCAATATACACTAGGATCAGGCTTATACAATTATGGTAAGTGAAAATTCTTACATGCAATATTAATCTCTTATCCATATTTTGAAATAATAATAAATTTTCTATGTCACGTGTTGTATTCAATAAATAATTATAAAAATTTTAGAAAATTAATTTTCAGTACGATCTTATTATAAGAAATTAAAAAATTATATTTTTATTAATATCATATTTATGAAAATAATTTATAAATATTTTATTATATGATTCATGTTTGAAATAGTTTCATTTTTCATATATTATGTACAATATAAATATGAATTTTTATTAATAACCTTCAAACAATAGCATTTATTAATATTTTACTATATAAATTTTTAGTTCCATTTTATACTTGATGTGATCTATATAGCATGGTGTAGGTCAGTATAATAATAATTATTATTATTATTAACAATACTTAAAGTCTAAAAAACAACTAAGAAAAAGTTGGGAGAAAAGAGATTCCTACAAGATCGTCTCTCTAGGAAGGAGAATTATAAAGTTGAGGTGGGGAAACAAATGAAATAAGCATTATGATCAAGATAAATCATATGACAAGAACTTTTATTTTCTTCTCTTGTTATCTATTTAACTATGTATTTATTTATCTATCTATAGAAAGAGAGAGCAATAGTACAATTCAATCCAAAGATAGTAATCTACGAATCCTAATAAGCAAACGTAGCTATAATGAGAGGTAGAGTAGGTTGTGGCCACCAACTTAAAAACAACTTCATAATAATTTTTTACAAGAACGTGGAGATTAAGGGTATGAATATGTCAAAGAGCCCATTCTCGCCTAATGTTTTGACCAGAGCACACCTACCCAAATTACAATAAAAACCTTTAATAAATTTTTTCGAGGAATCTTTTATAAGACCCCCAAGAAGTAGCTTTAGACTATCTAAGAATATTGAGCTTTAAATGACTCTTTAGGAAGGGAGCACCAAGAAAAGTTTTCATACGAGTGTGTTTGAGGTAAGACTATTGACTTTAAATGAATTTTGACTAGCATTGATCAAATTTTTCTCTAACAAGGGAAGGAAGGGGGGGAGGGTTTAACAATTTAGTAGCCAATAGTGCATAACATGATAATCATTTTACTATTACAATGGTTTGACATTCATGATTAAAACAAATGTTAATCATCAGTAAAATATACTCGATATAAATTATATAATAATATAGGCTTATATGCCTATAAAATATATAAACATATAATTTAGTCCCTACATATATTGCAAATTCCTAATTTGATTCTTATACATAAAAACTTATTAAATTAGTTCCTATATATGCAACTGCTACTAGTTTGATGTCTACTGTCATACAACACGTGTAGAGAATAAATTATATATTTAACCATACATATATTGCATAATTATAGTGGTTATCCATAATTCATTAGTTTGACACTTCTAATCTATACTCCACCCTTGCCTTGTATCTTTGTAGGAGCAACTAATACTATTTGACTTAATGAACTTGTTAATTATAACAATAATAATACCACAAAACAATATGAATCCTAACTTTGAATTCCACGACCATTTAAGGTTGGTTTATATTAGGTGGGACAAGGTCTTGTTCCAATAATAGTTAAATAACTCCATATGAAATTATATGATAAAAATTATTAGATTTTTCTGTTGTTGTGAATGCATAAGTACCTGGCAACAAATCCAGAATCTTGGAATGCCAAAAAAATAAGGAGATAAGAACTAGAGAAGCATGACTTGAGGGATTCTACATTAATCAATACAAAAGCAAGTTACTGTATATTTGTATTATTACAACATTGTCATAAACATATGTTGAAAGAGATGAAAGCCTAGAAGACATTTTTATTTAATAAAAGGAATTATTAATGTTTCTTTTTAAACTAAATTACATTTAAATAAATGACCATATAAGATAAATAATAAATAAATGACCACAAACTTGTTCTTTCTCAACATTGCTACATCACTCGATCTTGCTCCTGATTGTGTGAACACAAATTTTATATACATTTTTCTTGTCATTATGTACTTAGCATTTTTACACGTAGGTGCATGTCTTAGAATACAAGTTTGAGTCTAACTCAACACTACAAAATTGGCTTGTAAGGTGAGGGTTATCCCTCACTTATATATTCTATTCAAGTTATCTCATTAGTCGATGTGAGATTTCCAACACCCTTCTCATGTTGGAGATTATACATTTCGAGTGTGAAGTTTGCATGACTAGACTACTCCAATATTGAGTGGCTTGATAGGTCTAACAATGGTCGTTAGGATAGACTTTGATACCATATTAAAATGTGGGTTTAAGCCCAACTTAACTCTACAAAGTTATTTTTGTAGGGTTTAATTAGGTTCAAATCCACATTTTTAAGACCACATAGTTTTTTTGTGTTGAATATATATTGCATTGAGTTACGTTGTAGGTTATCTCATGTCTTTAGATGCATTAATTTATTCATTCCCATGCTAAAAATGGACTCAACTCATCACATCTAAGAGGATATGGTAGCATCCAAATGTAGTTGTGTTGGGTGACACTACATGAAGTTGATGAAGTAAGAGTGCTCCATGAAGCAGAGGTGAGAGGCATGATCAATAATTTCACCATGAAAAGAATATACTAAATACAATTGAAGAAACATTGTTTGATGAGAATATGTGAGTTCTTTCCCTCACTCACTGGATATATCAATTCCATTATTGCACGTCTTATACCATATTTCCATAAACTAATTTTTGAGAAAAAATAATACAAAAATTAAAGGGAGTATGCTTAATAGTTTTAGGGGTGTATATATTAATTACCCAAAATTAGAGATTGGACAAACTAAAGTCATTAATGGACAACTCTGAATGGGTCTAAATAGCTGCAAGTTGGACATTGGATTGATTTAATATTTTTTACACTACAAACTACAAATAGGGATGTAATCCACATATAACCTTATACTCCCATCTTTCTTTTTCACTAAGAGTACCAACGCTCCCCAAGGTAACACACTAGGCCTAGTGAACCTTTTTTCCAACATCTCCTCTAACTATTTCTTAAGCTCACTCAACTCTAAAAGTGATATTCTATAAGGCACTATTGATATTGGTGCACTCCCAAGTAGAAGGTCTATGCTAAACTCAACATCCCTATTTGAAGGTAAACCAGATACTTCCTTAGGAAAAACATCATGGAACTCACACCCTATAGGTATAGTTGCCACATCATTTTCAACCTCTACCTTAGCAGAGAACAAGAGTATATATCCTTGAGCTCCCTCAACTAAACACTTAAGGCAAGCAATAACAAAAACGATAAAATTAGACATAGAAGGATCAATTGACATTGGTTGTGTAGCAACATAAATAATTTTATCAGAATAATTTATAACAACACGATTTGAAGACAACTAATCCATACCAATTATGAAATTCAAACTAGATATAGGCAAGCATATAAGATTGATAGAATATGACATATCTTGGTACATTAAAAGACAATTCAAACAAGCTATAGAAGTGACAATTTTTTTTTTTGCCGGAATAGAAACACTCAAATTAAATGACAATTTAGAAATAGGTAATGATAATTTTTTCATACAATCATGAGATATAAATGAATGACTCATTCCTGAATCAAACAATACAATTATTTCTTTTTCTTTAATAAAGCCTATACCTTGAACCAAACTCAGACTCCTTCACCTTTTCCCTTTGGAGTGTAAAGACTTTCCCATGGCTTTGATTGGGATTGTCCTCCACTCTTGCAGTTCTTGACATAGTGTCGTAGTTATGTTGTCCTCGTACTCTAAAAAAACACCTTTAATGAGATTTAATAATCTCAGTTAATAAAACAAGTTCAAAAAGTTCAAAAATAGTGTTGCTCTCAACTGATACGGTAATTGGAAAATTCAACCATGGTACTCGCTAATCTTAAGTAATTTTTTATTATTATAATAAGAGCACATATAATTTAAATAATAACATGCTATCCTCATCTAGTCATATAATAAGAGTCATAGGCAAGACCTCTGAATCTAAAAATATTTACAACCACAATCATGATTCCTAGAATTACTTAACTTGACTCTAGTTCCTAGAACCTATGCGAATCCCAAATTCACTTATCTTGTGATTCCCAAACCAGTGTAAATCTCAGACTCACTATGAATCCTAGATTCACTTATCTCTCATCAATGATTTGAATAGGCCTAGGCTTAACTATCAAATTACCTTTTAATTGTATTGATTCAGGAGCTATCACATGTGAAACATCCTATATGTAATTCTTGAGTTGTGAAACATGGAAGACATCATGAAGACATGATAATTATGGTGGAAGATCCAATTGGTAAGCAACAAGTCCATGTGTTTTTAGGATTTGAAAGGGACCCATGAAATGAGGATTTAGTTTTTTTACCTTCATTGACCTCCTCACCCCAATCGTAAGAGTGACTCTCAAGAATACATGTTCTCCATTCTGAAATTCTAAAGACTTTATCCTCTTATCTACATAACTTTTTTGCCTACTTTGAGCTGTATGTTGTATGCATTCCTTCTCTAATCAACATGATCTTATATGTGGTTTCCTAGAATAAATCTGGCCTTATCAAGGTATTCTTACCTACTTCACACCAATATAAAAGGGATATACACTTTCTCCTATAAAGAGCTTCATAGGGCGCCATGCCTATACTAGCATGATAACTATTGTTATAGGCAAACTCTATACGGGGTAAGAACTTATTCCAACTTCCACCTTCATCTAAAAATACACACTCTAAGCATATTCTCGTGGGTTTGAATGGTCCTCTCTGACTGACCATCGGTTTGGGGATGATCAGCAATGCTACAACTCAACTTAGAACCAAAGGTTTATTGTGATGCCCTCCAAAATCTATAGGTAAATTTAGGATCTTTATCTAACACTATAGAGGTGGGAATGCTTAAAACTACCGAAAATACAACAATTAAAACTATCAAAAAAATTGACCATATACCAAACTAAGAGCAAACAAAAACAAAATTTAATACTTAAAAACAACCATTGGGGAAATATAAATAAGTATAGCTACAAAACTAAATGCTTCTTGTCAACCGTTATAAAAAATTAAATAAATAAATACCAAGTCTTCTAAGTCTTCCACGTCTCTTCAGTTTTAACACTTGTTATCTACATATTCTAAAAACAATACTTGAGATATAATCCCAGTGAATAGGAATAAGTTCAAAAAGAGTTCACAAATAGTGTTTGTTCTAAGCTGATGCAACAACTAGAAACCTTGTCCATGGTACCCACGAATTAAACTTATAGAAGAAACATTTATAGATCAAGTATATACACTCTTACAAATGTACTAAAAATAAAGGATTTTATAAGCATACAATCTCACCTCAGAACATTTAATTAGAATCACTTAACTCATTGATTCTTGGAACCAATGTAAATCTTAAACTCATCTTCTCCATCTTCAATGGAGGTATGACATAACTTATCCAAAATGTAGATATGTGATAGAGTGAGGTATCTCGTCTTAGATGATGATATCTACCTTCTCCATCTTGGATGAAGGTATCTCATTTCTCAAAATAAACTTCATAAATAGTATTATTTTAAATCAAGTGTAAGAGATACAATACACACATATAATTACAATAAATCAATAATGTTCATAACCACATTTGTATCTCAAAGACTTGGTGATTCCCAAAGTCATCCTACTTGACTTATTGGTTCCTAAAATAGATGTGAATCCCAGATTCACTTATCATTTTGGTTTTCAGAATCAGTGTGAGTCTCTAACTCAAAGTGAATCCTATATTCACTTATCATTTTGGTTCCTAGAACAAGTGTGAGTCCTTGACTCATTGTGAATCCCAGATTCACTTATCATTTTCGTTCCTATAACCATTATGAGTCCTTGACTTATTATGAATCCGATATTCACTTATCCTTTTAGTTCTTGGGACCAATGTGAGTCTTAGACTCTCTAAGGTCTATGAGCTCACATTCATGTAATGACATCTTTCGCTTCTTCATCCTAGATGAAGGTATCTCATATCTCATCCTAGATGTAGATATGTTTAACAAATTAGATGTCTCATCCTAAATGATAATATCTTTTATTCTATTCCCAGAATATAATATTTATCATCATTCTTTCCTAGAAGGTAATAGACCTACTCTGATAATAATAAATTTGTCATTTGATGACAGGTAATTGGGTTCTCAAGCCCCTATCACAATTAAAATATTCATCAAGACAAAATTCTAATTGAATTTCAATAAACAACTAGGTCCCTTTAAAATACACATTTTTTTTTATCAAAACCCTAAAAGAAACTATATTTTCCAAAAAAATTACTAAATCAAACACAATAATTAGTTTATAGAAAAATTCCTAAAACTTTATTAACAAGAACTCCAAGAAATCACATATCAAGTATGCATACGATGGAAGTTTAGAAAGATATTGTTCTACTCACCTTGAGCAAATTGTAAAGGATTGTCTCTAAGTACATTGACATCTCCTGAATTTTTCTAGCTTTCTCTATTCCTTTATCTGGTAAATGTGAGCTAAGTTTTCTAATTATAAAAGTAACTTCTTTTTCTTTTCCCCCTTATAATTAACAATACATTATATCCTCACCTTATTACTCTTTAAATATATAAAATATTATTTGCATTATCGTATACTATTTAACTTATTTTAAGCTAGTCTAAAGATATACACGTACATTATATACATGCATGTATATATTTAAGTTATCTAAGAAGGACATAAAACTAAGTTTATCGTACATTATTTAACTTATTTTAAGCTAGTCTAAAGATATCTAATCATCCTTAAACTTGAAAATTATACACTAATTTCTAAATGTCTAATTATTTCTAATTATGAATTTTGGGATGTTACAACCTAACTATCTCCCTAATGTATAAGTCCACCAACTTGTTCAAATTATAGGTTGCTTTAATTGGCAAGAAGTGGGTAGACTTAGTCAACCTATTCGCAATTACCCATATGGCATCTAAACCCAAAAGAGTCTTAGGTAACCTTCATAACAAAATTCATGGAGATTCCTTCCTATTTCCACTCAAGAATTTGTAAAGGTTGCAACAAACCTGAAGGTTTTGTCTCCATTTTCCTCCCATCCTTAAAGAATTTCATCCTTGAAATTTGTGTTATGCTTAATCAATATTAAAGAAAAAAAATTGCATGACAAAACATATTGACGACTCAACATACAAATCACACTAAGATTTATTTAATGTGACCTTTAAGGTAATATGCCAATAATAAAGATGAATATAAATAGGTATGTGCACAAATCAAGATCTAGAAATATAATATTAGACAAAAATCAAAATCTTGAAATATAATATTAGACAAAAGTCAAAGGGGAGGAATATAACATGCAAACAATTTCATTACATCAATTAATTAAATTCTAGGAGACAATTGAAAATCTAAACAAGGTAAAAAAATAGAATAATTTTATATTTATACCATCCTAAACACATTATAGTAAGCACACTCTATAGATTGGACTTTATTATAAATTTCAATATAATATATGCATGTTCACACTAACTACATATGTTTGGTCGTTAAGAAAATAATACACTTACACTTCATCAAAGTTATATAATTAATTCTTGAGGATTATAACATAATTCATTTGGTAATATATTTTTTTCATAATCAGGCCTAATGCAATCACATCAAAAGGTGATAAAAAGACAATAATCAATATTGAAAGGTTACAATCTTATCCTATTGCATATAAAGAATTACAAATATCAATTTATGTAATGCAATTGCTAAAATGTAATTCTTAGAATCCTTTATATAATAAAAAAAAAAAGACTATAATGCACCAATGTAAAGAGAATTTTTAATCAAGTTTTAAAAAGGAAAGAAAAGAATTAATAGAGAAAGAAATTAAATCATGAATTGAAGTCATCATGACATGTAATGTCTAAGACAATCATTTTAGTAGGAATAACAATAGCTTAGATCATTACAGCTTTTAACATATGAAAACAAGTAGATTATTAACATCATTTAAATGAAAACATACCAAAATTCAAGAATCATCTTTTCCATAATTTTTTTTTCTAAGAATAATGTCAACAACATGAATAAAGTAGAAAGAAGGTGAACACTTATAATTTTTTTTATACTTATATGTTTGAGAAATCTCCAAGCATATTTTAGAATATCAATCGCTATATCAAGACATTGGAAAAAAATTCAAAATCAAATAAAATTTCACCTATTCAATTATAACTAAAGTCGAAGGGGTAGAAAGTCAACAAATAGTCTTTTTTTAGCTATTTAAAGTCTTGTCAATTTTTGCTACCTATAAAAATTTAGAATGTTACGATATTTTAAATAAACATAATACTTTCACATAAGTTTAATGCCATTTTTTTTTAAAAAATAGAGTCAATTAGTACCAAAAAAAATCATGTTACTCATTAAAATCTTAGCATGTACTAATTGTAATTAATAACTTATAAGTTCAAATCCATTGAAACATTTTGAATTTGGTATGTAAGTTCATAATATGAACAATTTTCAAAGGTATCATGGTAAAAGCTCATGTCGATATATATATATATATATTAAAAAAACAACCAATTTTCAACATAATAATATAAAACAATTTATGAAGCTTTTTATTGTGGTGAATGTTTTACAATCACCAAATTGATCTACAATTTTAAATGTATCATCTTTAACATGTTATGAATATGGTGGACTCAAGGAATGCTCAAACTCAACCTACAATCACATAGAAATTCCAAGTTCACATACACACAAAAAATTCAAAAAGTTTACATTCTATACTCATATATAAACACTTGTAATTGATTATAAACATTTAATCATGATTCTTGGAAAAAACATAAGGCAAGACATGTTACTTGTCAAGAAGTCAATTGGCTATTAAATAACATTTAACACATCACAGTATTATGTTGGTATCCTTAAAGTCAAAGAAACATAATAAATCGTGTACTAGAATGAATACATAAGTAATTAGTTATAAAATTTACACCAAAAGCTTAGAGATTAGTCGTGCACCTAAAACATCATGGTTGTCCCTAGCTATATGATGATTCTACCATTATGTGCTCTCTTAAAATCTTCTCTCTAAGACCCCTCCTTATGAACAATGCTCATATTCTTAACAATACTAGATCGCTAGTAGATCGTGTATAATTTTTAGTCCAAAGATTTGACCTTTTGGTCTATAATTTACCCTTTCACAATAGTCTTTAAAAGAAATTACCATCAATTTTTTCCTATCTCATTCCAAGCCTAAATCAACAAGAAACAAATGACCAATAATAGTAAATATCTCTCATAAAATAAAAATATTATACTCAAACGTAATAAGTTCTCATACAAGTCATATCAAGGTACCCAACAACACTAAGCATCTACTGACAAATTCAAATAATAAATACATAAACATATTCAATCACAAACAACCTTCATTCAACTGACATTTAACTACTCTAAATCAAAATAAAATAAATAAATACTAAGTCTTCTAAGTCTTCCACGTCTCTTCAGTTTCAACACCTGTCGTCCACGTATTATGACAACAACACCTTTAATGAGATATAATCTCAATGAATAGGAACTAGTTCAAAAAGAGTTCACAAATAGTGTTTGTTCTCAGCTGATGCATCAACTAAAAATGTTGTCCATGGTACCCGTAAGTTAAACTTATAAAGGATCATTTACATATCAAGTATATTCATCCTATCACACATGCATCAAAAATAAAAGATTTTATAAACAAACAATCTCACCCCAAAATATTTAATTGGAATCACTTAACTTGACTTTTGTTTCACCTTCTCTATCTCGATTAAGCTATCACATAAGTCATCCCAAATATAAATAGGTGAAAGAATAAGGTATCTCATCCCAAATGATGATGATACCTGCCTTCTCCATCTCGGATAAAGGTATCTTATTTCTCAAAATAAACTTAATAAATAACATTATTTTAAATCAAGTATAAGACATACACTACACGCACATAATTACAATAAATCAATAATGTTTATAACCACATTTATATATCAAAGACTTAGTGATTGCCATAATCACCCTACTTGACTTATTGGTTCATAGAACATGTGAATCTCATATTCACTTATCATTTTTGGTTCCTAGAACCAGGACTCATTATGAATCCAAGATTCATTTATCATTTTGGTTTCTAGGACTAGTATGAGTCCCAAACTCATTAAGGTCTATGAGCATATATCCATCCAATGACGTCTTACTGCTTCTCCATCCCATATGGAGGTATCTCATATCTCATCCCAAATGTAAATATGTTTAACAAATTAGATGTTCCATCTTGAATGGTAATATCTTTTATCCTATTCCGAAAACAAAATGTCTATTGTCATTTGTTTCCAGAAGGTAATGACCCACTCTGATGATAATAAATTTTCTTATTTGATACAACACAATTAGGTTTTCAAAACCCTTTCACAATTAAAATATTCATCAAGAGAAACAACTCCAATTGAATTTCAACAAACAATTTTCTCCTTAAAATATACAATTTTCTTATCAAAACCCTAAAAGAAACTATATTTCCCAAAAATTACTAAATCAAACACAACAATTAGGTTACAGAAAAATTCCTAAAACTTTGTTAACAAGAACTCCAAAGAAATCACATCTCAAGAATAAATACCATAGAAGTTTAGAAAGATGTATCCTAATCACCTTGAACAAATGCTAAAGGGTTACCTTCTCAGGTGACATTTGCTAAATTTCTCTAGCTCTCTCTCTTTCTTTTTCTGTTAAACGTTGTGCTAGGTTTTCTAATTGTAAAAGTAACTTCCTTTTCTTTTCTTTCTATAATTAACAACACACGATCCCTTCACCTTATTACTTTAAATATATAAAATATTGTTTGCATATATGTGTGTATATATATATACACGAACAATATATACATGCACATACATTATTTAACTTGTCTAAGGAGGACACAAAACTAAGTTTATCATACATTATTTAATTTATTTTAAGCTAGTTTAAAGATATCTAATCACCCTTAAACTTGAAAATTATACATTAATTTCTAAAAGTCTAATTATTTTTAATTATGAATTTTGGGATGTTACATTGGACATTGGACTAATTTAATAATTTTTTAAATTAGACATTGGATTGAATAGGTCTAAACAGCCACAAGATCTTAACACTTTGAATAGGTGTTTAATTTTTGTTTTCTTTCCTTTACCTTACCTTTTTTTATATATAGTAGTTGTACTAACTCCTTGTATAATGACTTCATATTCTTTTATAGAAATAAGATTTGTGTTTTCGCTCCTTTGTTGTGCATTCTTTATGTTTTTTTTTCATAGTTAATACCTTCCTCCACTCCAATCCCCATCTCAAAGTCCCAATTCCTCATTTTTTTTGCCACACTTCTCCACCCACTTCCCCATTTCAAAACTCAACCCTCTATTTTTTAGGTTTTTTATTTTTAGTTTTATTAAAATAATATGATCTAATTATTGGAAAGTCTCACATTGTCTGCCTCAATCTTTAGGATGTAACTTACATATTATTGGAACATTCTTGTAAAAAACATCCAATTTTTCAGGTTTTGATAATTACAAATATCCACTTGTATTACTAATGTTTGAAAATCTAAGTATTTTAGATATTTCTTGCTTAAAGTATCTTTAAGACAAAGCATCCAATAGAAAGAATATCATAACTTTAAAACTTTGTCATTGAGCAAACCGTCCAAGAATCACTATCCAGCAAAGTGTCCAATAAACCTAAGTAACTTTTTAACTTTTAATTTTTACTTAATGTATTTGAAAAATTAATTACACTCACTTCCTTACAGATCTTTATGCTCTGACTAAGGAAATCTAAGAAAAGATTCTAGTCAATGTCACATTCATAAAAGGACAAAGCTTTACTTTACCAATTGTCTTTATTTTTGCACGTTCTTTATTGAGAACATTCTCTTGCAAAAAAATCCTTACAAACAATTTGTGTATATACTCTCTCTACCAATTGTTGCTTGAAGTTTTTTTGCCTCAACGATAATCTTTGTGAAGCATCTCACGAAGAAGATATATATATGTGTGTGTGTGTGTGTGTGTGTGTGTGTGTGTGTGTGTGTGTGTGTGTGTGTGTGTGTGTGTGTGTGTGTGTGTGTGTGTGTGTGTGTGTGTGTGTGTGTGTGTGTGTGTAGAGAAGACCTTTTAGAAGCAAAAGAGACATACAAAGAAAAAGTAGTGATACAAAAAGCAAGACTACAAGAAAAAGACGAGCAGTGACGAAAAGCTATTACAAGAGAAATATGACAAAAGAAAAAATGTGAAAAAGATCAAAGATGAAAAGAAAGAGGATATACTTGAGTTCGGAAAGAGACAATTCTCTAATGTGTGCAAGTAAAAATTCTGACAAGCACATAAGAGAAAAAGAGAGATCAAGTTGTTCATATCATATCTAGATGTTATTTTGTATTTTATTTTAAGTCCTCTTGGACTCTCCCAATTAGAAAGACTTTTATATCTCTGTTTTATTTGTAAAACATTTTAGCTAATGTCTTCCTGTAAACTCATTATGTGAGTAACATTCTTTCGAAACTTCATTTTGTAAAGCCTGGAGAGGCTAGATTAAGAATACTTGGAGTCCTGCAATCAAGGTTGTTGATTGTAAGCATTTGGACACCAAAGAAGGGAAGAATACTTGTAAGTCAAGCTAACTTAGTGAAATCCTTTAGGTTGAAGGGATTCAACTTAGCTTTGAGTTATAAAGTGAACTAGTATAAAAATCTCTGTGTGATCTTCTATTCCTTTCCTCTTTACTACTTTATCGCTTTGGTACACGTGTTTTATCTTTTTTGGATGGCTCTATTAAAAATGTGTTTTTGGACACCTTCCTTTTGGACGCCTTAAGAAACGCCTTTTTGGATGATTTTTGTGAACCTGTGTTAAAACTCACCCTTTGAGAAAAAGTTTAACAAGTGCTTTCAAAAATCATACACACAATTCAACTCCCTATTTCTTGTGTGTTTGCCTGTGGTACTTTAGTTTGTATAGGAGCTCATCCTTTAAGGGTTGAGCATCTAACTATGCAGGGGATGAAATCCTTTTTGAAGCACGATGGAAAATAAATAGTATGTTGTTAACGGGACATCATTGTTCAAAGGTCAAAATTATGACTACTGGAAACAAAGGATGATATCCTTCTTTGATGCAAGTCACATTGATATGTGGGGTGCTATTGAAAATGGAGATCATATTCATCTTCATGATGATGGTACTAATCTTCCTATATCTTTATGAAACGAAGAACAAAAGTTAAGGTATCTTCTAAACTCAAAAGCTAGAAATTTTATGATGTGTGCTTTAATAGAATATGAATATGAAAAAGTACATAGTTCTAATTTTCTAAAGAAATGTGGGACACCTTTGGCTTAGCACATCTTAGGTAAAGTACTCTAAAATTAGTATGTTTGTCCATCAATATGAGTTGTTTATAATGGGAGACCACAAGAGTATTAATCAAATGTTTGGATGGTCCTAAACAATAATCAATAATCTAAGGTCTTTGAGCAAAGTTTATGATAATTATAATTACATAACAAAAATTTTGAGAAGTTTGCCTAAATAGTAAAGACCTTAACTTACTGCTTTAAGAGCATCCAAAGATCTTAAAATGTTGCCTGTGGAGGAGCTCCTTGGCACCTTAAAATTCCACGAGATAGAGTTTAGAAGACAATGGACAAATAAATGGGAAGTCTATAGCTTTAAAAGCTCATAAAGCATCTAAACAAACATCGTCCAAAGCATTTAAAGTTGAAGAATCATCGGATATAGATTCTGAAGAAGAAGACTTTGATGAAGATGAATTGTCATTCATCTCTAAAAAAATACACTATAAGTGGAAGAAGAAAGGTAGATCAAGATGGAGGAACTACTTTAAGAAGACTTCCAAAGATAACAAACACAAGACAAAAGTTGTCTGTTATGAATGCAATAAACCAAGGCATTTCAAATCAAAATGTCCAACTCTTGAAAAGAAAGAGAAGAAAAAGAAAGGCCTATCTTCAAGAAAAAGAAAAGTCTTATGGCAACATAGGAAGATGTAGACCTGTCTTCTACAAATGAAGAAGGCAAAGAAGAAAAAGCAAATTTGTGTCTCATGGCAAACATTGAGTATGAAAGTGAAGAAGATAAGGTAATTTTCAAAGACCTAAACCATCTTCAATTTGCTTACCAAGAACTTCTTTCCAATTTTTCAACACTCTTTGTTGGTTTCAAAGATTTGAAAAGGAGATTTTCAAAACTATCAAAGGATTTCAAATCTCTTTAAAAAGAAAATGTTTTATTCAAAGAGGAAAACAACAATTTAAATGAAAAACAATCTACTTGCTCATCTAATGACAACACCTCACAAGTAACTGAACTTCTTCAAGAGGAGGTGATTGACCTTAGACAAAGCCTAACTGAATTTGTCAATGGGATAGAAAACCTTGGACATAGGTTAAGTACCTTACTCACAAGCATGGGTCTTTCAGAGTCTTCTTTATATTTTATAAAAGGATTTCAAAACAAAAAGGTATTAACATAACTTCAATAAGAAGTGATCATGAGGTGAATTTGAAAATGAAAACTTTCAACATTTTTTGTGAAAATCATAGGATCTCTCACAATTTTTCAACCTCCAAAACACCTCAACAAATGGTGTTTCTGAGAGGAAAAATAGGTCTCTCTAAGAAATGGCCAAAATGATGTTGAATGATAACTCCGTATCCAAATAATTTTGGGTTAAAGTTGTTAATACAACTTGTTATTTACATAACAAAATATGTATAAGATCTATTCTGAAAAAGATTCCATATGAGTTGCAGAAATCTCAACATATCTTATTTCTGTCTTTGGATGTGAATGTTTTATTATGAACAACAAAGGATCATCTTGGAAATTTTGATTTTGAATCAGATAAAGGAACCTTCTTGGGATACTCTGAAACTTCTAAAGCATATAGACTTATAACTTTAGAACTTTAATAGTTGAAGAATCCATTCGTATTAATTTCAATGACTCCAAGATTGATAAGAAATTACCATAGCTAGATGATTCATTTGTAGGATTGAATCTTGATATGTCTTAGAAATTGTCTAGTAAAGCTCCCTTGGACAATGATAAAAAAAAAGTTAGTTTTGAACCTATAGCAAGGAATTGGCAAATTAAGTCATATCATCAAGAGCAGCAAATCATTGGAAAAGTTAAAGATAAGGTTCGCAGAAGATCAACCTTCAAAAGCCGAGGACAAGTTACTTTGATTTCTAAAATAGAGCCAAAGAACATATATTGAGTAGAAGCCATGAAAGAAGAGCTTGACCAGTTTAGAAAAAATAAAGTGCGGAAACTTGTTCCTCGACCTTAAGATAAGTTTGTTATTGGAACAAATGGGTGTTCAGAAATAAGCATGACAAAAATGGTAAGATAATTAGGAACAAAGCAAGGTTAGGTGAATGAGTATTGTCACAATAGGAAGGTATAGATTGTATTGAAACATTTGCTCATGTAGCTAGATTAAGGGTCATTCGCATTTTGTTATCATTTGTTGCCTATAGCAATATGAGGCCTTATCAAATGGATGTGAAAGTGACTTTCTGAATGGTATAATAAACGAAGAGGTTTATGTGAGACGACCTTCTACTTTTATTACTGATTCAAAACCATGCTTTTAAACACAAAAATGATCTCTATGGTTTAAAATAAGCACTTTATGTTTGGTATGAAAAATTGATCTTTTTTCTCATAGATAATGGTTTTTCTTGAGGAAAAGTAGACACTACATTGTTTTGTAAAAATCATAAATCACATTTTATCATAGTCCAAATTTACGTTGGTGATATTATCTTTGGAGCTATTAATGAATCTTTGTGTGAGAATTTTTTGAAGCTCATGTAAGACGAATTCAAATGAGCATGATGGGTGAATTGAAGTTCTTTCTAGGACTTTAAATCAAGCAAACAAATGAAGGCATATTTATTCATCAATCAAAGTATACAAAGGAATTGTTAAAGAAATTCAAATTCGAGGATTGTAAAAGAATGCATACACCTATGCATCCAACATCTATTCTAACTTTAGATGACAATGATAAGGTAGACCAAACTACCTATCATAGTATGATTGGCTTTCTCCTTTAGACTTACCGTTTAGTGTATGTCTTTTTGGTAGATTTCAATTTGATCCTATAGAATCTCACCTAACTACAGTAAAAAAGATTTTTAGATATATCAAAGATACTACTAACCTTACACTATTGTTTAAGAAATCAAATGAGTATAGCTAAGCTGGTTTTTGTGATGTTGACTATGTAGAAGACAGACTTGAAAGGAAAAGTACTAGTAAAGGATGTCAATTCATTGGAGCAAACTTGGTCTATTGGTCAAGAAAAAGACAACGCACCATAGCCACGTCTATTGCTGAAGTAGAGTACACTTCTACTGCTCGGTGTTGTTCTTAGATCCTATGGATTAAACATCAACTTGAAGATTCAACCTATATGAGAGTAAAATTCCAATTTATTATGATAATACCATTACCATTAATCTTTCTAAAAACCCCATTCTACATTCAAGAGCCAAACATATAAAGATTAAACATAATTTTATTCGAGATTATGTTTAGAAGGGCGTAGTTGATTTAAAATTTGTTAGCTCAGAACAACAACTAGCTAACATTTTGCAAAACTCTTTCCTAAAGATAAACTCATTCATATCAAAGACTGACTTGGTATGAAATTTATAAAAGAATGAAGTTTAATGTCTACAAAGTTTCAGTGTCCAATGTTTTAAGGTGACCAATGATAGAGCGTCCATAAATTTTATGGCCAAACCTAAGAAAAGCCTTACCACCACATTTGAAACTCAGGCCAAAGATCCCATTATCTATATTGAGTACCTCTTTAACATTCTGCCCTAATGGAGCTTGGACTCGATTTTCTCTCCAAAATCAATGTCTTTAGTATATCATCTTTCTTCTCTCAAGGTCAATTTAGTGAAGGACTTCTAGAAAAGTGCTATTGTAGAAGAAATGCTAATTTTTGGTGATATGCTAGGAGTACATGTCATTGCTGATATTAGCTCCATTGCAAAAGCCATTGGTTGCCCACAGCTAGGCAACATTCCTTCAAAAGGATGGGCGAACCAATTCAGGGGAGATGAAGTTGTTTGTGAGGCCTTCCTTTAAAATGATGCAGAAGGCCTTGCACCCTAATGAAGCTTAATGATCATGCCAAAATTTTTCAGCAAATTATGAATAAAGGGATCTTGCACAAGGTTGGCTCAAAGGAATACATTTCTAGCTGCCACAAGTTTGGACTTTATCACTTGATGATAGGGAAAGTGTTCAACTTACCCAGTTTGTTGTTCATGCATTTAAGAAAGAACAAGAAAGGTAGAGGCAAGAAGAAGAATCAAATCACTTATGCACCTTTAGTAAACAAGTTTTTCAAGGATCAAAAGGTGTTTAAAGCCCTTGATGCCTTAAGTGATCAAGAAAAAGAAATACTCAACTAAGTACAAACAATATGTTTTGGGGAAGAACAATATAACCCAAATGCATTTGGGTATTCAACTGAGATTGCCAGAGATAGTAGTTGAAGACATCAAGCCTAAAGTTGCTGAAAAAGCTTATGATACCTTATTTAGAGGATCGTCCAAGAAACCTCAAATCAAGGAAGATACTCTTGTTAGAAGTACAAGATCAATCAAGAAGAGAAAAGTTACTTTCTCTGAAGATGATGATTCTGATGATGATGCCCCTTTATCAGTAAGATTAACCAAGAAGCAATCTAAGAAGATGGAAGGTATGGTTGCTGAGAAACCTATTCTTTTTCCTTCTGTACCTAGGAAAAACAAGATCAAGAATTTACCCCAAAGACCATTCACGAAAATAAAGAGGGTTGTTAGTTATAATCTTTTTGACCAAACACCAATCACACATTCTTATAAATCCCAAAACATAAGACCAAACACAAACCTAAACACATACCAACAAGAAACACCATCCAATATACCTATTGTTGAGATTGTCCAAAAATCCCTCTTAGACCCTAATGTCTTTTTGTCTGAAGAAAAAGCTTTCATACCTTATGTTTATATGTATATACCACCAAATGCATACATCCCTCTAAATCAAAGGAAGAATCCAAACATTATCAACATTACTTGTGTAAAAAGGAGATACAAGGTTAAATAGGCTCCTGCTTTTGAACCTATGTCAAAAGAGTTACTTAGAAAACAATGACTACTTCTATTTATTAAACACACAGAACCTACCATAATTCTTAAATCAATTTATCTTGCACCCATCTATGAATTTGAACCTCCATACAACCCTTCATACCCTCACCTTCAAACCTATACACCTCACCCAAATGTCACCACACCACGAAGTTCTATGTTTAACGAACTAGGATCCTTGTGTGAATCACTACCTCTAGTTTAGAAATCTAAAAAGATTTATCCCAATGTGATAAGGCATAAAGGCCTTTAAAAGCCTCACTCTCGAGTGATAAGGCATGTGATTCCTTTAAAAGACTTAGATGAGTCTATGTCCAAAAGTAAAGTGTAGAAATCTTCTCAAGTGCTTATCTTTCCCAGAGACCTTAAGTTTAAGCCTCTAGATGCCTTAATTGAAGGTTTCTTCCCTACAACAAAAGAGTGTTTGATGAGAAAGATCATATATGCAAGTCGTGAACTAAAGAAACCAAATGTTCATACCTCCTTCTCAGTTCATCAAGCCTTCTACTGAAGTTCTTATCCAACTAGATAAAGTCTACCCAAGACTGCCTATGCTGGATTTGAACAAGTACAAAGAAGCTTGCGTCAAACATATTTCTTATGAGAGACCTTATAGAAGTGAACCTTCTACCATAGGCTGCCCAACTGTTAATGTTATTAAGATGAATACCATTTTAGATGAAGATAAAGCATGAAAGATCTGGAAGTAAGAGTTGTGGATCAATAGCCATCGAACTTCAGTGAGTCATCTTACACCTGAAGAAAAGTTAGACACTTTCATAGCATCCAATGGTTCCATCTTTATCAAGAGTATTCTTGTTCACCACTTTGATAACTGGCTTGCACCACCATTGAGGGTTCCAACGTTTGAAGAAATCTAGATCCTTGGGAGTGAGACATCTATCATTTATGAAGTAATTACTGCATTACTTAGAGTAGATTCCCTCAAAACTTAGAGACCCTACCCATGGGAACATCTGTTCAAGAATTACCCTGATCCTCTTCCAACTGAGTACGACAGACCCAAACCTCTTTTAACTCTTCCTACACCACCTTCACCCTAAAACACTCAACTTAAACTACATATATAACCAAATACTCCACCATTTCATATAACTATCCAACCTCACCAAGAACCAAACCTAACCACAATTTCTCCTCTCATACCTCCTAACATCCAATCTTACATTGACTAACATTTTTTAGCAATGGAAAATATGATTAAGAACCTATTTGGCCAATATTGAACCTTTCACCACCCCCTTTCCACCAAAAAAGTTTTTATGTTTTGTTTTGTGCTTTCTTTTAAAGTTTTTTTTTCTGACAATGATGTTCTTTTCTTACAGTCTTTTGTTTGATGAAAAAAAAGAGGAGAAAATGATAAGGATGAGCTCGGGCTATAGCAAAACAAAACCTTCTTTCATATTAGCTATTTTCTCTAAGTTTTTTGTTTGAATGTATAGACTTAGGGGGAGCTTGTTTGTTTTACCTTATGTTATATATGCTCTGATATATATATATATATATATATATATATATATATATATATATATATATATATATACACCATAACTTTGATTCTTTATATTGTTATGTATCTTTGAAACCTTTATAATGACTATGTTATGCTTATCTTATCACAATATTTGTCATCATAAAAATTGGGGAGATTGTTGGAACACTATTGTAACTTTCTAGTTATGATGATTACAAATATCCACTTGTATTACTAACATTTGAAAGTCTAAATGTTTCAGATATTTCATGCTTAAAGTATCTTTAACACAAAGTGTCCAACATAAAGAATATCATAGTTTCAAAACTCTATCTGAGCAAACCATTTAAGAATCACTTTCCAACAAAGTGTCCAATAGACCTCTCTATCTTAGGAAGTAAGTTTTCAACTTTAAATTTTTACCTAATGCATTTGAAAAATTAACTGCACTTACTTCCTTGCAGACCTTTATGCTCTAGGGAAATCTAAGAAAAGATTCCAATCAGTGCCATATTTATAGAAGGACAAAGCTCTACTCTACCAATTGTCTTTGTTTTTGCACGTTCTCTATTGAGAATATTCTCTTGCTTAGAAATCCTTACGTACAATCTGCATATATTCTTTCTCTCTCTCTGCCAATTGTTGCTTGAGGCTTCTCTACCTCGACGGTCATTTATTGAAGCTTTTCAAGAAAAAGATATATATCTAGAGAATACCTTTTAGAGTGAAAGAGACATACAAAGAAAAAAAGTGATACAAAAAGCAAGACTACAAGAAAAATACAAAAATGAATAGTGATGAAAAGCTAGTGCAAGAGAAATATTATAAAAGAAAAAGTGTGAAAAGGATCATAGTTGAAACGAAAGAGGATATACTTGAGTTTAAAAAAAAGAAATATATGAGTATAGAAAAAGAAAGAGACAAATTCTCTATAGTGTGAAAGTAAAAATTCTGACAAGCACATAAGAGAAAAAGAGATATCAAGTTGTTTATATCGTATCCAACTTTACGCAGTACTTCATATGCATGTGGTACCAACTCTAATTAGAAAAGTAGGTTAGGGGCAACACTGCTAGATTCTGTCTCTAGGGTTAGCCACACCACACTAGCATGATATCTTTCAGTAGCACGTCAGGATCTACTCAGCTTACACTGTGTGCCCTACCTCGTGGGATCAAACACAACCATTAGGGTTTCTGTACAGAGAAGCCCAAGTAAGTCTAGTGACCTTACTGTTTGGCTCATGTCTACCTTTCTCATACACTAGTTTCATTACATGATTAATGTCACACAATTTAATTTCTCATTAGTCTCTCTTTAAACAGGGCCGATAAGGACCATTCTCGCCCGTTGCAGGCTAGGTACCTCATCTCATAACTCACACAATAAGCATCATTCTTGTCCACACATAGGCCTAGGTCATTCACCTGATAAGCATCATCCGAGTTCCTTTCCTACCAACTCTTGTCCTAAGAAACTTGTCTGATAACCACTCATCTTTACTCATTTTCTCATATCTCAATCCTTATGTTTGTTCTCATAATGCAATAACATTATATCTAGATCAAGCCATATCATAAAAGAACAACATACAAAAGCTCTCAAAACACACTCCTCTAAGGCTCACAAACAAGGAAACCTACTCACTAGTTCATTTTTTCGCTCAACAAATCAATCTAAGGGGTCCTACACCCACTTTTGCTCAACAAAATACTACCCTTACTTAGCGAATACTTAAGATAGAGGGTACATATAACTCTATGTTTTTCTCGCTCAGTAAGACCATTTCTCGCTCAACAAGTCCCAACTCTCTTTGCTTTCTTCTCTCGCTTAGCGAGCTCCACTACTTGCCAAATGAGGATCACAAAGGACACTACTCTCAGGTCTTGACATTCTCGCTCAATGAACGTCATTATATGCTCAACAAAGGAAACCATAGTGCTTCTAGGGCTCCCATTCACTTGGCGAGAGTCATACTCACTCAATGCATAAGCTTGATAGAGAAGAAACTCCTTTGTTCTACACACTCTTGCCCAGCAAGAGCCATCTCTCGCTTAGTGAGGAACAATGAACAATAGTTTGCGATTTGCAAATTCTGCCAAACCTAACACAAAATCTCACAATTGATCGAGGAAACTTAATCCATTCTAAGTTCTTTCACACACACGAGTTTAGCACATAGAGGTACACACAAATCACCACTCAATTTCAACCAATTGAATCCAAATCACAAAATCCCCAAACCAAACCCCCAAGACCCTTAAACCAAAGGTAGCCATGAAATTTCAATAATTAACCATACAATTTCACGCAGAGTTCAGACGCGAGACTCACACTAATCCAGGAGTTTAATCCTTCTTTAGATACCACCAAGAACAAAATAATAAATAACAATAGGAGCCTTGGGGACGATCCCACTACCTTTCCTACGTAAAGGAAGCCCAAAAATAGTGAGACAATCCCACTCCCCCTTACCTCATACGAAAAACAGCAAAAAATAGGGCTTTAGGGTTCATATTGGCATTCCTCCAAATTTTCCAGTGCAGGTTCTCTCTCCTTTGCTCTCTGATCCAAAAACACTCCAAAACTGCTAACCTCAAAAACTAACTCTAACACTTAGAGATGTGTAAGTTTTTTTACTTAATGGACCAAGACGCGCAAGCCTAAAACCTTTTCTCTATTTTATTTAATTAAAAATTCATTTTCAGCTCGCATATATAACTTTCAAATAAATATTTAATTAATGACATGTATATAGTTATTAATATAAAACAACAACAACAACAACAATAATAATAATAATAATAATAATAATAATAATAATAATAATAATAATAGTAATAGTAATAATAATAATAGTAATAATAATAATAATAATAGTAATAATAATAATAATAATAATAATAATAATAATAATAATAATATTAATATTAATAATAATAATAATAATAATAATAATAATAATAATATCATATTTACAAGAAATAATAAATAATAGAAAAATTAGGGTGTTATACAACACCTAAAGAGGTGAAGAATACTTGTAAGTCAGATTGACTTAATGAAACCCTTCAAGTTGAAGGTATTAGACGTAGTTATAGGTTATAGAGTGAACTAGTATAAAAATCTTTGTATGATCCTTCCATCCTTACCTTCTTTACTGTTTTATTGCTTTTGTAAACGTGTTTTATCTTTTCTGGATATCTCCATTAAAAACTTGTTTTTGGATGCCTTAAGCAATGTTTTTTGGTTTGTAAACTTGTGTTTAACACTCACCCTTTGAGAAAAAGTCTAACAAGTACCTTCAAAAATCACACACACAATTCAATTCTTCATTTTTGTGTGTTTACCTGATATACTTCATACATATATGTTGGATAATTTCACTTATCGCTAATTAGTTTTAAGATGAAATCTAACATGATATAAATATCTATAGCTCATCTTAATTAATTTTCTATTTTGAAAAGCATAGCCTGTAAATAAATGATGAGTTTTAAAACAATAAAAGATAATAGAGAGATAATGAAAGAGATAACATTAATTTTCATGATTAAAATAAAATAATAAAATAAATAAATTAACTTAATAACGTACACTCTTAACATGTTGATGCATGCACATCGTAGCTTAACCCTGGAAATGAAAAGGTTGCAAGTCGCGAGAAAATCGTTGATAATAAATAAAGATAATAACTGTTAAGCAGCTTTTTTGTCAGAAGTCTCCCCCAATTAAAATTGATTGATCAAAGATAGTTAACTCTGTCTCTGTGTAATGGTTCATTTGGTCACATCAATATTTCGTAGCAATTTGTAGTTTTTATTCTTGAAATTTATTAAAAGGCTCATGCTGGAGGTCTTCGGGAATTTTTTTAATAACCAGAAAGCACGTGGTAGGGGTGTCCAGTTTATGGATAAATAAAATACTCAGAGCTTCCTCTCTTCAGGTTCTGTCATGTAATAACTCTATCTGAATGTTATGCCTCGTGAAAGAGACGTTTGACATTGAAGAAATGTAAAGAGTGCGATTTCTTCTTTTGTTTTGAAATTTATGCAACTGTTAATTATTAATTCTGTATTTGTTTGCACGTGGTGAGCCTTTGTATAATTTATGCTTTAATTATTTTTGTAGAATATGACATGTTTGAGACTCTATTCGTTTATGCATTGATTAATTTCGAAGGATAGGACATGTTTGAGACTCTATTCATTACCTTGTTTGAAGTTGTTATCAGTTTTAAGTTTAATTTTTTAAAAGTTAAATTAAACTTTTAGACTTTTAATTTTTGTAGTTTAATTTTTAAATGTTAATATTAAATTTTAAATTACACAAAATCATGTGTTATTTTCTTATTTAGATTTATTAAACGAGGATGGTGGAGACATTGATATTAATAACTAGAGGTGAGTATGACTCAATTTAATCTATTAATTCAATCGAGTCCAATATTGAATTGAACAAGTTTGAATTATATTATGGATTGACTCAATTTGATCTAATGTTCTATGTTCTCTTTAAAAATATATAATTTTTTAATAATTGTGTAATAATAATAATTTTTATTTAATAGATATCAATTTGTATAACTTATTATTTTATTTATAATAATATTATTTATTTTAAAATATATATTATAAAATATACTTGATTTAAATTTTATACTTTTTTTATTATACGATTTAATTGTATATAATGTTAAGGTTGAATCTTGTCCCGTATTTTTTTTATCTTGATTGGTCAAGTTTAGATTTAAATAAATGGTCAAATCAAAATTTTGATTTGGCTAGGGTCAACTCATCCTTGTTCACTCGTACCAACAACAATAAATCAATGGTGGTAAGACTAATTATATACAAGAGCGATTAAGAATCACAATGTAATAGAGATCGTGACAATAGCAAAAATGATAAAAATGCAATGTGATAAAAGTAGCAGTGTCAATGATAGCATGTAACTATTTCTGAAGATAAAAAAAAATTAAATAACTTGTTTTCATAAATGAAAAGTTAAAACAACTCTTTCAAAATAAATGGTCTGCTCTTTAAGTATGGATTGATTCTTATGTTCATTGTTATGTTGATATATTTTAATTTAAATTATAAAATATTATATTATTTTAACTTTTTTCTTATTTTAAGATTTATTAATATGTTACCATTCGTTCATAAAATAAAAAAGTAAAATGGGTATTACTTATATAAGTATTAAAAATATCAACAAAATAATAAAAATATCTTATTTTTAAGGAAATTAATATTATTTTCATAAATTTTCATTTATTAACTTCAATAACAAAATTATAATTGTAGTTAAAAAATTAATTTTAATAAAAAAATAAAATTGGTTTATAATCGTTAATTTTAAGTTTGTATTATGAAAAAAAATTAAAAATTGAAATTATGATTCTATTTTTAATAAAATATACCAACTAAAAAATTAAATACAAAATAAATACCTTCAATTTAACTAAAATTGATTTTTGGTGTTATGTTCTTCTATCTCTTTGTTTTAGGTCAAGTACATTATGACTTAGTCAAAATATAATCACTTATTATTTAATAGTCATAACTGATAAGTAACTATCTATATTATTGACTCATAAACTTGTGTATTATAAACAAAGGGGTATATGGGTTAAAACCTAATTTCACTTTTTTCTTTTAACTCTTATTAATTATTCATTAACTTGAAAGTCAAGATGTCTTTGTAAGTACTACCACATGTCACTTGAAGGAGGTTGGACAAATTGGACAAGATGGATGATCATATACACTTTTTAATGGCCTGATCATAGGAGATCTTAGGCTATCCTCTAAAAGTTTCTCGTAACTAGAATAACTCATAAACTCTTTATTTATTTGTTTAAATAATGAAACTAATATTATAGTTTAAAATTTTGGTTTAATTTTGGACTCAATCACGTGGCCAATCCATTACAATTGGGTATCTCTTCCCAAAGCTCAAATAGCCCAAATTATGTAAGGTACTCAAATTATCCAAGATCAAAACTTCTAAGATGAGATTATGAATAGTGAATTATACATTGACCTATAGTAAAGTTACTATGTTGTTACATTAAGATAAGAAATATTATCCTTGAGAAACCTTGAGTTTCACACCAAACGATTCATCCTAACTCAAATATCTATAAATATGTCCATGTAATAAATATTTATTACATATCATTATTTGGTACAATTTGTATTTATTTAAGCGTTGAATTATTTTTTTATGTACATATTTATTTCTCAAGATAACTTGACCTTGTCAAAATTTTACATAGTCAATATTCACCAAAGTTCGTCATGATCAACCATCTTCCTCGTATGCATCATGTTTTAATAAAATTTGATTTCATTTAAAAGAATTAGTTATAATATAAATAATTAGGGTATAAAATTAGAATTAGATTTAATTCTATTTCTATTATTTAAATGTAAATTCTATCATTTAAAAATGCCATTAATTATAAATCTCATGTTAAAAAAATCATTTATTATAATTAAACATTTTTATTATTAAAAATACAATTGTAATTATTAAGTGACATTTTAAAATTTTAAAAATATTTTATTTATTTTTAATTTCTTATCCATATAACTATCTTTATAAATCACTATTTTTCTTCCATTATTTTTTTTACTCCCATAAATACTCCACAAACTATTCATTATTATTTAACTTCCATTATATTTTTTATTCTATTTTAAATTTTTAGAAAAACAGAAAGACACGAAATGTCTATTTTCCTGTAATAATATATTAATTTCATTAATAAAAAGATATTATCACAATAAGTCTCTAAAAAATTGTTTACATTAAAATATATTATATTATAATACATCTTATTTCTCAAAATGAAAAAAGGAGATGCAATATTTAAAAGAAAATGACAATGTAATTTGCATTTTTTTAGGAAGGAAGTAGAATTTATTCAAATAAAAAAAAGCATGAGAAACACATATTTTAATTTTTAAATGTGAAATGGTAATTTTTAAGATTTTAACAAAAAACTTGAAAATAAGTTATACTACTTATTTTCTAATTCTATAAACTTATGTTTTTTCAGTCAAGTATGCTTGAATAAGACAATTCTGTTGGATAGAACATTCACAATAAGATGAGATTCTCTTTTCTACTTATGGAAGGAACATCCCTAGTACGTTGGGAAAACCACTAGCTTTCTTAATGGAGATATTTTTCATATATAATATTTAAACCTGAATCCTTTATGTAAGTGAAATCAAGCATAATCTTATCATAATAATTATATATAATTTAAATTCTAAAACAAATTTCAAACATAAAACTTAGAAGTAAGACCTTCAATTTTAAATTTTAATTTGATGCTCAACCCTGAACGTGAAACATGCACTTTGAGAATAACGCTGTAGTCCCGCCGCAACTTTTATTTCCGCCTTCTCTTCAGCATATTTATAGCCTTGGATTAATCCAAGGGAGATTCAAATATAAAATAAATAAAATCCCAAAAATTTGCTGACCCTTGCAAAATCTAAAAGACGTATTCGATGTCAATTCAACAAACAACATTTCCTACTAGAAGCCAGCACGGAGGGCCCCCTTAATTTGTAACTCGTACACTCAAAAGCTTTTTTTTTTTTTATGATGACAATGATATTTAATAATGTCCTACAAATTATTCAAATGGTTAGCTAGATATTAGATTTAGATCTTTTAAAGAAGATATTAAATTTAAATATTATGAATGAAAAAATGCGATTGAAAGATAAAATTCAACTAAATATAGTCAATCAAGTTTTTCAATAAAAATGAGTCATAAATAAAATTGATAGATATTTTATATCTATAACAGAAAACACACAGATGATTTTGAAAACATTCATTCGGCTACTCATATTTATCTTAGGCCAACAAAATAAATTTTTAAATCAAATGGTATATGTTAACTCTTGAAACTTTTAATAAAAAATAATTTTCTCGTATTTCTTGAAAAAAAAATTAAAAATAAGTTTATAAAAAAAGGGAGAGCATGTTTAATAATTATTGAAATATTATTCTTGAGAGCCTTGAGCCAGAAAATTCAACCCAACTCAATTACCTATGAACTTGACTAAGCTAAACATTTAGTACACGTGGTTATTCTGGTGCAATCTTTACCTAGGTATGTGTAGAATGGCTTTTAAAGGTTCACAGTCATTTCTCATAGCCAGTTCACTTTGATCAAGAGCTCAGTCATCAAAAGATCATGAATCCCAAGCCACTCAAAAGCTTACACCAATCAACATTCTTTAGAGTTCAATCATTGTGAATGATCTCCCCACGGCACTTGCACCAAGTTTTAGTAAAAATTTGATCTAATTTTAAAAATCATTAATTTTTTTAATATAAATAATTGGGGTATAAAATTAGAATAAAAGTTTAATTCTATTTCTATTATTTGAATGTACAATCTAGAATTTAAAAATATCATTAATTATAAATCGCATGTTAAAATTTTATTAAGTATATTATAATTAAGCATTTTTAAAAACATAATTTCCATTATTAAATAACAATATAAATTTTTTTCTTTATTTTTAATTCCTATAATATATATTAATTTAATGAATAAAAGAGTTATCACAATAAGTTTCTAAAAAAATTGCCTACATTGAAATAGATCATACTATAATGCATCTTATTTCTCAAAAAAAAATGTAACTTTTAAACGAAAGTGACAATGTAATTTGCATTTTTCTGAGGAAGGAAATAGCATTTATTCAAATGAAAAGAAGAACGAGAAACACATATTTTATTTTAAGCTGAACATATTAATTTTTAAATGTCAAGTTAATAATTTTAAAATAACAAAAAATCGAAAATGAGTTATGCTACTTATTTTGTAATTCTATAAACTTTATCTTTTTTAGTCAAGTATCCTTTCAAGGAGACAATTCTCTTCGTCAGAACATTCGCAATACGGTGATTTGAGGAAGGAACATCCGTAGTACCCTGGGACTAGCTTTCTTAATGGGAGATACTTTAATCCGAATCCTTATTTAAGTGAAATCAAGCATATATCTCAATCATCTGTTTGTTATAAAACTTATCATATGAAATTATAATTTAAATTCTAGAACAATTTTTAAACTTAAAAATTAGAGTTAATACCATCAATTTCAATTTTAAATCTTAATTTGATGTTCTACAACGTGAAACACGCACTTTGAAGAAAATAAATCATTTAAAATCTTAAAAACAGTGGGGGCATAGCAGTCATACATACGAACAAGCTAATAAGTGGTTGGTCCAAAATTTCGTGTAATACTATACCATGTAACTTAAACATGTGTTAGAAGTTTGAATCTGACTAGTGCATGTAAAGAAAACTTCATTCAAAAAAATAACTTACCGATAAGTGTTTTGTAAGAGATTAAAAATTTCTGTGACGAACTGAAATACTCATTGTTATATGTGAAAAAAAAAATGCATGTATGAACAATGTGCTATTAGAAAAAAGTTAGATGTGTAAAAAGTTAGATGGGCCCTTTCATTTTTAACTTAGACACTCAAGCGTATGTTCAACTACTCTTCTTATCCGAGTCCACACACAACAAATAATTTTTAAATGATACCCAGTCATGTGATGCTTATAATATTTCAGAATATCTCCTTAGTTGAATAATCTTCCATTTATTAGCTGTCACATTTTTCAACCAATTCACAAGTGCGTTCTTTATATCGCACCATCTTCCGGTTTTCCTTCCATTTTTGTTGGAGCAAATTGGCGGGTCGCACGCCATGAGAACTGTGGGTATTGTTTCCTTCAATTTGCTGCTGCTTTGTGTCTTCATTTATGCTATAACAAGCACTCAAAGTGAAGTATCTAGGACAACTGGAGCACAACCATTTTCTTACCATATTAAAGCTTTGGACTTCATATGGAACCATTTGGGTTATGAACATGTGTGGCCAGTAAGTTCCTTGCATCCATCACATTACATCGTCTCTTCATGAATCACTCTTCCTCACATGCAAGGGAAGCTCTTGGATTTGTATACATTATAAGATAAGTAATAATGTGTGTGTGTGTGTGGAGGTTATGATATGTCATTCTTAAGATAAACATGTTCTATAGATCTATTGGGTTAGGAGATGTGTATCTGTAATCTCTTCCAATCACTCATCTGAATTCAGGAATTGAGAAACACAAAGTTTGATTACTCAATTATGAATAGGAAATGGAATTTGGCTGGAGAATTGTTGTTGGAACCTTGATTGGAATCTTGGGAGCTGCATTTGGAAGTGTTGGGGGAGTTGGTGGTGGTGGCATCTTTGTGCCAATGCTAATCCTGATTATTGGGTTTGATCCAAAATCAGCAGTTGCTATTTCAAAGTGTAAGCATTTATCTGTTCAGAAATGCTGCTGATATTGCTAATTATTGGATTTCCTGGGAAGAAACTATTTGTTTATAAACTAGTCTATTACTGAAATGGTTTTGAGAGTTTGAACATTTACTGTGTTTATTATTTCAGGTATGGTCACAGGTGCAGCCATCTCAGCTGTATTCTTCTGCTTGAAGCAAAAGCATCCCTCACTTGATGAACCCGTTATTGACTACGATGTGATGCTGCTTATCCAACCCATGCTCATGCTTGGAATCAGCATAGGAGTTATTTTAAGTGTAATATTTGCTGATTGGATGCTCACTGTTCTTCTAATTATTCTCTGTATAGGTAATTATAGAAGATTTGTACTTCACTTAAAATTTCACTCAGTAATATGATTGATTTGTTTTATTTGCCTTGCAGTCACATCAATCAGAGCATTCTTCAAGGGTGCTGAGACATGGAAAAAGGAAACCAAAATGAAAGAGGTAAATGTTACAAATTTACAGTGTTTAGGTGACCTCACTTCCCAATCATGCTGCTTAGTGAAATTAGGAACAGTTACATGGTTCACTCAATAATATTGCATACTGCATAGCAGGTTTATCTTCTAAAATGTCTAGGGAATATAATATAAAAAGTGACTACTCGTATCCCTTGTAACTATAACTATCTATGATTAGGAATGTGTAGACTATACTGTTTTATAATTATACACTTATTGGCGTTTTTAAAGATTTTGGATTATTAGCCTATTTAAAGGTAAGTCTAATAACTTATTGAAATGCCATATTACAAAATAGGCATTTAAATATATTTTTAGGTTAGACCGGATTAAAAAGGCCTATGTCACGTAACCAGTAACACAGGCTTGACCTTAAATTAAATCTGTCTAACCTAACTCATTTCCACCTTTTTACCGTACATTTTTTTGGAAGCACAATTACAATTCTGATCCATCTTTTCTTTTCAATAATTTGGAGTCTCAGGAGACTATCAAGTTTTCAGAGTCTACTGGTGAGTTTATGGATTGATTTTTCTCATGTAAAGACTTCACATGGTCAAGAGACACAAGTTATAATTTAACTATGTATATGCCATTGACCTTCTCCTCCAGCTACTTGCAGTGGGGAAGAGGAATACAATTATCTTCCAGGTTGCCCAGATGAAGGGCCTGAAAACGAAACTAGAAAACCTGAGGTTGGCATACACTGGTATTGTCTTGTTCTTTACATGATCTAAATAAGTTATTATATGCCATAAAGGAATGCAACTATGCATGCAGGTGAGCATCTTTGGCAACATTTATTGGAAGGAGTTTGTACTTATTTTTTGTGTCTGGCTCGCATACGTTGTCCTAGAGATTGCCAATGTAATTTTCTTTTTCTGATACTACTTATAAGAAAAAAAAAATTTAATAAAACAATTTTTCTATCAGTTCAAAGTAACTTATGCATAAAATAAAAATTAATTTTTGAAAAAGTTGACATGAGACATCTTCTAAATTAGTTTATGCATAAAATAATTTTAACTTATGAAAAAATTTATATCAGTTTTTCTTCCTATTTTCCTCTTACTATGAGTACTTATGAAGAAGTTTATCTACACAGAACCTTACTTGCATTTCATTCCTCCTCTTTTTTTTTTTCTGATATAATTATTTCATCTAATCATTTAAAGGGATTCACTTTTGACAGGGTTATACGGTTTCCTGTTCAGTCACATATTGGATACTTATTTTGTCACAGGTAAACCAATTACATTGTTTTGTATCCTTTCTTTTTCTTTGAGCCAAATATTAGTGGACCTGCATAAGAACAATGGAACTGAACCTATTACCTATTCAATGGAACTTTGATCTCAAATGTGGTAAATTGGCAATTACTTATAGGATAAAACTTGGATGCAATTCTATAGGTGTATTTGGCATTGTTCTCCAATCAAAATTGGGTTAACATTTAATGAAAACCTTTATTATGCGAATTGCTGAGATAAAACTTGAAGTTTGATTGGGGAACATCATCTAAAGCAGTACTGCATCTAAGTTTTGTCCTTACTTTTAATATGGAGGCATCACTTTTCCATTTTGTAGATACCAATTTCTATAGGATTTTATCTGTACCAAGCAAGATCCCTATATCAGGGGAGATCTGCAGGAGGTCAGCACACACATTGGCCATTGCACCATCTATTTCTAGCTAGCATTTTTTCTCTGTTGGCTGGAATTGTTGGTGGACTTCTTGGTACAGGTTCTGGATTTGTCATGGGTCCTTTATTTCTGGAAGTGGGAATTGTTCCACAGGTGAGTTCTAATAGCATTTTCACTTTCACCTATCATTATTTGAATTGAAGGAAATATAATCATCTTCTTATCTTTCAAAATTGTGCAGGTAGCAAGTGCCACAGCCACTTTTGGAATGATGTACTCATCCTCTTTATCTGTTGTAGAATATTACCTCTTGAACCGTTTTCCTGTTCCTTATGGTAAAATTAAACTTCACATTTTACCCTTTTTATAAAGGCAATTACATTTCAAGTAATTTATATGCATGTTTCATCCTATTTTGCAGCTCTCTTCCTTACCCTTGTGGCTGCCATTGCAGCACTCCTAGGACAGCATATCATTGACAAGCTTGTTAATATCTTCCAAAGGGCATCTTTAATTATTTTTGCCTTGGCCATCACAATATTAGTTAGTGCAATTGCATTGGGTGAGTGTTTATGCTTTTGTGATGAGTTGATACTTGCTAAGTGTTTGCTTTGCCTTTGTAGAGAGAAAGCTATGGCGTATTAGATTTTACATTTTAGACTTTTTTCTTGGCCTTGTGAGAATCTGAAGCTTTCTTACATAGCTCTCACTTCTATTCTTGTCTATAGGTGGAGTTGGCATTTCAGACATGATCTTGAAGATTCAAAGGAATGAATACATGGGATTTGAGAATTTTTGCACCCATTAAACATAGAGGTTTCCAAGTAGCTATTTTTTTGCACACATTTTCTGTCATTGTTGTTTGCTACCACCACACCCGAGAGGGGATGATATGCTGTTTTTATTTCAAAGGTCAAAAGGAAGTTTATATTAATAGAAGCTTTACATCTTGTATGTCGAGAGGAGATGTATCATACCATTTTGCACGATTATTAAATGAAAATTATATTTATACATAATCTTGCTTAAACCGACTATAATTACTATAGGTAACAAAATTTTTCGTTGTATATTCATACTCAAATTCAAGATTTCTAATTAGGCTACAATCTAGCGGAAGAGATAAGTCTACAAAATTAATGGGTCTATATGAAAAGAGAGAGTAGGTATTTTAAGAGAGAGAGTGAAAGGAACTAATCTAAGAACATACAACCAATTAACTAAAATAGTAAAAAAAAAATAAAAGTAGAATTAAGTAACCAATCCTAATGCAATTTGACTGGTCATATCTTAAGCATATTTAATAATATACATGTCATAGGTGAAATCACATTATAATAACAGAAAAGATTTGAAAATGAAGAATATTCAGTTATATTATTGCATACGAAAACTAGCCTTCACTCTACAATCATCTCATAATAAAAGTAAGGTAAATAAACATTTATCAACAAATAAGATGCATGAATAGTAAATAATAACAAAGCAAATTACACTAACTTTTTAATGAGGTTTTTTCAAATTTCTCCCTATATATTTTTTATAATTGTTTGAAAAAACATTAAACTAACATAATTTATAGATTTCACTCATCACCCTTAATTATTTGATAAATACTACACCATGTACTTTTTATAAAGAAATTGCTATAACATTAAAAATAAGCGGAGAGGTCATGTACAATTATGAAAAAAAAAAAACTAAGAGATCGGTGTAATTTGTTCTAAATAATAAACGTGATGAGATTTATACTTGTCCATTTTCATCCTTTAGTCTGTATTTCTCTTCTTTCATTCTAGATTTTTTTTTTCTTTTCTCTCTTACTTTACTTGATTGACATATTGAAGGTGGATGAAAACTTTTCCTAATTAAAAGTTGTCCCTTTCCGGGTCATTCGTTAATATTCCTCTTGCCTTCTCTTTAATCATAAACCTTAGGCATATTTGATTCCTTACTCTTGGTAGGATCTCCTCCCCTTACCATAGGGCCAAAACATTAACTTGGAAGATTCATAACTTTCAACGGTCACCTCCCTCACAAGAGAATTACTACTTCTCTATAAACATGATAAGTGCCAATTTTATCAAATTTATGTCAAATTCCAACATTTTATTGATTTAATGATAAATTGTACTCTTTTCATGTTTAAATTGTAGTCTTTTTCTTTAATTTAAAAAATTACATTCTCTTTATTTAAGAGAAAAAAAATGTTATACTTTAATCTATTTTAATATAAATATTTTTTTTTAGTAATAATAAGCAGCTACAAATAAACGTTTCATAAGAGAAAGAAAATATCATTTGAGAAGATCATTTACATTAAAACTAGTAAGTTTTCTTCACATTACATAGGATTTTTCAAATTTTAATTAAATTTTAAAAGTAAAAATGTATCAAAGACTGACATATTGTTTTTTAATAATATTAAAATCATGTATTTTAAAAAAGATAAAAGTATAATAAAGATGTTTTTATTGTCATTAATAAAGAATTGGAGGTTTTATTTTATTACACAAGAATTAATTAAATAATTAAGACTTCAAGAAGTTGAGGAAGAAATTATGAAAACAAATTATTTGAATCAAAATATATCCTTTTTGTGTTTATTAATTTGTAATGTATGTCAAAATTTAAATTTTAAATTAAAATTAGTTAAATACAACTAATAGTTTTTAATATAAAATATAAAATATTTAATATAAAAAGTCACTTAATTTATTATGCATTGTAAATTTCCTTTAAAATACGTGAGACAGAAATAATAACAAGAAAAGTAGCACAAAAAATCTCACATTTTGTTGAGAAAGTAAAGAAATAGGAATAAAAAAAACTTATGGAGTCTAATCAAAATTCTTTTCACACAAATGCCAAAAACAAAATAGGAGAAAGATAGCATCTTATTGTATATTCAGCTCACTCCTTGTAATTTTCACTTTTTCTCACATGGATTATTTCATTTAATGGCATAAATATCTTGATATTCAACTATTATTTACTTTCATCTCACATTTTTTATCCAATCAAATAAGTAAAAAAAAATAAAAAAAATTCTTTATTGTTTCTTTCTCTCTTCTCTCAAATAAAAAAGTTACTTGTTTATTTATTTATTTATTCTTTTCTCGTACTTCTTTCTATTTTAATTATTTTCTTATTTAAACCAGCATAAAAAAGAAAATTCCTCATTCAAGAATGCGATTATCTTTGGAAAAAGAATCTCTCAACAAGTTTCTGAAAGAATAGTTTAAAGAAAAATAAGTTGAACTAAATGCATACTAAACATTCAAATTTGTAAAATAAAACTAGATGAATAAATTAATATTATAAGAAAAAGATTTATTTAAATATAAAATTGTGACGGTTTGAAACTAAAAAAGAAACCAAACCCTGCATTCAAGAATCGCGCGCGCTCTTCCACACCGCACCTCTTTGATTCCCGTTTGATCAATGGCGAATTCGTTGCTGGACGAGGAAATTGCTGAGAAAGTGATACGACAGGTTCGTACTCGTCGTTTTTGGATTTCGCTGTTCAATACCTGTTTGCGTATTGTGCGGTCGTTCATTAAGCCATTGTTTCGTTTTGTTCCCAATTCACTCCAACAGGTGGAGTTCTATTTCAGTGATTGCAGCCTCCGTAGTAACAGTTTTTTGGAGAATATCGTCTCTGAAAGTGAATATGGCAGTATCCTTACACGTTGCATTTCATCGCTATTACTTGTTTGGTGTTTATAGCGTTTTGCTGAAGTAATTGAAGGTTGAAGAAAAGTGAAGTAATTTCCGTTCCATTTCACAAAAGAAAATAATCATTTTCTTTTTCAATTCTAACACGCCAAACATTGAAATGGAAGTTGCTCGCTTTAATATAATCCTATTCTGTTCTGAAATTACCAAACACAGTACACCAGGCATTATGGTCCTTAACTATTTTGTTATATTTTGGTTCATTCGTGTCAAATTAATTAGATATGTATGAGATAAGATTCTTCTATTATCATATCGTTTTATAGTATTGTTAAGATGTTTGAACCGTTCTTTGTAATTGTATATTTGTCTTTTTTGTTTTCGCTGTTGAACTTGACTGTTATTAAAACTACACAGTGGCTAGTTTGGCTTTGGTTTGTTCTTTTAAACGGATGCGAGAGCATCTTAATCTGGGGGATGGTAAAGTGACCCAAGGCGTTGTTAGAGATGTTGCTCAAGCTTTGAGAAATTCGGCTTCCCTCAAGATTTCACAAGATGGTCAGTTTCTACCTGTTTTTGTCTCTTTGTCTCATATTTTGTATATTTATGTGCTTGTCGTAATTAAAGAATCCAAGTTACGTGACTTCCTCTTAGCTTAATTGTGTAAATTGTACTCTCTCTTTTTTTCTCTGATGGCTAGTTTAAAATAGGAGATAGTGCTACTACTGTTATTTTAGACTTGGAGATAGTGATTTTCTATCCCCTTGCAAATGGCTAATTGCTACTTAGGCTCTATCACCGTATTGTTATCAACCACTTACCTCTACAACTGCCCTATTTGCCATTAAAATAGGACTTTTGGTTATTACTTGTAATTTGTAATGGTTACATTACATCATATTGTTTGTGTTTTTTAAATTGCTTTTAAAACTTCTTAGGGGTCATTGGAATGAGAAGTAGATGAAGTTGATGCTCATATATTAAGTTTATTTACTAACTTTAATTTGTGTTTCATGGGATGAAAATTGCATTATAACATTATCACTTCCAAATTAGTGATTGAGTGGATGAAAATGTTTTGTTTTGAATTTTGGGTGCCAATTCTATATTGAAACACAGTACTATCAAGTTATAACCTATTTCTTTCATATTTTCTATTCATACATTTCAGGGAACAGAGTTGGTAAGGCAACTAAACTTCTGAAGCTAGGAGATTGTATAACCAAGCCACCAGCCTTCAACGGAGAAGACTATTGTTACTGGAAGGATCTAACGAGACTTCTTTTGGAGTCTACTCATGTGGACTTATGGGATATTGTGGAGAATGGACCTTACACCCCTATTCCTAAAGAACAGTGGACATATGACCAGAAATCTCTTGTTCAACTTAACATTAAGGCAAAGTTTTTCCTTACTTGTGCACTTAGTAGATCAGAGTACGATAAAATTTATGGTTGTAGAACAGCAAAGGAGATGTGGGATACGCTGGTAATAATTCATGAAGGCACAAAACAAGTTAAAAAGGTCAGGAGCAACATGCTCATTCGTCAATATGAGTTGTTTGAAATGCAAGATCAAGAGACAATAGATCAAATGATTGGACGTTTCTTATCCATCACAAATGGTCTAAAATCTCTTGGGAGAGAATATGACAATCAAGACCATATGTCGTGACCTAAATCGCGACGAGAAATTGTGGATTGAAATGGGGTTCGAACCAAGTTCCTTCCCTGAAAGGAATCGGGTGCATAGAGAAACCAACTCGGCCAATTGGGGCCGAGATCGACTCTGCTTCATGAGAGTCACCACCAGCATTTTTGTGGGAAATGCTAGGAAACCTTGGACAGATAAGGCTGGTCCTAGAATCAGAGAGATGAGTTCGGAGGTCGGATACGTGCAAGGATCACAAGACATCCCCCACATGCCTATCACACGATAGTTACCCAAACTAGCTGCATGAAAAGAAAGCAATTCTCACATTTGGTTTATACTTTTCCAAAGATGGGGTGTTTGCACAAGATGATTATGAAATGTTTTTGGTTTTTTGGATAGGTAACTTGACAAGAGTAGGCCTTTTGCTCCTACGTATCTCCTACTGTAGTGGAGAAGTCAAAGTTTACGTAGTTCTGAGATAGTTATTGAGATAAAGAGTGAGGGTCGAGACCAACTCGACTCGGCTGAGAAGGTGCCGAGAGTGACTCAGCTTAGTCAGGGGAAGAGACGTGTCGAGAAGGGAAATGGGGCCGGCTCGGCTCAAGAGGTCGGGCCCAACTCAAACAACCGGTTAAGGGGGGTGAGGTCGAGGACGAGTCGACCGGGTCCTATATCAAGTTGGTGAAGCTGGGGCTAGAGCTGGTGTATTCTTTGGCTAGATGGAGGCGACTTCAGTCTAAACTCAGCCTAAGGGACCAGTATATTAATTGTGGTTCAAAAGAGAACCTATGACAATTAGGTTTAGTTGGGTGTAGATTACATAGCTAGCTTGATAAGTCACGACCTGATGGGTGCTAAGCCGTCTTTATGGGCATACATATGGGTTTCAGCAACTAACCTGGTATCTAGAAGTTCCAACGTTGTTCTCTTCCTTCCACTTCTCTTTTGACGATTCTACTTGGGTTGCCTCACGAATTCTCTTTCAGGCTTCAATGGAGCAGCGTTTCCCTTGGGGTTTTTCTTTACCTTCTTTTCACCAAAGATTTTTCGACCTTTTTCTCTTCATTTTGAGGCCTTTTATAGGCCTATTCGAGGTCGCTGTGGGTCTGGTTTGGTCGCATGCGTATCTCCACGATTTCCTTTCAAAGGTTGCGGACAGGTAACCGTATCAGCTCGTGGTGTCTAGCATGCGGTTACCTCATGTATCCTTGTTTCGTGGGTTGTGGCAGATCCGAGGCCGATGGGAGCGCACCTAGTTTGGGGTCCCACAACTGCCCCCTCTTTATTTGTGTTCATTCAGGGAAGACGATTTGCGTCTTTCTAAGTGAACAAGGATAAAGATTTTTAGGAGATGTGGCCAGATGGCTTGGGTGGACTGATTGTGGATCTGAATCAGAGTCGACTAGCCTAAGCCGAGGTGTGCTCGGCATGGAGTCAATAGGGGCTAGGTTGGGAGGGGCCGGATAGGGTTGAAATGGATTCGGCATGGTGCCAAAATGGAGTGATAAGGCTGTTGCGAGGTGTTCGAGGATCTCCCAAAGGGGTAGACTATCCGTTAGGGTTGATTGGAACAATGGGCTATTCATTAGATGTTCAAGATTTATTGTCAATGGACTATCCATTAGGTGTTCAAAGGTTGATTTGGATTAGTGGACTATCCATTAGGTGTTCAAAGGATAATTTGGATTAGTGGACTATCCATTAGGCATCTAGTGGATGATTGAGTTAATGGACTATCCATTAGGTGTCCAAGGATTAATTGAATTGATGGACTGTCCATTTGGCGTCCATGCTTTAACTAGATTGATGGACTGTCCGTTAGGTGTCCATAGGTTGATTTGAATCAATGGACTATCCATTAGGTGTCCAGAGATTAATTGAATTGATGGACTGTCCATTAGGCATCCAGGGATTGATTGGATTGATGGACTGTTTAGGCGTCCGAAGGTTGATGGAATCAATGGACTATCCATTAGGTGTCCAAAGGTTGATTGAATTGATGGACTGTCCATTAGGTGTCCAGGGATTAATTGACTTTGTTTTTGGCATGGAGTTGGATGTTGACACCGAGTCGGCGAGTTTTGGTGTGGCGTCATCAGAAGGAATGATGTTGGTGTAGAGTTGGATGAGTCGTAAATTGTAGCCAATGTGGAACTGGGCAAGCTGTAGGCTGGAACTGGGCGGGTTGATATCGAGTGAGGTTGAACCGAAACGTCTCCTCCCAGCATGCTGATAAGCAGTTTTTTAGTCGTCTTATGCGTATCAAATAAAACTAAAGCTAACTATAGTATAGCTAACCTAGGTCGATTCTCTCAAGGACACAGTGTGTTCAAATTGTGCTAAGTGTAAAAATAAGAGTGTTGCAGAAACGCTAAGTGTTGTGAAATGTTGACTTATTGCCAGCCAGCTTAGACAGACGCAACGTAGTCGGACTGACTCGGTCTCAGACTCTAGAAAAGCAGTAAATAGGGGGGTTTGTGTTTAAGTGCAGAAAATAAACTAAGTGCAGAAAGTAAACTAAACTATACTAAACTAATGTATGTTAACTACTGTATCAATTCGGGAATCAAAACACAACAATTTACTATTCTTACTTGGAATTATATTCCGAATCAACCTTAGATTCTTACGACGATCGCCAAACGTTTGTCCATTGCCATACCGAGGATTTACACAATCGCTACCTCATCAGTTGGCAGGGAGTATGCACTTGGTTGATTTTAGGTTCTCTACCTAATCAGATTATTAAACCAGTTCCAATCGGTCCTAGTCTAACGTGGTCTACCCTAACAATGTGTTACTGCAAAGTTACAAGCAGATTAAAGTGCAAGAAATATAATTAAAAAAACAGAATTGCAAACCAGTTATGTGATTGAAAACCAAATCGAATACAAGGTGAGAAATTCAGAGTTTCTAGATAATCCGCCTTCAACGACGATCGCCAATAGGAGGGCGGCGGTGGTGCACCGATGATGGCCGACGTTGAGGTTTCCGGCCCAACGGAGTGCGTCGGCTATACCGAAGCGATCACCTCCGAAAGCTTCCAGCTTCCCAAATCCTGGTCCTGTACCTCCTCGATCGAGAGACACTGTACTGAAGTTTCGTGTACCACCGTACTAGCTTTGAGTGTCTACAGTTGTTGATGGCGCTAGCTCTAGATTCTGCTGAAAATTCCACACTTGAAGACGTGGCCTGATGTGCTTATTTATACAAAAGCTGGATAAATCTAAATCTAAATCTAATCCTAATAACAGAAATTCAAATCCTAAAGATTCTAATTCGAATTACAGATTACAATCTCCTAAATCTTAGGAGTTTCCCAATTTCCTAATTTCTAGCAGAATCATATCTGCATTCCTAGTTACCCGAATTATAGATTGACAAATCATATATGTATTACAGATTTCTTTATCTTAGCAAATCATATCTGCATCTTAGCAAATCATATCTGTATCTTAGCAAATCATAGCTGCATCTCAGCAAATCATATTTGCATCTTAGCAAATCATATTTGTATCTTGGCAAATCATATTTGTATCTTGGCAAATCATATCTGTATCTTAGCAAATCATATCTGTATCTTAGCAAATCATATTTGTATCTTAACAAATCATATCTGCATTATTGCTGGAGTGATTTTAGGCGAGATTTCCGCCATTGATGTCGACTTGACCGGGAGCGCTAGACTGGGCCGAGATGACTTGGGTCGAGATGGCTTGTTGGGCCTACAAAACAAGTCTTAGCTTTTTTGTTAGTTAAAAATCTCATTTTAGCACGTATTTGTATTTCTCCTATTTTTAGGCCTATAATCTAAATCTCGATTAAGACAACACTTTTAATCATTAAACATTCTTAACAACACCCATCTTAAACCCTTGTGAGATGTATAAAATACGACTCATCACATGCCACGTGGGGGACCTTAGATTTGAATTTTGAATTTCCAGGCTAACCAAGAGTCGCGTTTGATGGGATGCGTCCTTTCCCTCTTTCAGACATGACTCCTCAATATTTGGGTCGCAATGATGAACAGGTGCGTCTTGATTGCATCGTTTTGGAGTGACACGACGCATTGATTACTCGGAGTTCCTAGGCGTGTCATTACTCTTAGGGCTTCCTCTTTGCGTTCTGATTCTCCTGGTTTCCTCAAAACTCCCTCAGATTTTCTCCAGAGCTTTCATTTCCTCAGAGCTTCCTTACTCCTTCAGACTTTCTCTAGAGCTTTCATTTCCTCAAAGCCTCTTCACCCCCTCAAACTTTCTCCAGAACTTTCATCGCCCCTGTTCGAGAATGTCAGGTAGTATCCAGAGTTCCAATTCTAAGAGCAAATCTCAATCTACTTCTTTTTCTTCCTCAAGCTTAGAGGCCTTGGCCGTCATGCTTGAGTCTGTGGCTGAGGGAACCTCCTCTCAACCTCTTGCCCCTGCCGCGCCGATGCAAGCTCCTGGTCCAAAGGAGTGTTACGAGTGGGTTAACGAGGAGGTGTTGTCCTACCAATCCATTATTACTCGCTCTGGCGCGGCATCTCTGTCGGAGAATGGCAAGTGGGTCCGTAAACCTTATGCACGCCAATTCCTCATGGTGCATTACTCTCTAGCTGAGTGAGTGTGCCATACTACCAAGGAAGGTGAGGGTGATTTCGTATATATGTACGAAACCATCCTCAGGGATTTGGGGGTGACACTTCCTTTTGACTATTTTGCGGCTGACGTCCTCCAAACGCTAGGGGTGGCTCCTTTGCAACTTCATCCCAATAGGTGGGCAACTATGCAAGCCTTCAGGGTCATCTACCAAGCTCTCGCGATGATCCGTCAGCCTCTGTCTTCCTTAGTCATTACACTACCAGGGTTGGCAAATAGGCTGGTTGGGTGTCCCTTGTGCCTCTCCCAAAAGTGAGCTTGTTCAATGCCTATGCAGCCTCCTACAAAGGCTTTAAGGGACGATTCATCAAGATCAAGGCCATATCAAAGCTCACTTCAGTACCGATTCTAGGCCCCTATCCCTGTATTGGAAGCTTCCCATCAAGTTTAAGGGTCTCTACAAGGGGCAACTCTCTTTAAAGGACAGAGTTGACCTCCAACTCTTGGAAGAGTTACCGAGGGGGATGAATTGCAAGGAGCTGGTGATGTTGGCGTTTGAGAGCAAGCCCACCTATTATTTGAAGAGTAAGTTTTCATTTAGGTTTGCTAATTCTGGCTCGGCCTAGTGCTGATTTCTCTTACTGGCCTTTCCTTTGTTTGCAAATTTACTCAAGAAGCAAGGGTTCGATATGGAGGCCCTAATAAGGAAGGCAGTTCGGGTGACTAAGGCTAAGGCTGCCCTCGCTTCCACAAGAGATGCTACTGCAGTCGAGAAGGAGGCGGTCCCAACTGTGGCCGAGAAAGAGTTGGTTGTAGGCACCTGAATCCATCTGGCCCAATAAACAAGTCTATGAAAAAATTCCAAAAATAGAAGGATCCAAATCCTAAAGGGCTGAGAAAGGACCCGTCCAGAAAAGCAGTTGACCTGGCCTTGTTCAAAGAGAAAGGGGCCAAGGCGGCCTATAACACACTTGACCCCAACCCAGTGAGGACGAGCCCAACGTCACGCTCAATCTGACTCGTGACCCGGAAGAGACCTAAGAAGGCTAGTGTTCAACCCCTCTTGACGAAAAATACAAAAAGAAAGTCCAAGTGCAGCCCATATGACCAGAGGCTTAAAGCGGCCTGAACTAGATATTCAAGTTCCAACTCAGCACTGATGGAATCACCCAGCTCAACAGAATTAGAGGAAATCAACCATTCTAACAAGAAGACATAGCTTCACCAAAATCAAAGTGCTTCGAGCTGTAGGATCCGCCTTAAAGAGGGGAAGGCCATTGATAAAGCCAAATCAACAAAGTAGAGGTTCCACTGTCTCTAGTAAAGCAAGATCCTCGCCAATTACAACAAGGGAACATGCTAGGTTAGCCACTACCCACAAAAGGCGTCGCGAATTTATGGAAAACATGCCACGATCAAGCGCGAGAACCAGCAAGCATCAATCTAGGGATCGCTAAAGCTAACAAACTAGATCAGAAGGTTGGGGGTAGCTCCACGTGGCGAGATTAGGCACACCTTCATTCCCCGCCCAAAAGCTATAAAACGCCTCAACGCAAAGAGCTAGGGGCCAAGAGTTGAAGAACAGAAGAAAGAAGAGCGAAATCGTTGGAGAATTACTGTGCGAACTACGACCTGAGGTGACGAAAGGACCCATTACGAGCGAAAGCACCAACCAACTCTCTAGATACCAGGTAAGTCTCTTGGCCAAGACTCCATTCAAGCCGTAGACAACCTCCTTAGACATACTTTAGATGGTGAACATGTAGTCTGCCACTGATCAGAACTAAGTCGGTCTCGGTTTATCCTCTTGTCAAGCTGAATCCTTGCATCCCTGAGTCTACACAACCCGAACACTTCCCATTACGGGTACATAACCCTTCTTAATACCAACTCGAGTCTAGCACACTTTAGATGGCAGGCTCACAGCTCGCCTAGACTAAAAACCGAGTCAGTCTCAGCCTCTATATCTTAACACTCAGTGTATTCCATCTGACCACGAGTCACCTAGCATGCATGTATACAAGCACTCAATCCAGCACCAAGGCGAGACGCCTAGTGGATAGTCTCGACCTTTAATCTAAACCGCGAGAGCTAAGCGCCCAAACGAAAAGTTCAGCTCCCGTATTCCGACCACGCGAGGACCTACACCTCGCACTTGTAGTATAGTCCACAGGCGAGAGGAAGGACGCCTAATGGAAAGTCCGACCCCGTCGCCCACTTCCAGTATCTAGAACTACATTAACTTTGATTCCTCCCAACCGTGAGGTACTTAGGAGCAAGAGGTCTACTCTTGTCAAGTTAAACATCCGACACACTGTAATCCTTCCCCTATATCATCTGTCAAAATAGTAAAGGTTATGTAGCATGTCATTCATAGAGTAACTACAAGACGGTAGGCGAATAGGATGATGCATCACTCTCATGCGTAACCGACTCCTTACCCGGATTCTCTGCCTCGAGACCTTGCCTTATCCACCCCCTAGTTTCCAGCATACCATTAAACGCTGGTGGCGACTCCAATTTGAGCTAGATCGGCTTTGATCAGCTTTGATCAACCTTCTTTGGTTGGCTGAGTTGATGTCGGCTCAATATACCGGATTCCCCAAGAATGGGTGGGTTTGACATCCTTCCAAATGGCGATCAACTTACCGCCATTTCCAATCCAATACAAATTCCCACGCGCATAAGCATCGCATTTATATTTATTTCTATTTCTACCTTCGCACCACCACTAAATCGCCCCCGACACGATTTAGGTCGCGTTAGATGACAACTCCGCTGGGGAAAAAACACTTAGGTGAGAGTCAAGTTCTAGTCAAATGAATAGCATGCTGCATAACCTTTACTTCAATTTTTGCTTATTGTTAATTTATTGCCTGTTATTATACATGAACACCTTAGGGTAGATTCCATATATATGTTGTACTGTGCTTTTGATTACTTGGGGGAAAAAGGGGCGAGGAATAAAAGTTACTAGCACTTGCCACCAAGCCAAATTTTGAGAAGGTCCTATTCCGGGGCCTATGTGATAAGTGAGTGACGGGCGTGTAGTGACCTTCCTCTTGGAGTTTATCTCTAGACAATCGGTCATGATAGCCCAGCCAGAGCGTGATATTTTAGGGGATATCCACACTCTGGGATTTTATTCCTGTCTATGGAATGTGCCTGAAAAAGGTCCTCAACTCTGGTGGCCAAAGGTGAGGTGTGTGATTGAAGCCATGAAAGGATCCTGTAATTGCCCTAGAACCCTTAGGACAGGCCACAACCACCCATAGGAGGACAGGTACCCCTTTTCGCCGCATCAGTGACAGTCACTACTCCTGTTGTTACAGAACCGTCTCTCCGCACCCGAATACCTTTAAGGAAGTCAAAAGCACGATGCATGCACCCATACATAAAGCATAAAAGGGAGAGAAAATGTAGCATTGCATTACATAAGCATACCTAATCGCGAGAATTTTCAAACACATGGCTACGAAAACTGGTTATGGGATTCAGAAAATCCGCCCCATCCATGCTAGGACTCTTGATCTCGTATCGTTGAGACAGTGTGGAAGTCACCTAAAAGGGCAATGGTGCAGGGCCTTTGAAGGAAAGTATGACAATCTCTTGGGCCTGCTCGAAATCAAAGTGCAATCGAAAGCTTTGTCAGCCTTGACTCAATATTACGACCCACCTCTCAAGTGCTTCACCTTTAGGGATTTCTAGTTGGCGCCAACATTGGAGGAGTACGAAAGGATCCTGGCATGCCCTTAGCGAGGTCCCCACCTTACTTATTCAAAAGGCAGTACCCTTCTTGGGCTGCCGTCTCTAAGTTACTAAGGATGTTTGAGTCAGAAATCAAAGAGGAAAAGAAAAGTTGGAACAGTCTAGAAAGCATCCCACAGACTAACCTAGAAGGTAGACTCGGTCAACTACATCGACAGGGTGATTATGGGGCCTTCATGGACGTATTCGGACTCTTGATATACGACATAGTCCTATTCCCGTATATAGAGGACCACATAGACCTGGCGGTCGTAGACATTTTTCTTGCTAAGAGGGACAAAGGCGAGAATCCCATGGTTGCGATACTGGCTAACACCTATTACTCTCTGAATTATTGCACCTATTACATAACGAAATCCTTGTTCAATTTTTTACAAGTATTGTAATCAAATGGGCCAAATTCAATTTTTCCCCTAGTAACCAACTCCTTATTCATTGGGACACAAGCTTTGTGATTGCCTTGAATAATATATGGCAAGGACGAAATGAATTTGTCTTTAGGGAAAAAAAATATGAATGCCTTTACATCATGACATTTGGAGATAAGGAGTAGTTAGTCAAGTTAAAGTGAGTTGTCCTATTGATATTGATGTTTGAGGTGTTGAACCTCCTTATCAACCAACTCAACGCATAAGGTAGGACACTCTAAAGTACAATTTCATCAAATTGAATACAAATGGGGTTGTTGAGACAGTGAATTAGTTGGTAGTTTATGGTGGATCGTGTAGAATCATCATGCACAATTTATGTTAGACTTCTTAACTAACATGAGTATTTGCTCAATGCTTCAATCTAAGTTATATGGTAACAATGAGGGACTAAAGTTGGCTATTAAAATATGATTTAATCTAATTGAAGTGAAGTTCAATTCTCAAATGAAATTATCTTGATACAGAATGATTGCCCAAAAAATCACCCTTGTTTTACTCTTATCAATGAAAGTATAGAATTGATTTGGTCAAGGATAGATGTAAAACTTACTCACATTTTTCATGAAGCTAATCAAGTCATAGATACATTAATAAAACATAGATTGTCTTTTACTATCGTTAGAAAAGTTTTTTATTTCGTTATATCTAGACTTTTTCTCTTTGACTTTGCTAACAGACTCTTTAGGGATCTCCTTCTATAGGAGATTTTGAGTAAGGGACCTAGGATATGTTTTTCTTGTGTGATTAATTAAGTGAATGAAATAATTAAGTTTAATTTTAGTAGAAAAATTTAATAATAAGTTGTAGTTTCTCGTCTTGGAGAAAATCTTGAAAGGTATTGAAATGGTCTAAGGCATGCTTATCGAGGCAAGAGTTTTTTCTAAAAGATGAATGATTGATTTTGAGAAACTTGTTGTGTCAATGAGTTGGTTTCATTGACACATTTTCAAACACAATTTGGTGAACTAGTGATATCAACATGTTTTTTGGTATAGTGACATGTTTTCAAGGCAAAACAGTGACTGACCTGACTTATGGAAAACGTATGATCCTTCAATCAATGGGTAATGAAAATCCCTTTTAACCAATGGTCAAACCCCTTTTATCCTTTGAACAATAGAACCTCTAAGGACCAAAGGGTAATAAAAACCTTGGACCATTAAGCAATCAAAACCCTTATAACTAATGGACAAAAGCTCGAACACTAAAACCTATTTATATGCCACCCATTGTTGACTTGAAGAACATTTTCTTTAGAATACATTCAAACCCTCCTCTAATTTTCATTCTCCATTCATTATGCTAGGAGAATCATCTTAGTTGATCAAGTTTCAAGTCTTCCCTAAAGATTTCTTGCCTTTTTGTCTTCAACAAGTAAGGAAAGCTTACCTAGCTTGGTTTCTACATTTTACATATGCTAATTGATGTTTTATATACACAGTTGTATGCTTACAAATGCATAAGTGGTAATTGAAATGGAATTTGGAGTTATTTTCTTGATGATGTTGGTGTGATGATAAATTTTAGTTTCAAGTTGATTTATGTTGTGATGATGTTGTTTTGTTGATATGGAGTTGTTGATATGATTATATGAAGTTTTGGTTGAGTTTTGATGAAGTTATCTAAGTTTGCATGAATCTATTTTAGAGTTTCGTTGGGCGGGCTCGCAACTCACTAGGCGAAACCATATTTTTTGGATTCTTATTGAAGGTCCACTAAGCAAGAGATGACTCTCGTTGAGCACCTTGAAAAATTTAGGTGGATTTCTGGAAAATGTAGATTTTCATTAAGCGACTTGAAGGCTTATTAAGTGAAAATCAAGAACACATGGACTGTATGAGTGTTGACTGAGTGAGAGAGTTACTCATTGAGTGAATTTGGAAATCTTAGTGAGAAAATTGGAGAAGTAATGAACTTTGCTGAGTGATTCTATTGCTTGTTGGACAAAGATCTTGAGAACCAAAAAATGCATAGGCTCTTTAAGCGAGTCTTGCATCTGTTTAGAAAATGAGTTAGTGTTGAGAGTAAAGAGCTCTCTATGGCTTCTTTAGCTAAGCAAAGGGATATCTTCACTAAGAGAATGAGTGAGAATGAGATAAGGAAGCTTTTGTGGCTTGATTTGTTAGGCAAACAAACCCATTCGTTGAGAAACTAAGTTATGAAAGAGAAACTCTTTGTAGCTCTTCTAGTTAGGCGAGAAAAGTGTCTCGCTAGGTGAGTGGGGTTAAAACTTAGTAGTTAAGCCACCAGGACTTGATTCGTTGGGTGAATATGACATTTGATGGGTGATTGAGTGAAAAAGAAGTTTTTTGTGGCTTCATTCCCTAAGCGAGTTATACACTAATTGAGTGAGAGTGACATGTACCTGAGACTCTACCCTCACTATGGGTAGAATTCACAGGACGAGATATCTCATTCGTTGGGAAAATCAAGTGATAGTGAGAAAACTTGTCTTCTTAAAAACAAAACTTTCTTATCTCTACAATTAATTAATAATATTTCTTAAAAATTTTAATAAGATGTGAATGAATATGTTAGGTAAGATGTTGTAAAAGAATGAAGTGGAACTTTAATGGATTGAAATTCATTAGAATTGGAAATTTATAAGCCTATTTTGGTTTGATATTATTTTTTTAACTTTTCTTTTAAAAATTATATAAAGATAGATAAAAAAAAGTGAGTTAATTTGACCTCCCTTATTGAACCAACAAAGATGCCTCTTGAACGAATTTCAAGTCGGTGCAACTTGCTTTTTGCGTCTTGGCCTGTCAAATGGGGCAACCCATTTTGATTGCTTTACCAACATATGATGTGTGAAAAAAAAGTATTAGTTATAAAATTAGTTTGTATAAAATATTGGAAAGAGAGAAAGAAAGGGAGAGATTTTATAATTTTTTAAAAGATATTAAAAAATAAAGATAAAAGATGACCTTATAGAATAAGATAAAAAATAAAAATAAAATCCTTATATATATATATATATATATATATATATAAAATGAAAAAAATTATCTAGTTTAAATACTTTGACTCTCAAATCTAGTTCACATTCATTCTCATTTGAATACTCCACTTCTTTTGCACTAAGTAAAAATGTACTATACTCTTTCTTAGTGCATCTACCCTCCTAGAATTCAACAAAAATTATCAATATTTATCTCTACTTTATCTTATTATTATTGTTTATTCTCTTTGAAAATTTATATTTTTCTTTACTTATTTTTTCTATATTATTTATCTTTCTTTCCTTATTTTATTTTCTTGATTTTGTAATATTTAATTTTCGTGAGATAAATTATATTTCTCCTTTTTCAAGTTCCAATTGTTGAATAACAATTTTATCTTTCTTTCAATTGGATATAAAAATAAAATAATAAAAGTTTCTCATATCTTTTACCTCTTAAAATCATTCTTTTGTACTTAGTGTCACTCTGGTATCGTTATATTGATTGCTATATATTTTAATTGCTATTTATTTTAATTTTAATTACATGATGCCAATAATTTTTATATTTTTATGATAATTAATAATACAATTTATATATTAAATTTAAAACAAATTCTTATCTTCTACGTAGGACAATTGATTCTTTGCATCTACGCTCCTACGAAATCTCGACAAAAATTATCAATTTTTATCTCTAATTTCTTTTGTAATTATTGTCTGTTCTTTATTCATATTTTTCTTTATTTATTTTCTATATTATTTATCCATCTTTTCTTATTTTATTTTCTTTAGATTTTATAATATGTAATTTTTGTGAGATAAATTATATTTTTCTTTTTGAAGTTTCAAATTAATAAATATCAATTTTATCTTTCTTTCAATTGGATAGAAAGTTTTCTCATATTTTTTTACTTCTTAAAATCATTCCTTTTATATTGATTGTCATTTTAGTATTATTATATTGATTATTATTTATTTTAATTTTAATTTTAATTACATGATGTCAATAATTTTTATACTTTTATGATAATTAATAATAAAATTTATATATTAAATTTTACTTGTATAATACATAAACTAAACTATTAGTAAATAATACGAGTCAGAATATATAATTATATTATCAATTAAAATGTTCATATCATGATTGGTTACCATAGTGAAATATATAGTAACTAAATAAATTATTTTATTCATTATTTTGATAATTGATTATTGTAATTATAAAAAATATTTTATAAAATTTAATAAATTGATTACTGTATTTATTATATAAAACCAAATTTGTATAAGAATTAATCACTGATTTAACCAAAGTATATACTTAGTCTAACTACTTTAATTATTATGATTATGTATTTTTATAAATTAAAAATAAAATAAATTTTCAACAACATTTCAACAATAAAAGAATCAATGTGATGTTGTCACGTGGCTTCTACTTGGCAAAATTTTTTATAATAATATTAGCGTAATTACTCGTGATCTGTACGGTATTGATTTTACAATTTATAATTTCTATATTATTATAATTTTTTAGTGTATTTTTAATATACTATATAATTTTTTAAAAATATTTTAAAATTGTTATGAATATTGATATATATTCAAATAATTTTACATTCACACTTTTTTACACAATTTTAATTTATATAAATAATTATTTTAAAAATATTATCTTTATAAATATATTTATATTTGTATATAACTTTAAAATATACAATTTTAATAAAAAATAATAACAAACATTTTATCTTACACTGCAATTATTAGTTTTTTTAAATATGTTTTTATCTTGTAAGAATCAAATGACTAACGTTAATTATATATTTTTTTTAATATTTGAACTTATAATAAATTATAAATATAACAATAAGATAAAACTTATATAATAATGTTATTGACCTTATAAAATATTTGCGAATAATTAGAGAAATAAAAAAATAACATAATAAATAAGAAATAGTTATTTTTTTAAAAAAATTATAAAAATAAAATAGGTATATACAACAATTTTTTTTTCTATCTTTCTATACATTGTTATAGATCATAGATAATTAAATTTTTTAAGTTTACTGATTAAAAATTAATAGATTCATATTTATAATTAAAAATAATATTTGAAAATTAACGCTTCAAAATTCAAATCTGAAACTGTAATTGTAAATATATATAAATGGAAACCGAAACCAAATCCCAAATATCTTAAAAACCCTACACATTGTCTTTCTTTCACGTTCTTTGACACAGCGTCTTTTACGCTCTTTCTTTGCCATTGCGGTTTGAACAATGGCGACACCAACACTGGACGAGGAAACTGCAACGAAAGTCATACGACAGGTTAGTATCGGTCGTTTTTGGGTTTCGCCATTTAATGCTGGTTCGCGTATGTAGCGTCGTTTATTCAACTCTCGTTTCCGTTTTGTCCCCTAACAGGTCGAGTTCTACTTCAGTGATAGCAACCTTCCCAGAGACCATTTTCTGAAGAAAGCCGTCTCCGAAAGCGACGATGGCAGTATCCTTTATTTTTATTCCGCGTTTGTTCCCTCTTTAAATTGCTACAAATTTTATAGCGTTTCGCTTAAGTGATTATTGGACTCCGGACACATTTTTTTAAAAGGCCCTTTTGGTTTTTCACAAAAAATAGACACGTAACTTTAATTTTGATTGAACGATGATGCCAAAATTACTCGAGGCGTTGCGATCAATTTTTGTCTTTTTTTTTAATTCTCAATTTTAATATACCTAATGGGGAAAATTAACATTGTGTTTGTTCTTATCACCATTCTGATTTCATTAAAACCTATTTAATCCAACCAAACATGTAGCTAAGTGTTTTTGTTTTCATTTTACAATGTTGTTGGTCTTGACTGTTACTGCTACCACACAGTGGTTAGTTTGGCTTTGATATGTTCTTTTAATCGGATGCGAAAGCATCTTAGTCTTGGTGATGTTAAGCCGGCTGAGGTGACAGAAGATACTGTTAAAGCTGTAGCTCAAGTTTTGAGAAATTCGGCTTTGGTCAGAGTCTCAGAAGATGGTTAGTTACTTGTGTTTAGTTTTATGAGAAATGCAATTTCATTCAGGCAACAATAAATAATGTGTTTATGTATGTAAATAATCTATATTAGTGCAACTTTCTGTTGGCTTATTAGTTGTGTGAGTTTGTTCATTTTTCTAGCTAGTTTAGATTTGGAGATAGTGATTTTTTACCCCTGGCTTGTCGTAGCAATATGTAAACCTCTATTCACTATATTCTTACGAAACTCTTACTTCCACAAATTTGCTATTCACTATTAAAATAGAACTTATTGTAATTGGTTGTGAATTGTAATGGTTATTAGGATACACTTTTTTGATTGTTTTGAAACTTTTTAGGGTTATTGAGGTGGTGGAGGAAGCCGATGGTTGTAATTTGTTTATTTTTTAACTTTAATTTGTGTTTTTATGGGTGAGACTATGAATGTTAATGACATCTCTTTAACCACGTATTTGTCTCTGCCAGATTAGTTGATTGTATGGAAATGTTTTATTTTTAATTTTGGGTGTTAGTTTTACGTTGAATGAACACATGTTGCTTATAAACTATTTCTCTTATTGTTTATTTGTATGTTTCAGGGAGCAAAGTTGGCAGGGCAGCTGAACTTCTGAAGCCAGAAGAGGTAATTGAGCAGGTAGAGATAAGAACAATTGCTGCATCACCATTTGAATATAATGTGAAGCTTGAAGATGTGGAGACATTTTTTGGTCAATATGCCAAGGTAATATTTAGTGGTGGTGCCATTGTTTACATTATAACATTTTAGCTTGAGAGCGTTATGGTACATATCCCTCCTATTGTTGTTGGTTTTGATGCATGGTATGTGACAACTGGAGTGAAAACTGTATAAAAGTTCATCAAATCTCTTGATAAGAAATTTGTGCATAATTGCTATGCTTCTTATAAGCATATTGTCTTCTGCTTTTAAGATAAAAACATATTGTCTTTAGCTTTTAAAGATAAACTCTAGCATTTGATTCCACTGGTTAATCTTTACATGTTTCAGATTCTATATTCCTGATTCTATATTCCTTTAATGACAATAATTTTTGTAAGGTAGGATTGAAGTACTCTTGGTATTTTATTTTATGTAACTAAAATGATAAATTCTTGTTTTTCTGTTTCAGGTTAACAGTGTTCGGTTCCCTCGCCATGTTGGAGACAAAAGATTCTTTTGTGGCACTGCCCTTATTGAGTTCTCATCTGATGAAGAAATGGAAAAGGTTTTGAAGCAAAGTCTGATCTATGCAGGGGCTGAGCTAGAATTAAAGCCAAAGTAAGAATGCTTATATTGATTCAATAGTGTCACTGACAATTTGATCAATTATAAGTAACAAAAGGTTAATTTTTTTCTGTATATTAGAATAATTTCTAATGTTAGGAAAAGAAAGGGAAGATAATTCAATATTTTCTGTCAAATTCCTATGTAAAAAATCTTATATTGCAATAAGATTTGCAATTATTTCAATATTTGTAATATAAAAAACAGAGAAGAAAAAAATGTAAATCGATAGTAGTTGCTTTAAAGCCAGTGGTTCTTTTTTGCATCACTATATTGAAAATTTGAATTTACTTCATTTTATTTGCAATGTTTGGTTTTGTTCTAACATGAAAATTCTAGGATGTGAGGTTATCCACATATGCACATTGTCTAATATTATTTATGTTTATATTGAATTTAGGAAGGACTTTGATGCACAGAGAGAAAGAGAATTAGAAGAGCATGAAAAATTTCGTCCATCTGTGGGTTCAGATCACCGGAATTACACAAATACAGAAGCAAAGTAAGATAATGACAATTCTTTCAATCCTCACCTCTGCCACAAAACAAAAAAAGTTTATCAACTGATTATCTTTGTTTGTGTTTATCATAGCTACCCTAAAGGCTTACTTATAGCCTTCAAACTAAAGAGCATTTCTAATGTGGAACAAAACAACACTGATCAACAAGCCCATGACACTAACGTTGTCTCCGAAGCAGACAAACAAAATTTCTCTGAAATTGCTGCCAAGGAAAGTGATCAAAAGATATCAGAAAATGTTGACCATGATAAAGAAAACAAGCTTGTGAGTGAAGAAAAGGAGACTGAAGGTGAAGAAAAGAGCAAAGAAACTAATGGAAAAAATTCTGCTGTTGGCCACAAGGGCAACAAGGATGTTGTCTCACGCGAAGATTTGAAGGTTATCTTTGAGAAGTTTGGTACTGTGAAGGTAATTGGGTTTTCCCCTTTTTCTAACTGGTGGGGCTTTATGCCTTTTGATTTGATTTTTGTCCAATATTTTTATTGCTATCTATGACTTAGTAATAGTTTTCACCTTTTTCCTTCGGAGTTTTTTTCCACTTTTAAAATGTTATTGTCTCGATTTATTTAAATAACTAGGTGGTTGGTTAAATGATTCTGTCTCACTCATCCTTTAACTACTAAAAAATCAGTTATCAATTTCTCATCTAGCTTTTTGAATTGATAAAGACCGGTATAAATTCTATATTGTTTGCCTGCTCAGTACATTGATTTCAAGATTGGAGAAGAGTCTGGATACATTCGGTTTGAAGGACCTGAAGGTGCTCAGAAAGCTCGTGCTGCTGCAGTTCTTTCTGAAAAGGAGGGCTTAGTTGTGAAGAATTATATTGCTACTCTAGATCCAGTCACCGGTTTGTATTTTCATACTTTTGCTTCATGATTTCATGTCTTGATCAGCAAAATTACTTTCTCTACCTAATTAGTTTTTCCAGTCATTATCACTTTGAATGATTTACTGGCTACATGAGCTGGTACAATTTCTTAAAAACCTTTTGTCAATATTTTTGTTTATTTACTATTCGTTTCATTTGTTTTCTCTTCCCTTTTGTGCTGGGAAAGATATGAAAGGAGAGGAGCTGGTGGTAGATGATTTGAAGAACATTGTTGCGGAGTTTAGTAGTAAATTGACATAACAGTCTATTTATTTTGGTTATTCTGAGAGCTATTCTTGTGTTATGATTTCAGGTGAGGCTGAAAGGGAATACTGGAGCCTGCTTCGTGGTAATCAAGACAAGCTCCGAGGATGTACGAATAACCGAGGAAGGTAAGTGGGCGTACTCATGACTCAACTATACCTTGAATTGGACTTTCTCCCTTTTTTTTAATATTTTTGGTTGGGGGAATATGTCGATTTTAGTTATAAAAATTTTATTTAATTTTTTCTCTTAAATTTATAAATATCATGTGCTATTAGTCATCTATAAATATGTAACTAAAATTTATCATTTTTGTAAGGTTAAATTGTTATTTTGGTTCCTCTTTTTAATTTTTTCAATTTGATTTTTTTATTATTAATGTTCAATGTAGTATTCTAATTGTCAAAATATGTGATGTCGCCCGTTCCATCTGCTTTCACGTCATTAGTGAAAAAAAATAGGCGGAAAGGATCTCATTGTATATATTTTGATTTAGAGAACCACATTTAATATTTTAATAATAAAGAGATCAAGTGGAACATATTAAAAAAAGAAAGTGCTATTTGTACAACAATTCTTATTTGCATAAGAAATTATACAACAAAGAGAGAGAAAGGGAGATAAAAGAGAGGAAAGAGAAATATGTAATATAATTAATGATAAAATGGGGAGAGATAAAATGTAAAAAATAGTATTGTATAAATCGTTGAATGTGTAGCATAATTTTTAAAAGAACCAGAGGGATCATCGGACGAGTAATTTAGTTTATTTTTGTAAATTTTAGAAACAGTTTTTAGAGACTAAAATTAAAAAACCATAATAAATTTTAGAGACAATATATATATATATATATATATATATATATATAAAAGTTTTGACCTTTCTATTTTGGGTCTGCTGGGGAGGGATTGGAACTGAAACTAGAATATTAATTGTTGAGAGGTATTAATAATACATTCTGAAAATAGTCTTGTAACACATAATGATTTCTTTGCAGGGGAGGAAGGCATGGTAGAGGGGGCAAATATTCCCGGTCCAGAGAGAATGAATCTGCAGTAGATCGCCCAAATAAAGTTAGAAAGTCATAACTATATTAATGGCTATAGATAAAACTAGATATTTTTTTTGTGTTGCTTAGAGGTATTTGGTACAGCTTTCGTAAATTTTGATCTGTTTATAGCTTAGCTGCATCAAGAATCGCATGATGAAGTTTTCAGCTGCTTTTAGATTTCGTGGTTAGTTGTAACACTAAATTATTGCTATTTTGCAGTTTGCCTTGTTATAATTTAATACATACCTTTTTATTTGAATATTTTTGGGGGAAGCTGTGTTGAATTGTTCAGTATTAAGTTTGTTTTAAATTTATATTTTAAAAAAATATATATTAGTTTTAATTCTTCTAATTTTGTTATTATTGTATTTTTTATTTTACAAAAAAAAGAATAGTATTATATAAAATTTTTATATTTGAAAATCATGATTCTTGAAAATTAAAATTCTAGAAAAATGATTAACATTTGGTTAGTGATAAATAATTTTGAGGATGTTCATATATGTTTTTTTAGAATTGAAGTTTTTTAAGATTGGTTTTGATAGAACTTTTATAGTATATAAGTAATTGTTTTTTAAGTATCTATTTAAAAAATATCTTTATTAGATAGATTTATATAAATTTTATTATTTAAAGTTTTTAATATTTTTCATTGTTATATAAGAATTTTTATTGTCTAAAATAAATTTATTATTTTTGAAATAAAAAATTATAAAATAAATTTTTAACTTGATGAAAGTGGTTTTTTTTATTCATATTATTTTCGAGTAAAATGATAAAGTTAAAGTTATATAATCTGTTTTGAAAAAAAATGGACTATTAATTTCAATGAATATATTATTTTTATAAAATAAATAATAAGATTATCTATTTTAATTTTTTAAGAATATAAATAATAATAAGTTGTTATGATTTAAGTTTTACATATAAGGTTCTTACAATAATAAAAAAAAGGAAATTTAAAATAATTATTACTATAATCTATTTTTTGATAATTTAGAAAAATTATAAATTATTAAATTCTAATTACTCATAATTTATAATTTATTTTTTTCATATAATGATGATTGTCATTAATAATTTATAATTTATTTTAAAACAAAACATTTAATTTGAATGAGATAATAATTAAATTGTGTATAAAAAATAAATTTAAAACAATTAAATGTTTTTACTTTTATTTCTTATATAAATATTTTTGCATTTTTATGTAAATTATTTAGTATTATTGGTTTAATCAAAATAATTTATAAGGTTAACATTAAAATAAAATTATAAGAATAATAATATTTATAAATAATTTATTATTGAATGTAAAATAAGATAAAACTTAAAAATAACTTAATCGAATTATAAATTTGAATAAGTTTTGTAAAAATATTTTTTTAAAACTTTAAAATTACAAATATGTTAGTGTGATTTTTAATATTTTTATTTAACTTTAATATAATAAAATTTTTATTTTATATATTTTAAATATTTTTTTACAGGTTTTACTAAAATAGTTTTTGAGTGTTGCCGTGATAAAATTCTAAAACAATTTGTTTATCAACTCCTTGACAATTTTTAAAGAATTAAGAAAAAAAATATTTTAAAAATATAATGTTTAATATATTAAAAATTTTTAAAATATATTTTATAAAATAATTTCATTTTTAAAATTGTATTAAAATAAACTAAAAATAGTTATTAGTATTTTTTATTTTTAATATACACATTTGATAAGAAATTGTTTTAAAATTGATAATTATATTAGATAAGTTAAGGAGAATATTGTGATATTTTTTCCTGAATGAAACTTTCTTTCAAATTTGAAAAAGTTAGATTCCTACTCCATGGAAATATTGGGAAAAGAAATATATATTAAAAATATGAGATAATTTTTTAAGATAGTATATTAAATATGGAAAATTAATATTTTTAATTATTCTTAAAAAATTAAAAACTTCTCTTTTACTAAGCACCTCCTAAAAGTCATGTCAATAATTATTTATAATTAATTATTAGTATAAGATTATTTTAAAAACTTTTTTTTAATCTCTCTCATATTAATATATTTATTTTTATTTTTATTAACTATGCATCAACCGTCAAAATAAAATTCTCAGAATACTTTTGTATATAACAAAATTAGACTCTTAATATATTTTATATGTTATTTATTGAAAAAAAAGACTCATAATTACGAGTATTTTAGTAAAAAAATAAATATGAGATATTTTATTTCAATTGTTTTAAAAAGGTTCAGAGGGAGGGAGTACTATTATTATTATTTTGTACTTTTGCATGAATCTGGACTATACAGGTTGCTATTTTTTATTTGAATGAATTTACCTTGTATTTAAAGAGCATACCTTCATTTTTATTGGGAAAGAAAAAAGTGGTGTTGGTGCTTAAAAAGGTTTTTATCATTTAGTTCATTAATATCAAACAACGTTATGACTTTAGTCTTTTTGAAGATTTTTACTACAAAATTTTAAATAATTCAGTTTTATTAATTTAAATTGTTTTGGTAGGTATTAATTTAAAATTTTAATCATATAAAATGTCATATTAATAAGTGGCTTAATTTCATTTAAGTAAGGCTTTAGATTTGAATTTTTTGATTAAGATATTTAAGTAAATTATTTTTATTTTTTAGTTTTCATTATTAATAATTAACAATGATGCTAGGGAATGAAACCGCTATTTCCCACTAGCGCATGGCAACTCGATGAGCAATTTCCTCATGGGTTGCTGAAGTGAAACCTTTCTCAGTAATAATCATTGCTCTTTAAACTTGGTGGCATCATAGTAAGCATTTGATTAGGGAAAGCTGCGACTAGCTTCAAATTTCCTCTTCCTATAATCATCTGCAGGAGATTCCATCTATACATAGTCAAGGAATTCAGGTAATAGCTTTGGCAAAATAGAAAGCCCAAAATGCATTCCTAAGGAAATCAGAACTAAGGCCAATACACAAATAATTCATTGAATCAACCTGTTGGAAAGATAAAATAAAGCAACTACTAATATTACCATTAGAGAGGCTATAAAGAAGGTAAAAGGAATACATAAAAGAAGAAAAAGATAAAGATTGGTATTTATTTTTATTGATGATAGCTAATGAAAGATACAATTTATAATCCAATATTAGAAATGACTCTACAAGTGTCATCGTTCTAGTGTAGAAAAATTAAAATAATACCCTTATATTCTGATTCCAACCAAATATAATCTTTTAAATACTTTATTTTTATGTTATTTTTTAGTCTTCACATGTTCGTCCTAACACAAACAAAGAGTTGCAAGCATTGCTTAGACAACAATTTCCTTCCATCTTTGTTTTTTTTTTCTTTCAAAAATTTCAAATCACAAATCCAAGCATTTGCAAATCAATTTCAATAATTGAAGTTTATTGCTAATGCAAGTATACGTGGGTTATACTGTGCGAACCTTTCAAATAGAGAGACCTAATGGAAAATAATCATTCAATTAAGAAATAGTTTTGAAGTATAAAGGGAGAAAAAACTTACCTTAACCTTAAATGAGTAAAAATGGTTTAAAGGATCATTCTGACAACCTTAATCAATAGTACTATTGATCATGGAGTGACATCGCTCAATTCTACAAAAAATAAAACTAACATTTACTTTGATCACTTAGTGAGATAGGTACTGCTAACTAGGTCGAGGACAACTAAAATTGTATCGTTAAGAAAGCATGAGTCTAATACTCAATAGTGACCACTAGGAGTAAAGAGGTTTTTAGAGGGTTTATCACTGCTTGGTGATAATTGTAACATTTTTTAATGTATTATGTATTTAATTTATTATCAATATTTAGATATCTATCATTAAAATTTATCATTTTTTTAGTATAAAAAATGCTTATGAATTTTTTTAAAAATAAAGAAATGAATTAGCTATAGGCATCTTAATGTAAAAGACATGCAAATATGTATTATACGCCAGGATTATCAGTACATTCATTCAGATGACTAAATCAATCTTAGTTGGTTACATCTTTTCCTAGTATAATCTTTTTCTTCATTGAGATAGTGGAAAGAAAAAGGCAAATGGATTCACATTGAGTAAGAAGTGCAAATGTGACAACTATAAATTTATCAATAATAAATGGATCTTGATGGACAAATAACATTATAATTGATGTAGCTTGTCCTTTAAATGTGACAACATTGTTTATCGTGTCCACATTCCAAACTTTGTAGGAAATACTACTTATATAAAGGTAGTAAAAGGTCTAGGAATCGTTGATTATCCATTTATTTAATTTTATAATAAAATTTATTCCAATAAAAGAAATAAGAAGTGAAGACAAATATCATATGAGATAGTTAAAACAGATATATAACCATACAAACAACTGTATTAAATGATGTATGATAATGATATAATTCTTAAACAACTTTCCATATGAATGATAATGCATAAGACCCAATAAATTTTTTTTCCATGGAGAGATCAATATCTTTCTTTTAAAACTATGTTTATGTTGGGATCAAAGGATATAAACACATGTAAAAACTTGTTTGTAAAGATGTTTTTATTAAAGCAGGGTGTCAGATGATATAAAATAAAAACATAATGAAGAGGTCACCACTCAGAGATTTTACACTGCATGGTTCGTCTATAACAAGACTACGTATAGTCCTTGGCTACTCCAAGAATTTTACTATAAGCAAGAGCTTGTGTGGTTACAAACACAACAATACAATAAGCCAACACAACCTATCTTGAGTATTCTTTCACTTGCTTCTCCAAGCAATAACCCAAGTATTCTTTGAATTGCTTCTTCAAGTAATCTCTTTTTTGGTGAAGCAGTGTGCTTATCTCCTTTTTGCTAACTTTAGTTAAGCAATTCTGATTTTGCTATTCTTGAAAAGTTACATAGAGCAAGCCTTCTGCTTCAGTGATTGTCTACTTGGCACATAAAGTATAAAACCACTCTTTATTCATAGCCCTTTGTCTGACACAAATGAAATGAGTCTTGGGCATATATTTTGTTTTTTTATTGCCCTTGCACACATATTGAGTGGTGAATTTTACCATAGACTCAAGGCTTAGCTTCAACTTAATGTTTAGGTGGATGATGCGGTCAAGCTTGCCACTAAGCATGAAAGGCACAAGATGATAAACTTTTGCACACTTGTGCTCAATCATGTAGTAGGATTGTTGCACCCTCTTCTCTTCTCAAAAAAAATTGGGAACCCTTTCAAGTAACCAATCAAAGTTTGTGCTTCACCATTGATCAAACTCAAGGCTTTCTTTAACATGGAAAGAAAGATCAACAAGTTGTCACCATGTAAAGTAAGGGCCCAACACTCGGGTCTTATGTGCTCTTAAATGCACTTGGTGATGTATCCCAACATATTGTATGTTCTAGTGAAGGAGGGGTAAGGGTAATTGAACATGGTTTTGGGATCATGAAAGATCCATACATTCGAGTTGGGAAGGTATTGTCTGTTGGGAGGTTGTATAGAAAAATTTGGTTGGAACAAGGAGGTGTTTGGGTATTGATATCTAGGTATATGAGAAAATGTGAGTTATAAGTTAAGGCAAGAGTATGTGTGGTTGGGTCATCTTGTTGATATATGAACTTAAAAGGGTCTAAAATGGGTACTCCCAATTCAATCAATAAATTTACTTGTTCAATGGTAAGAAACTCACCATGAACTATCGGTTCTATAGAGGAAGAATTAACAAATGCTATCAACTTCGCTTGAGCATCAACTTCAACTGCCCAAGATGGTGGAAGCATTTAAGAAGTAGGCTCATCAAATGGAGTGCAACTTCCAACATTTGTTCAATCTCTTTCGAAGACCATTCATTTATGGAAGGAACTTGAGAAATGGTCAATAATTCTGCCAAGGCAGCTTCCTCTTTTTGTTTTAGCCTTTCCTCTTCTTCTTTTTACTCCTTTGAGAAATTGATAACTTTCTTCACCCCCTCTCTTCTCAGCACCCTTAGTCAAGGGTTCAAAAATCGTCTAAGGGGGCTCAAATGATACTTGAGCAGTATCTGTAACTTGAATCTCATATGCAAATTCAAGAGCATCTATTTCCTCACATCTCTTTCTTCTTATCAAGGGTGGTGAGAGGCAAAAATGCTTAAAACTTTGCTTCTTTTGATAACATTGAACTATCTTGTTGTTGTCGTCATTATCATCATCATTATCATCATCATCATCATCATCAAGAGCATCAAATGATGGAGGTTTAATTGGTGTAGGAGGTTGGGTGGTTTAGGGTTTGAGGGAAATTCTTAATTTTTCTTGGTACCAGGTTCAGATGGAGGTGGTGTAAGGTTTGGTTTAGAAACTAGTTTAGGTTGTTTTCTTTAGGGCTAAGTTTTGAGGGTCATTTTTGGAGTTGAGCTTGTGTTTGGGATTAGGTTGGTGTTATGGAGTAATGGGTTTGTTGGAACCAAACATAGATAAGGGTTTTACAAAAATGGTGGGATAAACTTCAAGGTTCACAATTGGATCAGTAAATGATCCAATCTTGAAAGCATCTCTAATGCGATCTTTAATTGGCTCAACCTTGACTTCAGGCTACTCCACAAAAGAAGGCAAGAGTTTATGGATATATTCTTTATTGTCATCATATTCACTTCAAATCTTTGGGGTGAAGCTTCCCAGCCAAACTTGATTATCTTCATATCACTGATAATTTCAATGAACAACATACCATAAGGGATTGGATATCTAACCTTCTTTGTTGAGCTGTTGGGAGAGGTTAGGATAGAGATCCAATGATTCAGAATTTGATTGGGGGAAATTAATCTTCTTGCCCAAAATCATGAAATATAGGTAGAACCTATCTTTTTGAAAAGACATGGTCCTTTGCACCTCACTTGGGCATGATGATGTGGAAGAGTATATTATGCAGCACCTTGCATATGGGCTTCAAGTTGATGTTAGACACGTATTTTCTTGCTTCAACCTTATTAGACAAAAATAGGTCCTCTCATTCCGTAGAGGGCTAGACCAACGATCTGTGAAGCAATGACCTTGTCTTAGTCCTCGATGAAAATGCAACATTCATCTTTGCAATTGGTAACTGTTTCAAGGACATCAATAGTAATGATGAATGAGTTGTCATCAACCTTCCCTGCTAGTGCTCCATTCTACATCTCTACTTCAACATAGAACTTGGCATAAGGGGTATGATATAAAGTTCTTCTGAACTTTAGATAGTTCAGTCATTCAGCGTATGCAAAATAAGTTTTTGCATTGATTCCACCTTTCTCCAAGTCAAGAAAGTTCACCTTTTCCTTGGAAGAAAATCTTTGAGAGGAAAACATTTAAGGTTGTCAAAGGTTCTCTTGGGTGCCATTTCTTTCTTGCTCTTGAGTTTTCGAAAAGAGGAGGATTTCGAGGAAGAACTTAAGGTTTTTGAAAAAAATAGGTAGCAGAAGGGTTTTGATTTTTGAAAATAGAATATATAATTTTTGTTTTTAAATAAAAGGAGGAAATTTAGGACAAAGAGACTTTAATGCTGATTGGACATGATGTTAAAACCAAAATAATTAGTTTTAAATAAGATCCAGAAAAACAAGGCATTAGTTTCGTAAGGATTTAAAAGGTTGTTTTTCTGTACAATATATCAGATGATTAGTCCAAGAGACATAATAAATATTTATCAAATGATATAATACAAATGATATGGTGAATGTCATCAGACAATGTTCATTAGATGATGTACTATGCGTCTATTACTGAATGCATGTGCATATTTTCTCTTATAAAGGTACAACATTCTTCAAATAGAGGTTTTGTACATATATCGGTCCATTGGTTATTTGTATCTATAAACTTAATATTAAAGATACCTTTTTGCACACAATCTCTAATAAAATGGTGTCTTATTTCTATATTCTTGGCTTTTGAATACTGAATAGGATTTTTAGACAAATTAATAGCCACCTGTGTCAAAGCTAGAATAATCCTCTAGTTGATATTTTACCCCTAAAAGTTGTGAGCAACAACTTGCTGATGAGACGTATTCAACTTCTATTGTAGATAGTGCAATGAAGTTCAGCTTCTTACTTGCCCATGATACAAGACATGGTCTAATGAAGTGACATCCTCCATTTGTACTTTTTCTTTCTATTTTATTTCCAACATAGTCTGTGTCATAGTATCCAGCTAACCTCAAATCTTGGTTTTTCTTATAGAACAAACTATAGTTAATGGTATTAACAAGATATCTAAAAATTCTTTTGGAAGCTTTCAAGTGTGATTCTCTTGGATTTTATTGGAATCTTGCACATAAGCATACATAAAACATGATATTAGGTCTATTGGTAGTTAAGTATAGCAAAGAGCCAATCATACCTCTATAGATCGTTTGATCTACTGGTTTTCCTTCTTCATCTTTTGATAAGGAAACAAATGGATGCATGGGGTGGTCATAAGTTTGGCATCTTTCCTCTTAAACTTCTTTAGAAGTTCATTTGTATATTTTTGCTAATGAATCCAAATGCCATTGTCTTTTTGTTTAACTTGAAGTCCTAGAAAGAACTTAAGCTCTCTTATCATGCTCATCTTGAATTTGCTTTGCATAAAATCAGAGAAATTCTTGCACAAACACTCATTAGTAACACAAAAAATAATATCATCTACATATATTTGAAACATAATGAAATCCTTGTTTTCCTATTTTCTAAAAGAGTTGTGTCAACTTTTCCTCTTGAAAAACCATTTGATATGAGAAAATTGCTAAGTTTGTCATACTAAGTATGAGGTGCTTGTTTAATACTACAATAAGCCTTTTTAAGTCTAAAAACATGATCAAGATGTTTTGTGTCTTCAAAACCAGGAGGTTGTTTTACAAAAGCTTCCTCTTCTATGAAACAATTTAAAAAGGAACTTTTTACATCCATTTGAAAAAGGTTAATGTCTTTGTATGTAGAAAAAGCAAGCAAAATTCTTATGGCTTCAAATTTAGCAACAAGAGTAAAGGTTTCAGTAAAATCTATACCTTCTTGTTGGTTATAACCTTGAGCTACTAACCTTGCTTTGTTCCTTACAACCTTTCCATTTTCATCAAGCTTATTTATAAAACACCCATCTTGTTCCCATGATGCTGTTGTGTTCAGGCTTTGGTACTAGCTTTAATACATTGTTTCTGGTGAACTGATCTTCTTCCATAGCTACAATCCAATCATCATCTTTCAAGACTTCTTCAATATTCTTTGATTCTATTTTAGACACCAAGGCACATTATGCTTGATTCTTGAATGATGTTATGGTCTTTACACCCTCACATTTATCTCCCAAGATGAGGTCTTGAGGATGATAGGTGACAAATTTCCAATCCTTGTGATGTTGGTCGATTGTTCGATAGCCCTTATGTTTGATGGTTCAAGTGCATCTACTGACTTATTAGATGATCCAATTTGTAGATTTGAAAAATCTTCCTCAAGTTTTGATAATATCTTATCAAATGTTAGTCAATCATTGAATTTAACATGAATAAAGTCTTCAACTACTAAGGTTCTTGAGTTAAATACTTTATATGCCTTAGATGTATAAGAATATCCTAAAAAGATACCTTTGTCAACTTTAGAATCAAACTTTCCAAACTGATCTCATGTATTTAAAAGAAAGCACTCACATCCAAATGGATGAAAGTAAGATATGTTAGGTCTTCTTCCTCTCCATAGTTCATAAGGAGTATTATTTAGGATAGGTCTTGTCAATATTCTATTTTGATCATAGCATGTTGTATTTACTACTTATGCCCCCAAAGTGTTTTGGAAGAGGATTTTCATAGAGTATGGTTCTAGCAATCTCTTGTAGAGTTTTATTTTTTTCCTTTCAACTATCCCATTTTGCCAAGGAGTTTTCAGTGAAGAGAAGTTTTGGAAAATGTCATTCTTTTCACAAAATATCCTAAATTCAACATTTTCAAATTCTTTTCCATTACTTTTGAGTGTAGAAATACAATGTCTTTTTTTCATTTTGAACTTTTATAGAGTATTTCAAATACCTTATGGCTGAGAAAGTATATCAATGTGTATATGGAATAGTCATCTGGAATAATCATCTATAATGACAAAACTATACTTTTTACCTCTAAGATGTAGAGTTCTTATTGGCCCAAACAAATCTAAATGTATAGTCCTAGAGGTCTAGGAGTGGAAACAACATTTTTTGATTTAAAAGAACATTGATTTATTTTCCTTTCTGACATGCATCACAAAGAAGATGGGTTTTCCAAGAAATCTCAAGCAATCCTTTTACCAAATGTTATTTGTAAAGCTCTTAAATATGTTTCAGATTGATGTGCCCAAGCTTTTATAGGAAACACTACTTGTATAAAGGTAGTAAAAGGTTCAAGAATCGTTGATTATCCATCTATTTAATTTTATAATAAAATTTATTATAGCAAAAGAAATAAAGAGTGAGGATAAATATCAAATGAGATAATTAAAACAGAAATATAACCATACAAACAAATGCATTAAATGTTCTATGATAATGATATAATTCTTAAACATAACTTTCCACATGAATGATAATGCATGAGGCCCAATAAAATTCTACTCCATGAAAAGATCAATATCTTTCTTTTAGATGAGTGATTGAGGTGTAACACTTGGTATAATCAGTCATAAAATATATTAAAATCAATAACTATAAGTGGGCACAACAAATGACTGTACCAAAGTATCCCAATCGACCAATCTTGAGTTGTGTAGTGACTAATTGAGATAAAAGAGTTTTGCTATGGTTAGTTGACGAGTCACATTTTATACACCTTGCAGGGGACCTAAGATGAGTGTTTTTGGGATCACTTGGTGCTTAAGAATTGAATATTAGCTAAGATTCATATTACGTGCCTAGAAACAGGGAAAGCATAAATCTGTGCTAATTTGAGGAGTTTACCTAATAAGAGAATTTATCCCTTTTTGCAGGCCAAATTGATCTCAGCCCACCCCCGGTCCAGGTGAGTTGTCCTAGCCAGACCGACCTCCTTCTCGAACGGCCGACTCTGCAGGTCCAGCAGCCACGTGGAATAGCCCAAATCAGCAAGACAAATTGGTGTCCAGGTTAGCTCCATCCACCTCAACTGCCTCGTAACTCTAGGAGAAGCTTACAACGCAAGTTATGCAAGGGTAGAGTAGGAATTTCACTTTGTAATTCAGTTAGGAGTCCGTTAGCTTGCGTGTTTAGAAGTCCAGCTCATGTATATATAGAAGGAGCTGGGCGCGTTTAATGGTTGTTGAATTCATACTTGATTCATATACATTTATGCTCCATCTTTTCGGTCACGCTTCTATCTTCACGGTGGTGCACGATTCTTCATTGACATTTCTCTCGATCAAGGAAGTGAAGGTCAAGGATTGAGAGGCCGAAGGTTGCCAAAGGGGACCGCTTGGCTTACCATTGCACTCTAGTGGACCTGATCCTCAACGTCTTGGCCAACAGAGGTGAACCATCGCTGCCAACCATGGCGATCGTCGTGGAAGACGGAATTCATCAATTCACACCTTGTGTTTGTATTTCATTCTTAATGATATAAGTAGTTCTAATTCCCATCTCATGTTACAATTCCTACATTTTAATCTGCTTTACTGTGTCGGATTGCGCATTGTTCAGTAGACAGCGTTGAACTAGGCCGATTGGAACCAGTTTAACAACTTCAATAGGTAATCAATTAGAGAACCTAAAATCAACTTTGAACTTAATCCGTGCCAACTAATGAGGTAGCGATTGTGTAATTCCTCGGTATGGCATTGGACGAATGTTTGATGATCGTCATAAGAGAAGCTAAAGTTGATATGGAACGTGAACATTAGTGAACAGAACTAGGGACGACTTGATTGTTGAGATGGAGTATGAACACAGTAGTAGTAGTAGAGGTAGTCTAGCTTAGCTGCATTTGCATCCTTAGCTTAATTGTTGTTTTGCTCAATCTACATCCAACCCTTGTTTACTGCAATTTAGTTCGATATAGAGTTAGTCCGACTCTGTTGCATCTGTCAGCACTTAGCCGTGACCGTGTCGGATAAGGCTCTACTGAGTCCATATCGGACCTGTCTCTACCGAGAGCAACTCGGCACCTAGCTGAGAAGTGAGTCTGCATTTTACACTTGAGTTTCTGCGCTACTTCAGTTTTCACATAAAGTCATAATTGAGCGCACTATGTTATCGAGAGAATTCGACCTAGGGTTGGCTATGCTATAGTTAGCTTTAGTTTATTTTATGCGCATTGAGACGACTAAAAACGAGCTTTATCATTAGTATGACACAAAGAAGTTACTCATTGGTCACTTATATATCCGAAACTCATTTAACCCTAAAGTTAAAAAAAACATCTATTATGCATTGTCTCCTCTATCTTGGTGAAGCGTAGCTCAACTCCTTATTATAATGATATGTCATGAATATGTTTATACATATTCTTAAGTAACTAATTTTAACTTATATATTTATTTATTTAAATTGTTATAAAAGAACATTATAGAGATATGTATATGTTTAATTATTAAGGTAAAGGATCACATTCATCCAAAATGCGTCAAAAGAGACATTGATTTACAAAAATTTAGTAAAACAAAAATTTATTTGTAATTCTAAAATTTAGGAGAAAAAGTGACAATAAGTTAGATTCGTGATTTGAAATTATTCAAATAGTAAATTAAAAGTATCAAATAAAAATAACAATAGATAATAAACACTAGAGTAATATAGAAATTAAAATAAAATGAGTGGCAATAATTTAAATATAAGACAATTTTAATTTACAAAAATTAATTAGAAAGTGAAATAAGCTATAATTGTTAGTTAATTTTAATAAATAGTATACATTTAAAATTTGATAGTAAAATAGTTTTTACATTATGAATTTAAACTAACAACCAAATAATTGAGCAGAGATAATAACAATACAATCGATGTAGCTTTAAATAACCTCATTTATAATTAATTAACGCAATGATTTTAAAACGATAGTTTTGTATAATTGTAGTATAAACTAATTTATGTAATCCAATAAATATAAAATAAGATAGAAACTAGTAGAATTTTTATTTTTACTAGAACAATAATATGCCTGTTCCTACACGGTTAGAAAATTATACTAAGCAAAATACAATTAGTTTAGGAACAATAAATAAAATAATTAATGAGGTTAGTAATAGTTAGAGGAAGTAAATATCAAGTTAAAAATAATTAATGTTAATAAAGAATTAAGGAGTAAATTAATATCGTTTTAACATTTTCATTAATAATTAAACCAGACAACAAAATAATGTAAATAAGATGTGAGTAGTAATAATAATAAAATTATAATAAAGTTAGTAATAATTAAATCTTAAAAAAATAAAATAAATTAGCAACACTTTGACGTTTTTAATTGATAGAATTAAGTCAATTAAGATTTGTTCTCACTTGAGAATACAGATAGTATATTGTGTTGTGGTAACTGGAATTCAACCCTCATACAAGAGTATGACTAGGTACTTATACAAAATAAGTGTCAGCCCAAGGGTGTCCCCTAGGCAAGTAATCTCCTAACTGCTTTAGGGTGTCCCTCCACGTGGAAGACCTTCAGAAGTGGGTTGGCATTCTTGGGCCTTTCTTTCTCTCGAATTGGGCTTTGTTGGACCAGGGAGCTTGCTTAGTGGATTTGGGCCAGGATGGCCGGTCAGTACACAGCCCCCAAGCTTAGGGTTGTAGGCAAAAAGCTTGTTTTGCCATTGCAGTCTGTCACTTGTGCAATCCGGTTTGGCCAGTCGCCAGTGTCATGGTTCCTTCGCTCCTCATAAATGCGCTGCCTAGGTTACCGTAACCGTCGTAACCGCTCATCATTAACTATTAATCATTGTGTCATGGGGCGCGTTTTTTCCCATTAATTTCCTTTTGTGGGGCGTGCTGCCTCTTTGTTAACTTCCCTTGCGATTTTTCCAGAGACTTAGTTTCAAAAACCCTCAATTCTTTTTCGAGAATCCCCTTTTCTCGCAAGCCTTCACCTTTGCTCTTGTGAAAAACCTTTTTCCTTCCTATGCTTCCTTCTAAGTTTTATTGCCCTTCGCGTGTCTATGTTGACTCGGTGCTTCTCTTCCTTCGACATTCCTTTGTATCTTCCTTGGCAAGACGAGGAGGTAATTCCTTATCCTCCCTTTACTGAGTCGTTTATATTTCCTATCTATGTATTACTTGTTTGCTGTTGCCTCTTTTCTCCCCCCCCCCCCTTATTTTTTCTTTGGCTTGGGTCTCCTGTTTGACCATTGTGCTTTTGTTCGCAGGGAGCCATTTCGATGGGTCATCGGATTCCTCCAGCCCTGGCGGCTCCATTGTGTAGGGAAATGATGAAACTCAGCGGTTTGCTTCCTCGACGGCAGAAGTAGAGTTCGCCTTCACCATTTTATTTTGGGAGGCCCTAGAGAGTGATTCGGAGGATGGGAGACCACCTTTGTGGATAAACCCTGGGGTGATAGAGGTCCACTCAGTCTATACACAGTCAAATTCCTTGGTGGGGATGGCTGATGCCATTTGCTCGCGGGGTCCATGGGAGGTGCAAGTACTTCCCTGTCGGTCAAATGAGGTCGTGTTCTCGTGGGCCGACGAGAGAGGGGAGCCTTATTTTTACTTCTATGAGACTATGTTCTCGAAGTTGGGAATTAGGCTCCCATTTTTTTTACTTCAAACATGCGGTCTTGCAGGCGCTGAATTAGGCTCCCAGTTGCACCTAAACAGTTGGGCTTTTGAGCTCTAGTGTGAGGACAAGGGGAGGGAGCCCTCTCTTAGTGTATTCTTCTGGTATTTTTCCCTACGCAAAGCGGATAAGGTCGGGTAGACCTCTTTGAGCAACTGACCTTGTCAGAAGTTAATGAAGTCGTTTTGTGAAAGCTACAAGCGGTTCAAAGATCACTTCTTCTGAGTGGCGGCGGGCCGGACCGGACCGAGTCTACTTTTAGGCGAATATGGGGAACCTCTTTTCCCTTTGTACTGAAGTGATCAACCAACCGTTTCGTCATGGTGGCTCAAAACCAGTTGGAGGATTGGGAGTTGGGAGTTCATTAAGGAACTAAAGCAGCTTCCTACCCTCTCTTGCCCCTGGCTTATTTATGATAAAAGTGATTCTCTTCTTCTGCCTTGCCCTTTTTTTTAACTACCTCCATTTTGGTGTAGGTTATTCTGTTAAGGATATTGCTTCATTGAAGGTGCACTCCTGGTCCACAACTCCGGCAGTCACGGCGGAGGCGTCCCCACTGTTCGGTCGCTGGGCGGTCGAGATTGTGGCTCCTATGGTGGAGGCGGATTCCCTTGAAGAGCCTCCCCAAGTTGCCCTGGAGAAGGTTGGTGGTATTGTCAATAAGCGTGCCGCTAGGGAAAGGGTGCTTCATGACGAGGAATGCCCTTCCAAGCGAGTACTTCTAGAGGATGCAGCCGCCGACGCTGTGAATCTATTTACTGGACCGACCTTTACGACTATTGACCAAGAGGAGGCGGATGAGGTGTGGGTGGGAGTGATGCTGAGTCGGCCTCCTAGTTCGTCCATTTTTAATCTGTGGGTGGTAGTAGATAAGCAACTGATTTTCCCAAGCGACCAATTCAAGGCCAGAGAGTTGGGGCTGTTGTAGTCTCTAGAAGTGTTGTAAAGCTATAATAGCTATGTCGTCATTTTCGCTAGGGATATAGAGCGAGAATTTGGCGATTTGGCGGCTTGTGAGGTGACAACATCAGCAAAAAAATAAGAAGGCTCATGAGGCTCTGCTGAAGTTAAGTTCTGAATATGCAGACACCCAAACGAAGATAAATAATTACTGGGACTCTACTGCCAACCTTCAAGGTGACCTCGATTGGGCCGTGAGGGAAATCAAGGAATTAAGGTTGACGCAACAAGCGTTGGAGAGCTCCCGAGATTATTTCTATGCTCAAACAAAAGTTTTGTTGAAGGAAAAAGAGGCTCTAGCGTTAGCCAAATCCTCTACTAATGAGGAAATAACTTGACTAAAGGCCAACGTTGCAAGGAAGGATAATCTATTGAAGGAAAAGGATGCCATTTTGGATGAGAGTGGCTTTGCTATTGCCGAACAATTCGAGGGAGGATTTGCCCATGCGTTGGAGCAAGTGGTTGATGGAAAACTCGTTGATGTCGAGGTGGAGCCTCCTCCTGCACCTGAAGATTAATTTTTTGGATTTTGCTCTTTGTTGCTTCTGTTTGAATTTTTTCTACTTTTTTCGATTGTTGGATAGATTTTATGTTATCTTTCCTCGTATATTTGGATTTGTTGAAACATTTTGGTTGTTATGAATTTGGCTTTGTTTGTTTCGACTTGTGTTAACTTACGCTTTCTCCCTTTGTAATTTTGGGCTTCCGGCCTGATAGTTTTGGTTGTCTCTGTGAACCTTTTACTGTTAGACCGGGTTCTCGCATTTCTTCAAATATTTGTGGTTTGGGTTTTTGATCATCTTTTTGGAACCTTATTGGATTTGGTGTCCTTTGAAGTTTGGCATTGGGCCTCCTTCTTTAGACTGTCTTAATTGGACTTAGTACCTTCTGAAAGTTGGCTATCGACCTCTTCTTTCAATCTTTTTGAATTGGACTCGACGTCTTTTGAAATTTGGCTCTCAGCCTCTTTTTAATCTTTTGAATTAGACTCGACGTCTTTTGAAATTTGGCTCTCGGCCTCCTTCTTTTAATCTTTTAAATTGGACTTGACGTCCTTTGAAGTTTGGCTATCTGCCTTTTCTTTAGACCGTCTTAATTTGGACTTGACGTGTGTCCCTTCTATGTTTTAAGCTTAACTGTGTGTCCGTGTGGGTAATTCGGCCGTTTCCCGTTGGGACTTGGTGCTTTTGGAGGCTGGCTCTCGATCTCTGATGTCAAGTCTTTTTTTTGCCTGGGTGGGGCCTTTTGGTCAAGTTCCCGGTCTTTTCTTTTCTCGCCTTGGTCGGGACCCTTTGGCCGGGTTCCAGGTCTTTTCTTTTCTCACCTGGTCGGGACCTTTTAGCTAAGTTCCTAGGTCTTTTCTTCATGCTTGGAGGGGACCTTTTCTGGCCGTCCTTCGTAGGTCTTTGTCTTCATGCCTGGAGGGACCTTTTTGGTCGTCCCTTCGTGAGTCTTTGTCTTCATGCCTCGAGGGGACCTTTTTTGGCCATCCTTTATAGGTCTTTTTCTTCGTTCCTGGAAGGGACCTTTTTTAGCCGTCCTTCGCAGGTCTTTTTCTTCGTGCCTGGAGGGGACCTTTTTTGGCCGTCCTTCGCAAGTCTTTGTCTTCATGCCTAGAGGGGACCTTTTTTGACCGTCCTTCGCAGGTCTTTTTTTTTTCGTGCCTAGAGGGGACCTTTTTTGGCCGTCCTTCGTAAGTCTTTGTCTTCATGCCTGGAAGGGAACTTTTTTTGCCGTCTTTCGCAAGTCTAGCTATTATATACATGAAGGTTCATGGCATTCCATGTCCGGGGTATTTTCTTACCGTCGAGGCTCTCTAGGCGATATGCTCCTTTGTCGACTTCCTCTATTATTCTATAAGGTCCCTCCTAAATTGGGGTGAGTTTGTTACTGTCCGTCGTTCTAGTTATTTTTCTTAGAACTAGGTCATGGGGTTGGAAGTGTCTTGGGGCCAGTTTTCATTGCAGTTGTCTAGCGGCTCGAGCCTTTGCAACATACTCTTTTACCTGTGCCACTTCACGCGCTTCTTGTAACAAGTCCAAGTTCACCCTTATCTCGTCTTCATTCTAGGCCGGTTGGAACATGGCAGTCCATGATGACAGCTCTCCGATCTCGACCGGGATGACTGCCTCTATGCCGAAGGTTAGTCAGAAAGGCATTTCGTTGGTGGAAGAGTGGGGGTCGTGTGGGTAGGACCAAAGGACTTGAGGAAGCTCCTCGGCCTACCTCCCCTTTGCCTTTTCAAGTCTTCTGCGGAGCCCTCTTAAGATGACCTTATTTGTAGCTTCGACTTGTCCGTTTGTTTGGGGGTGTTCTACTGATGTGAATCGTTGCTTTATCTCCAGTTGAGTGCAAAAGTCTGTGGTCGATCTGGATGCGAACTATGTCCCGTTATCCGAGACTATTTTGGTCGGTAGGCCAAAACGACATATGATCTTCTTCCAGTAGATGCGCTTGATTCTCTCTACCGATATCATGGCGATCGGCTCTACCTCAATCCACTTGGTGAAATAGTCTACTGCCACGATCAGATATTTCACCTGCCCTAGAGCTGGTGCAAAAGGTCCCAGAATGTCCACCCCCCACTTGTGGAACAACCATGGAGAGGTGATGGAGTGTAGCTGCTCTTGGGGTGCATTGCCTACTTCTGTGAATCTTTGGCACTTGTCGCATTTCTTCATGTAATCCATGCAATCGCCCTTCAATGTCGACTAGTAATAGCTGACCTTGGCGATCTTACTGGCCAACGCTCGACCCCCTATATGAGAGCCGCATATCCCCTCATGAACCTCTTTGATCACATAATGTGCCTTGTCACCCTCGATGCACCTCAGTAATGGGAAGGAGAAACCTCTCCTGTATAGTTCTCCCTCAATGATAATGTACCTAGCAGCATCTTTGATTAGCCTTTTAGCCTTAGTTGGGTCTTTCGGTAATATCTCGTCCCTGAGGTACACTATTAGGGGACTCATCCATGTCGTCTACTCCTCCACACAGCCGACATCGGGCTCCTCTATAGTCGGTCGGCCTATACTCTCATGGATGACTGGCCTTTGTACTCCTCTTTTCTATCTTATCAATTACCTATAGTGTTGTTAGAGTGGTTCTGATCGGTCCTTAAAGTAATGTGTTTTATTCCTGCCATGCACAGTCGTGATACAAGCAAGAACAGATTAAGCTAACAGGAATTACAACATATAAGTAAAGAAATAATAACTCCTTCATTCATTAACTAGTACAATGATACATGAAGTGTATGATTCGTGGAATGTGAACTCAGCTTCCCACAACGATCGCCAATGGTAGCAGTAGTGTTCCACCGGAGATGGTCAGGTACTAAGGGGTTGAATCACCAAGTAGTGTGCCAGCGAGACTTGACAGTCCCCTCTTGGCAATCGACCGCTACCCAGACTCTGGTCCTGCATCCACTCGATTGACTAGACGCCATATTGAAGCACCGTAGAACAATTAAGGAATGATGGAAGTTTGAATAAGTATGACTTGGCTGTTTATCGATGCATCACGCTAACCAATGATCGAACTACATCTCCTTATTTATACATGTCATGATACCTAACTCTCTAACAAAATTAACAGAAATAACTAACTCTCTCGAAATCCTAGAGTAGAGTTAGTCTTTGATGCCAGGAGGGATCCGAATGGATGGGAGTTGGCACACGTCTTGGACTTGACTCCTAGAGACCGAGTCAGCTACTAGAGTCGGAGTCGGCAAACATCTTGGACTTGACTCCTGGAGGACGAGTCAGCATGCAAAGACAAAATCGGCTTCATCTGGCTAGGATGCTTGAAGCCTTAGCTGGGATGACTTCGATTTCTGCTGCGTTGACTTCATCTAGATTCCAGTTTGACTTGCACAAATGAGATTACTCTTTTTGTTAGCTAAAATCCGCAAATTAGCATAAATTTGCATTTTTCCTGTTTTACCTTGGAAATCTGAATCCTAGCTAATATGAGATTCTTAACTATAAATTAGAATTTATTCTACCCATCTTAAAACCTTACAAGGTGTCTAAAATATGAATTATTAGTCACCTTTTGTCTCATATGTTCAAAGAAGTACCTATTAGTAACCCCATCATGGGTCACTCTCCTGTCAAATTACCAAGGTCTACCTAGAAGGATATGTGTGGCTTCCATGGAAACCATATCATAAAGGATCTCATCTCTATAGTTCCCTAAGGTAATAGCCAAGGACATTTGTTTATCCACTACCATTTCACCTTTTTCACTCAACCACTATAGCTTATAAGGCCTTGGGTGAACTAAGGTAGGGAGATCTAACTTTTCTATTGACCTAAGGCTAGCTACATTCACACTACTATCTTCATCAATGATCAGGAAGCATAGTTTTCCTATGACCAAGCACCTAGAATGAAATATATTCTCCCTTTGAGAGTCATCATCCTCTCCAACTAGGTTACTCATCACTTTTCTCACCATGAGGAGATCTCCCTCATAATGAGAGGAATCACTTGAATACTCAACCTTATTAGAGGAAGAAGAGCCTTCATAGGAACTCCCACTCTCTATATGACCATCATTCCTCAAAACCATGGTTCTTCTATTGGGGCATTGGGAGGAAATGTGCCCCTTGCCCAAACACATAAAACATTTAATACTACTAGACCTAGAAGAACTAAAGCTAGGTGTGGTAGCTTCCTCTTTTTGGCCTTATGAAGGGACATTGCCATTTTTAGGACTCTTGTCCTTTCTTGACCTTTCTCTCTCTTTATCTTTACCCTTCCAACTACAACTAGGGTAGGATTTCTTGGAGGCTTGACGCCTCTTCAATTGCAACTCAACTTTGGTTGCTTGATGCACTAAGTTGGCTAGAGAAGTATAGTAGTACAACTCTACAATGTCTTACACCTCTTTATTCAAGTCATGCAAAACTCTAGCCATGGTGGCTTCTTGGGACTCTAGAACCTATTCTTAACCAAAGCAACCTCCATTTCCTTAAAATACTCCTCTACACTTTTGGACCCTTGATAAATCTTTGCAATTTATTATGCATGTCCCTAGCATAGAAAGTAGGACAAATCTAACTCTCAACTCTTTCCTCAAGTTATGCCAACTATCTATGGATGCTCTTCTTCCATCTCTTATGTCTCTCATAAATTGGTTCCACCATAGTAAAGCATACCCTCCAAACTCCATGGTAACCAACCTCACTTTTGTCACTTCATCATAGTCAAAGCACTCAAGGTTTTAATCTACCTTCATCTCCCATTCTAGATAAGTCTCTACATTACCATCTCCCAAGAATGGTGGGATTTTTTCACTTTAAACCCTCTAAAGGACCTTTCCTAGGCTCCTCCTCATGTATCCTAACCCTCCTAGCTCTCCCATGTCTCTCACTTCTCACACTCCTATATGACCTATAAGGCCCACTAGAAGGACTATTGGGGCCTTCATAATGGCTCCCCCCACTTTGATGTATGGAGACATTATGGGTTTTCCTTTACACTTACTAAGAGCTTCTATTTTAGCATTAACACTTTAGGTGTCTATTCTCGTGGACTCAAGCTCTCCCCTAAGTTTTTCCAACTTTTCCTCCAACCTCTTCATATGTCTCATAACTTGCCTAGTCTTAGGGGAATAACTCTCCAAGTCATCTACACTTTCTCCCATCCTTTCCTCCTCAAAACAACCACACAATTACTGAAATTTAAACACAAAGCCCTATACAAAAACCGTGAGAAAAAATCAAGGCAGTCTCACCATTCCTTAGTGTCTACACCCAATGACTCATAAATGCACTCTTAGGGTCTTTTTCTATAATGTGCTCCCTTGCCTTTTTCCACTCTTCTATATCTATGACTTATGCTAAGAACCTAGAATATATTAATCAAGTTCTTAAGTGCAAGTGAAATACTTCAAATCTCAAATGCTCTTAGGAATTTCAAAGGAAGAAAACTCAAACAAAACTTAAAGGCCAAATGAGACAAGCAAAAAAATACTAGAAAGAAAGTTTACTAAAAGAGGAATTTATGTAAGACAATAAGAAGACTCTAAAGAACAAAAAAGGAAACCAAACATGTAGGGGAATACAAGTATCTATTGTTGTCTAGTGAATTCAAGATATACATAAAAAAAACTAGCCAAAAACTAGAAACTAGAAACTAGGTGTGTCACTTGTCACAAGTATCTATTGCTTTTTGTGCTCTTTCTACTATGGCTAACCTCTATTTTATTGTACTTTTTATGCTTACTCTTAAACTTTTGCTTTTGAAATTTTTTCACCAACACTTTTATGGTCCATAATTTTTCAAGACTACATGATTTCTCTCACAAAAACCATCAAGAAACTCATGTAATTTTCACTTGTACAAAACATCAAACACTTGGTGTTCACTTTAGAAAACACACACTACAGTACGTTGAATAATAAGTAATCCAAATGAAAATCACAAATCAAGAAGGCAAAGGTAGATCCAAACTAGAGAATCAACAACACAACTCTAGCAAGAATCAAGAAACAAGATTCAATTCAATTTTTCCCAATTTTCCAACATGTAACCTAAGACTCAAATCAAGATTTCAACCGTGGAAAACCAAAAATAAAACAGTGGAAATGTTGCACATAGGCTAGGAAAACAAAACCTAGTAAGAAAGATTCAAGAACAACCAAAACTGAAGCTAGAATTTGCATCCGAAACCTTATTTGGATGGCATGCCCAAATTGATTGCAAATTCCATGGATGAGCTTAATTTCAACACCTTATGAAGTGTAGATGCTCTAAATACCACATGTTAAATCTCAAGATCCACATACTTGCACAATTGTTAAGATTCCCTAAAAATTGAGAATGAATTAGTGACCTAGAATTAAAGGAATTAAAAACTAGAAAATGGAGAAAAGATTAAGAATGACTCGTCACTAATTCCAAGAGAATTAAATAGGAGAAAATGAGATTTTTCACAAGTCTCATGGAGAATTTGATGAGAATTAAGTGTTCTTGCTCTTCTCCTAATTACATGGCTTAAGACTAATCTAAAAGGCCTTAGGTCAAGTCCAATTCATAGCCCACTAAGCAAGTTGCCAAGTAGATCCAAGGATTGGTGATGGATTTGGAAATTCGTCACAAAATTTGTCACAAGTGGCCTAATCCGTCACTAATCCATCTCTAAGGCCATCATTAAATCCATCTATAATGGGCTTTATGGCCTAAACCAAAATACAAGGAAGGAAACAAAGATCCAAAGATTTTAATACAAAGAAATACAATCCCAAAAAGCTAAACAAAGATCCTAAGAAGCTAAGCAAGGACATTGTGACAATCCCATAATGTGAATAGAGTTGGGCCTTCCTTGCTCTATAAGGAGACACATCTTCTGTTGCACTTCTTCCTCAAGCCTTTTCAATTCCCCTCTAGTCATAGACCTTTGAAGGGCTTTCACCTCTATATGCTTAGTGTCTTTTCCATGTTTTTCATGCCTGTCTATATTCATATCAAAAGGGAAGGATTAACTTATGTTCTTTAAAAATCTTCATAAATATTTTTTAAGTTTTGCATTTGTCGAGATCAAATGATTGAAAAACCTCTATTTTATAAGCCTTTAAAATGTTTAGACGATGTTAGATATAACAGGTTAGACAATATAATAAAAGAAGATAGGAAAGGGATAACCACTCAGGATTTTTATACTAGTTTGTTTGGTAAAAGACAACGTCTATTCCTTGGCAAAACTACCAAGCTTTTCACTATAAGCAAGAACTCTTTTACTTACAGACGATCCATACTCAAGTTAACCTAGGCTTGTACCTAAGTAATATTTTAATTACCTCTCCAAGAAATAACTCAAGTAGTTTTTCAATTACCTCTTCAAGCAATCTCTTAAGTATTCTTTACAATAAGCTACTTTAGGCTAAACACACTACTCAGAAAAAGTGTTTTGAGAAAAGGGTTTACTTCTATCATTTGTTAGATGTATTTACTGAAACAAGTTTGTGCTTCTAAGTTGGACAAATAGACTTTACAAAGAGGGCTTATAATAAGAGTACACTAAAATCACACTTTGTCACTTAATTCATTTTCTTTATTATCTAGTCTTTCTATCACTAAGGTATTTATAAAACTTCTTAAGAGGATTATTCGTTGAGAATCTTCAAATTTCTTCCCCTTGTAATATTTCAAATAAGCTTCTTGAGTTTGTAGAGATGTTGAGTCATTTAATGCTTGCATTAAGTGCCTTTCACCAACTAGTCTATCTTAATATAATAAAACAATATACTTATCTATGCTTTAGGTAAAGTAGTCATGATGCTCTAACTTTACTTTTATTCAAAATATATGTTGATTAGAGTTGTTGGAAAATATGACTTGATGTGATGTTCTCTGATTATTTTAAGATGCGTCCTAAAAAAATTATGAATATTTTGTATTAAATATTCAAAGGATATATTAATTAAAACGTTGCATTTTGGTCATGCTATCGTCTGATGATTAGAAACATTTTACAAACGATACAATTAAAAAGGCCATAGAAATAGTGTGATGGGTCAAATGAAGCACAAAACATGTCATGCTATTTTTATGAAAACCTTTTTCATTCTTTGGAAAATCGTGATAACCTTTATTAGTTTGTTTTCAACTTCAAAACTCTTTTGAGGGTCTTACATAGTCCATCATTTTAGAAGACAAGAAGAAGAACAATACATGAGAAAGAATAAGAAAGAGATAACAAGAAAAATTTATTCCTATAAGAATAACTTTGTTAAGATTTGTTTACAAGCTCTAATATTTTCATTGTATATTTGCTTTGTATTTACAAGTCAAAGCTTTATTTTAAATGTTTTATGCTCATTATGTGAATTGTCTTTGTAAAAACTTTCTTTTTACACCTGTGTGATATGATGTTGAGTGTTAAAGAATATTTGATGTGCTTATAATTTGAATTGTAGATTACAAGTGTGTAAAGTCAACAGAAGTTGAGAATATTTGTCATAAGTTAGTTGACTCTTAGTAAAAAATCCTTTAATAAAAGATACTGGACGTAGCTCTACGTTGTAGAGTGAACTAGAATAAACACTTTGTACCGATCTTTCTATTTTATCCTTTTATTTTATTTTTTTTTGGACGATTTGCTTAATATAATTGTTTTGAACAATTTGCTTAATATAATTGTTTTGAACTTATATATTGTTACAAAAAAATTTTAAAATGCTTAAAATCACATACAATTCAACTCCCTTGTTTATTTCATTATTTTTATTAAGCATTCATGTTTTTGTTTTTTATTATCACTAAACAATATATATTTAATATTTATTTTTAAACAAATTACAATTACAAATGACAATGTAAAATATTCAATTATATATAATCATTAATATGATTTTAAGACCATTATGATAAGTTACGTCGATAGAGTGACAATATAAAACATTTATTTATAAATTATTATTAATATAATTTTAAAATAATTATTATAAAATTAAAAAATTTATCATACTAATTAAATTAAAAGTAGACACAGTATAAAACTTTTTAGACTAATTTATAAAGTCTCAAAATATGCGTCGCAGAATAACTAACTAATTTATTCTTAAACCGAACCAACTATGTTCGAGATGCCCACGCATAGGGTTTGAAACTTCGAGAGACCGCCCTTTCATGTTTGAATACAGAATAGAACCAGACCACTTAACATTTCCATTTTCTCTTTTCTATCAATCTTATCATCCATTTCCGATCGTTGCAACAGTTCACTTTGCAGATCCTTCTTCGCCAAACTCTGTTCTCGGATCTGCAAATGCGAACCGCTTCGATCTTCTCCGCTTGGCTAAGGTGAGTCTCTCCACCTTGCTCGATTCATTTCCTCTGTCTTCCGATGACTTCGGTTCGAATGTATTTTATTTATATTTTTTTGGGACTTCATGTGTGGAGGATTGAGGATTAACATGCGGGTGTGAAAACGAGAAAGACCGAGGAAAAATAAAATAAAAGAAAAGAAAACAAAAAGGGAGAGGGAGATAGGAAGGAGAAAAAGGGTCCAATCCGAACCCTCAAATTCAAAGTGAAGAGAGAGTGCTAACTGGTGACGAGAGAGGTACGGTACCTGAAACTTGGCGTGAGGTTGAATTTGCTTTCTTCAATTGTTCCCTTTTGGGTCAAACTGTTGATTGGTTTTACTTTGGGTTTTACAATGTTTTCTGGTTTCGTAGTTCAGATTTCTTTTTGTTTTTCAAATTTTCAAATTATACTTTTGGCAAAAAGTACATTTTTCTCGAGTATTAGCACGATCCAAGCAAGTTTTTGCGGTTGCGATTGTAGTTGCAGTTTCGTTGCAATTCTTGACGTTGTGGAAAAATGCGGTCACAATTGTGGTTGTGAATATGCGGTCACAATTGTGGTTGTGAATATGTGACGCGATAGCAGAAAGTTAAAAAAGACGTTGTGATTGTGGACTGACTTTTAAAAACATGGGTCCAAGTATTAGGACACCAGAGTTTTTTTTTTTTTAATTTCTGAAATTAATTTTTGGTTAATTTATTTTGTCGTAGATAATGTTCTGAATTATCTTTTCAGTTAGTTTTGTGCAGGAGTTTGTTCATGCGGCTCCTTGGAAGGGGTTATAATGATTTGGAGAATCAACTATGAAAAGAGTTGCACCGGAGAGAGAATTGGGGTATGCGCTTTAATTTGTATGCGAAGAAACTATGGACGGTGAGCAGAGCATGCCTGCTCCATCTCATGGGCATGTTGATGGTGCTCAGAAAGTTAGAGCATTACATGGGTAATTCTGAAAATCTGTGTCTCATAATCATACACTATTATAATATATTTGTTCTTTTGAGCTTAGCCACAACACAACCAAACCAGTAGGATTTGTCTAGATGGAGGAGTTTGGAGGGGGAGGAGAAAATTTTCATTTTGAACAAGTATTTGCTCTATTTGAGAGACTATAATGTCGCCTTTCAACCATTCCTTATTTATTTTTGTAAATGTTTTAGGATTCTCTCAATTAGAAATAAAAAAAGTTACATTTCCCCTCCCTCCAATTATACCCTTGGCAATAAAGGTTAGAGTGTGAGGTTATTATTGATGCTCCTTCTGTCTTCATAGCTACAAGGCAATTTTTGTTGGTGACTGGTGCTTTCAACCTTTTAACAGCTGACATGTTTATCTTTAGAGAGTTATTTTCCTTCTAAAGGGATGTTTTGTAGATAAGATTTATCAAAATGTTATTTTCTAGGGTCAAAATTAATAATTAATAAATTAATAAATTATTTACTGGTGAGGGTTGAAATACTTGTGAAATTATAGTTTATCTTCTTGCCTTGTCCTTACACTGTCCTTTTTATTGAATCAATTATGTTCAGTTATAAATAGGTGAGGGTTGTAGTTGGTAAATGCTGTAGGTTTTTGCTTCTTTGAGACACTAATGATGAGATTGAGGGAGCTTTTGCTAACCATAAAACATCTATTTGTAGGAGGACTACTGGCCCTGCAAGGCGTTCTACAAAAGGGCAATGGACACTGGAGGAGGTAATTTTTGGATATTTTAATATAATTAAATTTTCTTAAGTTTGGCTAGGATGTTTTACTTATGCTAGAAAATCAATAACTTAATTTATCCCTCTATAGCTTGATAATTTTTCCTTTCTTCTCTTTTTCCTTTTAATGTGAAGGTTATAAATTTTAATGATAATTATACATAAAATAAAAGTAGAACACATAAGAAAGTCATATTACATTTTTGTCCTGCAGGATGATATCTTACGGAAGGCTGTTCAGAGATTTAAAGGAAAAAACTGGAAAAAAATTGGTAGTATATTGATATCAATTTGTACTTATTCCTTATAAATATATGAAATTATTCATGACCCACTGCCACTAGCATCCAGTATGTGCTTAAATCACTTTTTATGTCTCCATTTCTTGATTTATATACCTGAAACAAGCTTTCCTCAATTAGATTTTTGTTTGATTTAAATGAAATGAAAATCCATGTACTGTTGGGGGAGGGATTCACTTAATTTTCCCTGGTAAGTTACTGTTGTCCACTCTCTCCTATTCATAAACCAATTTGTAATTCTACTCTCTGTGTGTGTGTACTATTTATGAAGCTTGTCTCTTATGTGGGTTCATTGTCATGCTTGGTAACTATCTTAACCATTTTTTAGCTTATCCAACTTTATTTGCAATGTTTTATGTTTGCTTGTCTAATTGCCAAATATGTGTGTTTGAAGCGGAATGTTTCAAGGATAGAACTGATGTGCAATGCCTACATAGGTGGCAGAAAGTTTTAAATCCTGAACTTGTTAAAGGTCCATGGTCGAAAGAGGTAATCTCTTCTTTCCATTTATTTTTTGTGCTAATTTTATCTCTATATTGAACTTATTCTTTTTCCCTTTTCCTTCTTCCCTAACCCCAAACAAATAATTATCAACATGGTATTGGAGCTTATTTGATCATACAATCTAGAGTTCAATCATTGTTGCCTCCATTCTTTGATGTGACCTTGGACTATATTGACATTCTAGTTAGATATTTACTATTAACATGCTTGTTGAATCCAAATATAAACAGGAAGATGAAATAATTATTGAATTGGTGAAGAAAAATGGGCCTAAAAAGTGGTCATCTATTGCACAACATTTACCTGGACGTATTGGTAAGCAATGTCGAGAAAGGTATGGTTATTGGATTGGATTTGTACTAATTCTTTCATGAATTCATTGGAGAAGCTTTGTTCACAAGTAATTTTTTTTCTCTTTTTAGATTATTTTATCCTTAGAGCCTCGTTAGAATATCCATATAATTTTGAATAGTGGTGTGGAGTAGTCAACCTCAAAATCACAATAATAAGATTGTCACTATACTATGAGCTATAGATACACGCAAAGTAGTTAATAGTGCACAATAGTGCCCCCCTATTGTGTTGTTGCATTGTGTTTCACGAGGTGGTCTTGCTCCTCTCTTCTCCATCATGTTATGCTCGGTTGTCATGGTTGGAGCAGCATGATTTGTAGTTGAGATTGCATCCTGTCGCAAGCATCACAACTACTGGGTAGAGGGGTTTGAAGACTCTTTTTCCCCCTTAATGAGTGTTGTTTCATGCTTATTTTTGGACCAACTCGAAAAATAATAGAGCTTATTAATCTGAACTATATTTTTGTTTGATTCTTGTCACCTTCTTCATGCCTAGGCCCTAACCTTGCTTATGCTCTTTTTTGCACCCTCCATAGGTAGCAACACCGATCACCGTTGAACACCCTTACCCACTACTGCGCACCTCTTTTTCAGTCAATCTCCCATGTCCAACAATAGGGAATTAAGGTAGCTTTCTAACACAATATATCTCAAATCATCACCAAATTGGATGTTAAGTGTTTAGTGAGAGATTGTAAGGTGGTGGAGTATCCTTTCAGCTATGGTCGATGACGAAGATCAGTGGCGATCACCTGTATGCACTTCGACAATCAAGTTAGTAGGGGTATAAGGAATGGTTGAGAAAAGGTGGTAAGTGTGAATCATGCATGTGGAGTAAATTTATACAATGGGGCTTACATGGCATGTGTGTGGGATGCATGTCTTCATGCATGCACTGGGATATAGGAGGTGCTTGGCCGAGATGTTTGACTGGGATGGAGGATTCAACCAGCATGTCTAACTTGGATGTTTGTTTGGCCATCTTGGTCATAACATGCTGGTGGCCTGTAGCACAATTGCCCCTAAGATGAGCTTGTTGGGGGTATCCCGGATGCACTCCTAGAACACTAAGCATGTTGATGAAATGTGGATTGCCATCCTCCATGCATATTTGTGCTTTCTTTACTGTGGAATGCACACCATCAAAATTGGGGAATTCCAGCCTTGTCCACGCCTAAATTAATCATTGATGATTGGTGTTCATCCTTGTTTTGATTATGAAAAAAATCATGCTGTTATTGCTACGCCAATGTTTCAAAGTTTCTCCATTTTCCTTAGAGATTCAATTAAAGCCTGAAATTTAGCTATCATGGCCACTGTGGTATCTATATTTGAATCCCTTTAGCATATGCTTGTCTTAGAGACTCTTCAATGGCAGAACTTACTATCCTCTGTGTGATTCTGGGATGCAGCTGGTTCCTTGTCGCTGGGTGTCAATGGGGAAACCACCAAGTCAGACCAATTGGTACAATCTTAAAACAAAGAGTAGGATAAGGCTATCCAATAACAAAATTTTATGTATTGAATTAGAAAATGAATAAAGGGAAAAGTGAATGTAGAGAATAAGGATAAGGATTTGGATTTCCTTATAACGGTCCTCCTCCCTAGAGCCCAAATTTTCCTCACAAATGGAGAAAAAATTTCTTGTCCAAGTAACAAAATAGCAAAAAACCCTGAATTTCCTTGTTTTTGACTTGTGTGTAACTAGTTGTTAAGTTTGCATCATTACCGTTTTCTCAATACCTCTTGGACTTGCATACATTGAGACATGCATGCTCTATATCATTAGATCAGATGATTTGCTCCTCTATATGGGTTGTAGGTTCAAACTTCTTACAATTGATGATCATTCCAACCATCTTGCCAAGTTGCCTTTTAAAAATGTTTTATCTTTGAGATGCTTTCAGCTTAGTAAGCTTTAGCTTGCGGGGAAAGTTTTGAATTTGAATACCTAGAAAATATTTTCATTAAGAATGTAGTACTAATTTAAAAGGTTTAGTGCTTTGGTTTTGTGTATCGCATTATATCTATTAATAATATTTTCAGTTTATCAACTTGAGCCATCTTCTCTCTTTTCTTTCTTCCCTAACCCTAAATTGATAATTCTCAACAAGCCTCATCCACAAATCATATTGGAGGGTTTGCCTTTATGAAGTAATTTTGGAGGGATGATGTTCATTTTAATTCAAAAGGCATAAATAGAAAATTCAACAAGTCACAAATCAAAGAATCAAGTGATGTGATCCTATGAGTTTTTGGAGTTGGGTGTGAACTTGCAGGGAGGATCGCCATTGGAGCGAGTCTGTGTCGGTCCATGAGTTTGCTCATGGAATTGTTGATCTTGGGAGAGCCTCACGTTTATGGGTTGAGGCAGGTTTTTGGGTCGGGTTTCTACTGACTTGCTTTTTAAAACGTGTAATACCCTCTTTGATATTTCTTTGTGTGATGCAAACGAATGAACCCTCTTCTCTGCCCTCCTTTGAGCTTTGGGGACGAACTTTGGAAACGAAGGATTTTTGCTTAAGAAGTCTGAGTATATGCATTACATTTCAAGCAAAAGGCAACAGAAATATGATTTGGTGGTAGAGATGGGAGATGCCATACCATACTATGTTTAAATATTTGGGATCAATTATACAAAATGACAAGGAAATTAAGGAGGATGTCACATATAGAATACAGGTGGGATGACTAAAGTGGAGAAAGACATTAGTTATTTGTGATTGCAAAGTACGTACCAAGCTTAAAGGCTAGTTTTATATTTTTGGCTATACTCTGGTATTAAATGTTGGACTTTAAAAGGATAACAAGAGAAAAAAGTGAGAGTAGTAAAAATGAGAATGTTAAGAGATATTGTTGTAGTACTGATTGAAAGTTAGTTAAGATGAGTTGGATGTGTGACCAACAGAAAGGGCAGGATGGGAGGAGATATTGGTGTAGTAGAAAAATAAAATGACAAGAAGTTAGTTAAGATGAGTTGGACACGATCAAAGGTTGAAAGCACTAATGAGGATATTGCATGGGTTTTAGTCTTGTGAAGTGGGGGAGAAGGAGACCAAGAAGGATATGGTGAAAAGTTGTTAAGATAGATCTCATAATATCTTTGAAAATTTGATCTTTAACCAAGCTAAATGGCGTAATGTAATCCATATAATTAACCTCACCCAGTGCGATAATAATTTTGATGTTGTTGATGTTCATTTTCATCCATAAATCATATGGTATTTAATACTATGGAATATTCTTCATATATTATTATGTTTCATAATTTGTTTCCTTAATTGATCAAGAGTCTAGTACTAATATAAAAGGGTTAATGCTTTGGTTTTGTGTATCACATTATATCTATCAATAATATCTTCAGTAATCAACTTGAGTCATCTTCTCTATTTTTCTTTCTTCCCTTACCTAACCCTAAACCAATAATTCTCAACTAGTCTCATCCATAATTCATATTGGAGTGTCTGTCTTCTTGAAGTAATTTTGGAGGAATGATGTTCATTTTCATTTAACTGGGCTGAATGACATTGTATAAACCATGTAGCTGACCTTGTCTAGTGGGACCTCATTTAATGGGATAATGCTTTTGTTGTTGATGTTCATTTTCATTAATATAATTTGTATAAACTTGTTAGGTGGTGTAATCATCTTGATCCTACTATAAAAAAGGAAGCATGGACTCAGGAAGAGGAGTTAGCTCTAATACATTTTCATCAAAAGCATGGAAACAGATGGGCTGAATTGTCAAAGGTCATTCCTGGAAGGTATCTACATATTAAATTATTTCTCTATTAAGAAGGGTGAACATGTTGTCAAGCCACTTCCATGTGGAGTCTTATTTCAGGGATTTGGATACTCAAAGTATTGCAGGTTCTGGTATGAGAAAGAGAATAAAATTTTAATTAAACTTTTTCTTTTAGTTCTTATTTTTTCCTCCCCCAAGGGATATCTGCAGTAACTGATGGAGATCCAAATTATAGCATCAGTGTGCCTGGTTTTATTATGTGCATTTCTAGTTCATTCTCAATCTTCTGTATCAGCAAGCTTCTAAAGTTGCGACATACTTGTGCTTTTGTGGAAACAGGACAGACAATGCTATTAAAAACCACTGAACAGTTCTGTGAAAAAAGAAATTGGATTCTTATTTGGCATCAGGCTTGCTTACTCGGTTTGAATCTGGACCTCATGTTGGAAATTCGAATCAACCAACAAGGCTGCAGTGTAGGGGAGATGATAATGGTCCCAAGGGGACTGAAGGAGAGGAAGTTTCAGAGTGCAGCCAAGGTTCAGCTAATGCTGTTTGCTTTCCATCTGCTAGAGGGACGAGCAGTGCGGACTTACCAACTGGAGAGGCATATAGGCCAAAAGAAGAATGTAGTCTTGGAAAGGATCATAGTGTGAGCCGAGCATCTTGTTCGGAGCCATATTATGTATCAATTGATGATGTTACTATGTGCATCCCAGAAATTGCTTACGAAGAGGCTTGCACTTCTCAATTCATTGAGCAACAATCACATGAACCTGGAAATTCCATTAGTGGGGATTGCCAGTTCAATTTACATTCCTTACCCAATATTTCGTCGATGGTCCTTGGGCAGGAATCCTCGCAGTTGCAAAGAGATTGTATAGCTCCTAGTGAAGTCTGTGACATGGTGAATGTTCCATTTCAGAATTCAGTGGAGTTAGGTGTTTCAACATCCATGGGATGTGCATCTATGGATTCTCTTAAACCAGAACACATGTTGATATCTGATGATGAATGTTGCAGAGTCCTGTTTTCAGGTGCAACGAATGATGGCTGTTTTCCCCCTGTGGATTATAGTAAAGGTGAAGATATGGTTGAATTTTCTGGATGCACTTCTTTTCTTTGTCAATCATGTAATATCCAGATATCTGAAACTGGTGGAACCTCAACTCCACAGCTAACTTGTCCTCAGTGTTCTGATAATTATAAAGTAACTTCATCCTCTCAATCTGTCCTTCCGGTACTTTCTGCTAGTGATGATAGGCTGGTGCCTACTGCCAATGGCAATCAATTATTTAGGACTGATCACCAGTTTGTCTCCGGAACACCTGCTAACTTCACTTATGTCAATGACATATCCAGTTCTCCTTGTGTTGATGGTATAGGTAGTGCAGTAGCAGTATTGCAAGAGCCACATGATACTCTAGAGGATACTTCAAAATTGGTCCCTGTAAATAGTTTTGGTTGTGGATCAGATGCCAAGCAAACTTGTAATCCAATAGATGAAGAAACAAATGTGCATGCAGAACAGGAGGACTCAGGATCTCTATGTTATGAACCTCCCCGTTTTCCAAGCTTGGATATTCCTTTCTTCAGCTGTGATCTTGTGCAATCTGGGATTGATATGCAGCAAGAGTTTAGTCCCTTGGGTATCCGCCAGTTTATGATGTCTTCTATGAACTGTCTTACTCCTTTCCGGTTGTGGGACTCACCCTCTCGTGATGATAGTCCAGATGCATTGTTAAAAAGTGCAGCTAAAACTTTTACAGGTACACCATCCATATTAAAGAAACGACACCGAGATTTGTTATCACCACTCTCAGATAAAAGAATTGATAAGAAACTTGAGACTGACATGACATCTACCTTTACCAAAAAAATTTCCAGTTTGGATGTCATGTTTGGTGACAATGAGACTCGAGAAGCTGATATGCCTTCATCTTCATTGCACAAACAGAACACCAGTGCATCTGTTGATGATGATAATAAAGAAAATTGTGAACAAGCTTATAAAGGGGCATCTTCATCTTCATTGCAAAAACAGAATAACAGCGCATCTGTTGATGATGATAATAAAGAAAATTGTGGACAAGCTTATAAAGGGGCATCTTCATCTTCATTGCAAAAACAGAACACCAGCTCATCTGTTGATGATGATAATAAAGAAAATTGTGGACAAGCTTATAAAGGGGCATCTTCATTGCAAAAGAAGAATACCAGTGCATTTGTTGATGATGATAATAAGGAAAATTGTGGACAAGCTTATAAAGGAGAACAAGTAGATGAGCCAATTAAATCTGTAATTTTGGATGAAAAGAAGTCTCAAAAAGATACTGTTAGTAATTCTCAGCATAATGTCAAGCAACTACCTCTCGATTCTAAAATGAAGAGTGATGCCACATCTGCTGAGATTGTAAGTACTAAGTACTTTTCTTCACCTTTTGTTGGTGTTATTAATTACTGTGGAATTCATAAATATTTTCTTTTTTTAAATTACTTTTTTTTTTATTCTTTTTATCAGGAGCAACAACCTTGTGAAGTTTTGGTTGAACATGATGTGAATGACATGTCACTGTCTTCTCCTGATCAAGTTGGTTTAAAATCAGACAGAGGTCTAGGTTCAAGTGCTAAGACTCCCAAAAGCTTGAACAGGTCCTTGGAAGCAGCTCCAAATCAGAGCTGCCATTTGAAATTATCTTCTGAAAATCCACGCTCAAAGGTTAACTCTCCTTGTGTTCGTCCAAAGGAGCAGGAAACACTTTCAATTGCTATTCCTCGTGTACAAGCTCCCGGGGACAATTCAGGGGATCAAACCAGAAAGGATGGTGGTTTTGAAACATGTAGCATGTATATTTCTTATTATTTTTATCATTTCATTATTCCTCTTTCCTTTTAGTTTTTATGCATATAGTTAGTTGATTGTGCTGAATTTCTTTGGTACGGAAACCATAGGTAATAGAACACTGCTAATTGTTTAAGCTGCTTCCTTGGAAATTGCTTCTCTGTGCTACACCTGAAAATTCTCTTTTATTTTTGCATTATTAATGTACTCTTGGAATTTTTTTTTGCATTTTTAATTTTTATAAGTTAATCTCAATGTTCACACTGCAATTGACTGTCTGCTTGTTTGATGGTAGATTTGGTGGAACACCTTTTAGGAAAGGCATTGAATCACCTTCTGCATGGAAATCTCCTTGGTTCTTCAACACTTCTCTATTTAGCCCCAGAGAAATTACAATTGAGGTGCAGTAGGTTCTGTTGGATAACCACTTTCTTGATTTTAGTTTTTTGCCATGCTAAAACCAGTGAATATTTTTACAGGATTTTGGGTATTTAATGAGCCCAGGTGATAGAAGCTACGATGCAATCGGTTTGTTGAAGCAGATCAGTGAACAAACTGCTGCTACATATGCCAATGCTCAGGAGATTTTGGGAAATGAAACTCCTAAGGCGTTACCAAAAGATGCATGTGGAAACGACAAGGACAAGGACCCAGAAAATAATGATCCTCCCAATCAGCCTGGGAACCATTCTCAGCTGGCTTCAAATGCTTTGGTAAAGTTGGATTTAATGATCATGCGTTAGAGTTGGATCTTTTAATATTACATGACAAAAACCTGTGAAAGAGTAAGACAGTAAAACTTGCAAGTGATTTTGTTTGGTGTCTCTCTCCTGAACTACATTGATGATTCCAGATAAATCTTAGTAGTGGTATGGTTTGAGAGTGGCTTAATTGCACTTTTGGTCTATCAAGTATTGCAATCGTGTGATTTTGGTCCTCCAAGTTTTAATTGTACTAGTTAGGTTCTTAAAGTGTTATAATTTTGTGATTTTAGTTCTTCAAATTTTAATTGTGCGAATCGGATCCTCAAAGTATTGCAATTTGTGTAATTTTAGTCCCTTCATATTTTTCATTAAATATTTAATGTATTTTTTATAACTTGACACTAACATATGACATGACGGATGATGTTGTATTAACAGCTGACATGAAAAATGACATTGATGCAGACATTAAGTGTGCTATTAATAGTATCAACGTCATCTGTCATGTTAGCCGTCAGTGTCTCATAAGTAAAAATATGTTAAATATCTAATGAAAGATTGATGAAGGGACTAAAATCGTACAATTACGATATTTGGGAGATCCAATTGGGCAATTAAACCAAAATCACACAATTGACAGCAGAGGAACCAAAAGTGCAATAAATCCTTTATAAAAATATTAGCATGTTTTTAATTCATTTCTTGTTTTCAATTTTTTATAGAAAACAGGGAAAACAACTTTTTATTACTTTTTTGTTTTCATTTTGTTTTTTCGATTTGCTTTACACACTTTTGAAAATAAGGAACAAGCGAAAAAAAAGTGACATTTTTGTAATTAAAAATGAATACAGAAAGTGAAAAGAGAAGATATTTTCTAAATAACCCTTTAATTTTTCCTGTGGATTCTTATAGTTGAATGGAATTTTTTGTTGGCAGATAGAGCGACGCACACTTGACTTTAGTGAATGTGGAACACCAGGCAAGAGTGATAACAACAAATCCTCAGCTATGAGCTTCTCAAGCCCCACTTCGTATTTGATGAAAGGTTGTAGATAATTGTCAAATGTGGCTAAAACCTATTTTTAGAGTTTGCTTCATATGCTCAAGTATATTTTTTAAATATATGTATAGTATTCCATTTCTATGAATAGTATTTTGTATGAAGCTTCACAGGGATCAAAGTTGATTGAAATAAAAATATTCCTTTCATTTGGTGATGCTTTCTTAATAAGCAAGTTACGATAAGATGAAATAGTTACATTATTTAATTCTGTTTTCACTTTTAATTTACAAAATTGTTACATTGTTTTGATTATGGTTGTTTTCAAATATCTGTAAAGGAAATTGTGAAAGTATATTTTTTTAATTTCGTGTACACATATTTGAAAATAGAAAATAAGTTAAAGAAATTGGGTGACACTTTTGTAAATTAAAAATAAAAATAAAAAATGAAAATACAAGTAATTTGAATCCTGGATGTTTTTCATTTCTTAAATTGAATAAAAGGAAGAATAAATGAGTATGAATAATCAGCGATAATTTGTAATTTATGTATATTAGTTATATTTTTTTAATAAGTATTAATTTGTGGTGCATATTTTTTCAACATGGGTGGTAATTAATTTTTAATGTATTTTTTTTCTTCACCATGATGAGTATTTAATTTTTAAGGTATAATTTAATTTATATTATTTTTAATTTTACTAGAATAAACATGTATTTATTTGGAGAAGTAATTTTTAAAATCATGAAATTTTTATTAAAATGATTTTAGAATAGATATATATTTATTTTTGAAAGTAATTTTTAATTAACTTATATGTACCTAAAACTTGCTTAAGTATGCATTTTTAAATGACCAAATAGGGATCATTCTAAGATAAAGAATATTTAGGGATATTGGACCAAGGTCCCCTAATAAAACTAAAAAATAAAATAAGTAACACAAAGAAATAGGATAAGAAAGTTGTATGATACTGGGATTGAGGGGGAAAAACATAAACGAAACTAAGACCCTTAATTCATAAAGATTAAATCCCATTTTTCTTGTCTGCTTTTTTTACTTCTTTGTTTTACTTACTTTTACTATTTATTTTCACTACCAAAATCCTTTCCAAAATTAATTATCTAAACTACGCAAAGAACTCTTGGACACTAACACACTAGTATCTTGAATACGAAATATGGATTCACGTTCTTATTACTATCGTGATAGGGTACCCCTTCCCTTAAGCGTTTTCCAAATCGCATCAAGCTTTTGGCATTGTTGCTAATATCAAAAGAAAAAAAGTTCAGTGGGGTTAGAACCCATTTCCTTTCTTTCTTTTTATTTATTTGTTTTTCTCTTTTGTGCATTTTTTTACATATACATTTTTTTCTCTATCTTTTATTTTTATTTTAAAAATTTATCTTTATATCTTTTATTTATTTTTCTTTATCTTTATTTTCTTTATTTTCTTTATTTTATCCTTATATTTTATTTTATTTTGATCTTTTATTTTATTTTATCTTTATCTTCTATCTTTATTTTCTATATCTTTATCTTTTATCTTTATTTTTCCTTTATCTTTTTCAAGAAAAAAAGAAAAAAAATCATTTCTACTCCTCACTCATTTGTCTTTATTCCTTTGTCTCTATTTTCTCTGTTTATGCTAACCCGATCCTAGAGGCCACAACTACAGTTTGAAATCGAAATTGATAAGGTTCCTCTTAGGATCAGGAAAGTGAAAAGAGACATGGTAGAAAACCACGAAAAGCATCATACTTATGGTTAAAACCTATTAGGAATGACATTGCAAGATTACTTCGTCCTAGGCAATTGGGGTGACCAAAAACATTTGTGGTCCTTGAGTGGGGGCTAACAACTTTGAGCTGAAGCCAACCCTTATCAGCATGATGCAAAACTCAGGCGAATTTAGAGGACTACCTATCGAAGCCCCTTGTCTATTTGAAGAAGTTCTTGTGCTTCACCGACATAGTAAAGATAAACAACATCCACAAGAACGCTATCCACTTGAGGCTTTTCCCATTTTAATTAGTGGATAGGTTGCTCGAGTGGCTCATAACCCTTCTAGATGAAGTCATCACCATTTGGAACAATTGCACACATTAGTTCTTACTCAATTACTTTCCTCCGTATAAATATAATAAACTAAAGAAGGACATCATGATCTTCTCTCAGTTTGAGCAGGAACCCTAGACAAAGCCTGGGATAGATTTCAGGAGATGCTTCGCAGGTGCTCCCATCATGATTTCCCAAGGGGAAAGTTGATCCAAATCTTTTATAGTACTCTCTCTACCCTGAGTCAGGCTAGTATCGACATAACATGTGGAAGGATAATTAGGAAGAAATCTCCAAGAGGATATGACTTCCAATACCTATCACTACTTCTTGGGTGATAGGTATGTGACATGAAGCTCAACTAAAGTACACCAGGTAGAAACAGGAGGAATGATAGAGATAAAGGTAGATGTTCTCACTAGGCAGATCGAGTCATTGATGCAGGCATATGCCTAGTTCTTACCACCCTTTGTCCCACTTGTGAGCTATGTGGACCTCAAATGGGCAACTTCTTCACCAAGGTCGTAGAGAAGACAAACTTCATCACCCAAAATCAAAATAATCTTTATTTTTCTTACTACAATTCAGGCCAGAGGGAGCACCCTAACTTCTCTTGAAGAGGTCATCATACAGGTTAGGCTCAAAATGTTTATAGATCTCCATCCATGCAACATTAGAACTAGGATAGAGATAAGAGGAAAAGAGGCCAAGTTTGCGAGACACAATGACTCAATACATGGCCCGATGAAAGACTTAAAGCAATAGAGACTCAAATCTCTAACATGGTTACCATTATGTCCCAATAGGTCTAAGGCTCTTGTCCCACTCAAACAAATCCCAACAAGGGAAGATGTGAAAGAGAAAATCTTTCTTAAACCCTAAACCCTAAATCTTAAACCTTAAACATCAGTACTAGGGGCAGAGATAAGGGAAAAGTGGCCACACTTGCAAGACACAATGACTCAATACATGACTAGGAGCAATGAAAGACTCAAAGCAATGGAGACTCAAATATCTAACTTGGCTACCATTATGTCCTAAGGGTCCAAGGCTCTTTTCGCACTTAGATAGAGCCCAACCCAAGGGAAGATGTGAAATTCATCACTCTTAGGAGTGAAAAAGAGTTAAAGAGTCTTAAAAGAAAAAAAGTGAAAGGTGGCTCCACCAAAGGATGAAGCTCCCACCAAAGAAGTCACAACAGATGTCATCGATAAAGGTAAGGATGTTCCAACACCAGAAAAAGTAAGTGTTCCATTCTCTAAAAGATTAAAAGATGATAAGAAAGATAAGGAGTTTTCCAAATTTCTAGAAATCTTTAGCAAAATACATATAAACATTCCATTTGTTGAAGCCATCGCTTAAATACCCAATTATGCTAAAATTTTGAAATATAATGTCTAATAAAAAGAAGTAGAGGAATTTGAGGTGGTAAACCTAACTGAGGAGTGTTTTGCTATAGTATTTAAGAAGTTTCCCCCCTAAACTTAAGGATCCAGGGTGTTTCACTATTCCCTACACTATAGACAACTCACATTTTGAGAAAACATTGTTTGATTTAGGTGCAAACATAAATCTAATGCCTTACTCTATTTTTAAGAAACTTAGCTTGTAGGAACCCTAGCCTACTTACAGTTGGTTGACAGAACCATTACCCATCCACTCGATATAACAGAAGAGGTTTTGGTAAAAGTGGGAGAATTCATATTCCATGTTGACTTTGTCATCCTAGACATGGAGGAGGATGAAGTCCCAAACTTTAACCTAACCTTTTTTGGCTATAAGAAGGGAAGTCATAGATGTCAAGCGGGGAAAACTGACCTTAAGACTAGGTAACGAGGAGGTAAATTTCACAGTTTTTAACTCCCATAAAAGTCCCTTGTCCCTTGTTTCTTGTAACTGTGTGCAGGATCTTGATACCTTTGATGGGGAAATCTCGGGTAACTACCGGAATATTCTCTTGCATGTGATATGGACTGAGGTTATTAGGATTCTTTCTTGACATTCAAAATCTTGTGTTTAAGTTACCACTAGTTTCCATCTTTGAGCCTGTGGAGGAAATTTTTATTTGGAACCCTTGTAAAGTTGGAGCACCTTCAAAGAGTTCCATAAAATAACAAGGTATGGTAATAACTCTTCACCTTTTCCTCGCTGAAAGACAATCCTCATATTCCTCAATTGATGCAAAAAAATGAAAAAAAGAAAACAAAGTCTCACCAACAAGGATCAGAGTTCCAAAGGACTCTAAAAAAAGGATAATAAGGAAAGAAATAAAAAGGAGAGGTAAAAGAAGAATGAATACCAATCATCAAGGAAGGAACTCTTGAAGGTGACTCAAAGGTAAAAGGTAAACTCTTTGGCAAAACAATATTATTTCTTCCTGTTTTACTCTACCTCACACAAGAACCTATGACCCTTTTGTAAAGATTTGATTGATTTACAAGTTCGTAAATAATGAGAGTCCATAAAGGAAGAGAGTGTTGACACTACGAACCCTTAAACACTTGAGAGAAGTAAGTAGAGTAAACCTCTAATTCAGTGAGAGGAGAATTTCAGGACCTCAGCCTCTAATTGGGTAATCAATTGGTGGCCATCTTAAACAAAAGAGGTTTGGACTCATTTTCCCTTGTTTATTCCGTTTCTTTTTTTTAAAAAATGTCAGATTGGAAGGTTTTAATGATGTATCCTTTTTACTAGAAATGATAAGTTCTACTTGAGGACAAGCAATGCTCAAGTGTGTAAGGGTTGATAAATTGATATTTTGTATATTAATGATACAATTTTTTAGGTAAAATTCTTAGTATTTTTTACATATATCACCCATAATTTACCTTTTTCTTGAAATTAATGCAATACAAGTTCACAAGAGAAAAAAAGAAAAAATATAACAAAAATCAAGATTTTTGGCCCCAAAAGAAGAAGCTACAAAAGAATAGCACAACCATGCAACTCCAAGCATGCCTATACTCTCCTTAGAGTCAAGCAACATGGTCGTACAACTCAAAGCATGTCTGTGCTTGCTCAAGAATCACTCAGCACAACCGTGCAACTTCAAGCACGCCTGTGCTTGCTCCATAAGTTTTCTAGCATGCTCGTGCACCTACGCGAAAGACATGTAGCACGACTATGCTCAACTTTACATGACCGTGCACCATCACAAAGGGAAGATAACACAATCGTACTTAACTCTACACTCCTGTAGAAGCTAACTAAAGAGGCTCACTTTGCATAGTATAAAAGGGAGCAACCAGGGAGCATAAGGGATTGATCCCCAACATTCCATAGCTCATCTCTCATATTCTACCATCCCTATGACATTTTCCCTCTACTCCAAGGCTCTCTAAAGGCACCAGAGATATTTGACAAGGCTAAAAAGTATAGTACATAATGTAGGAGAAGAACCCCTGGCCTATATGAGTTTTTCCTTCTTTTTTCCTTTATGTCTATTTTCGTATGACTTTATCTCATCATGTGTATGGGTAGCTAAATCTTTTTTAAGGGTTATGATATAGTTTGCACTTAGAATCCTTAACTATTCTGAATGCAATTTTCTGTTTTCCTTTCTTTTACTGCTTAGATGATCTTATTGCTTTAATATCCTTGTAAGGAATTGATCACTCCTTGCATGTTTAATCAATTAATTAGTGGTGATAGCACTTTAATTAGTTGGTGGAATTATAAGATAATTAGGTTTAGGGAAACTGAATGACCAACTTTTTTCTCTAAGCTTCTGATTCAATTAGTATTAATCAACTTCTATGTACCTAAAGCTTGCTTATGTATGCATTTGCAAATGATCAAATAGGGACCATCCTATGGCAAAGAATATTAGGGGTACTGGACCAAGGTTCCTTAATAGAACTAAGAAGTAAAATTAGTAACGCAAAGAAGTAGGATAAGAAAGTTGCATGAAACTGGGATTTAAGGGGGAAAGCATAAACGAAACTACAACCCTTAATTCAAAAAGATTAAATCAAATTCTTCTCATCTTCTCTCTTTACTTCTCTGTTTTACTTACTTTTGCTATTTCACCATACAAACCCTTTCCAAAATTAATTGAATATGCTAAGAACTCTTGGAAACTGACACATTAGTCCCTTGGGTACGAAATGTGGACTAACGTTCTTATTACTACTGCGATAAGGTACACTTGCTTTTAAGCATTTTTCAAATCGCATCAAGTATACTGAACAACAAGCATTTTTTGGAGTCATTGTTGCATAGGAACTCATAACATTGAAACCTATATTGATCCATGATACTCATTTAAGTTAAAAGCTCCCACGCATATGATTCAAAATAAAAATGACTTGTAGTTTGTTTAATGACACTAAGTTGCTCATGAATAATCTCATTGAGTAGTCACTTAACAATCAATACTTGTTGTTCAGCTACCTTCGATAATTTTTGAGTCAAAGCATTTTCGCTTATAATGGAATTTTCATTTGGTCAAGATCACTTATTAATTTTCGCTTATTAATTTTTCCATTTGTGCCTCAATGACATCTACTGTTAATGCTTTATGCTCTTTTCCTTAGGAAGCAAAAGCCCTAGTTAAATGACTAGGTTGTGCAAATGTTGGACTTAAGGACTCAACATTTGAGAGTGAAATTTGTATGTCATCAAAGATTCCCATGTTTGGGTCATTCATGGTAGTATCATCAAATGTATCATTCAAGTCGACTGACTTATTATAATTATTGAAACCCTAAACCCTTAAGTCTTGATGCATGGTCTGAAGCATAAAGCTCATTTGGAAGACCATAGATTCGAACTTGGGATGTTTTCCGTTTGATAACAGATGGTTTAGCCTATGTATATCATATTTTATTATTATAAGTAAAGAATTATTGTTTGTATAATTTAAAGAAATAAATGACATAAATTACCTTTATGAATTCCTCCCACACCTTATCCTTTGTCTCAAACCACTTTGTGATAAGGCTTAAAGCAAATATGCTTAGTCTATAAAGAGGTCATGTGCCTCACACCATTATCTTTCATTGCTTTTTTTTTTTTTATTTTTAATATAGTTTTTTTGTAACTTCTTGGACTTCAAAAGCTATCAATGTTTTCACTACATTAACATATGTCTCTGGTACCCAACTATCATATACCCTCAATCCTTTTCGAGCTTCATCGACCATTACACTTGAAAGGAGGCAGTCCATTTCCTCCAACCACCTTCATGTTTCCCTGGTAAGTTGATTGCTACACTTACTTGTCCTTTTCCATTATTCATGTTTAAATTTAGGCTAAATTAGTTCTTTGGTCCTCCTATTTATTTATTTTTTTTAATTTGGTTCCTCTTTTATTAAAAATTTCAATTTGGTCATTCAATTTTCAAAACGCTACAATGTTATCCTTTCCATCCAAATTCGTTAAACACCGTTAGTGAGTTGTCTACTTGGCTTAGACACTATTGGTGTGGAAAATTTTATTTATTATTATTTAAAAAAAAATTACCATTGAGGATTGAGGATTCTTTTTCCCTAATTTAAACATGAAATTAGGGTTTGTTCTACACTCCTTCTTTGTTGCACTCCTTTTGCACCAATGTCTCACTTTAAAGCTTCTTCTTACAACTTCCATGAGAATTCATCCATGAATAACAGATTAGCAATGAATTGACACTTCAGTTAAGCCATGAATCCACAGTCCTCTCTTGGTGCTGGGTCTCTAAGATGGTCTACTAGATGTAGGGAAATGGTAGTTTTGCGAACTGCTTGCACTCTTGCTAATGTTATGAAGAAATTTTGGGATACCCTAACTACAAGGCTATTTTTTCCTTATCTTTTACTTTTTAAGTTTACCATACAAGTTTATATTAAACTGATGCATTATGTTTAAAATTATGAAAAATAGAGTACCGGTGATGAAAATGTTGGTTGCAATTTCTTCAAATGTTTTTTTTGATGAAGTTGTTGATGAAAGAGATGTAGTGATAATGAGGTAGAGGAGAAAGATTAACAATCTTAAAACTTCATTGAAGTCTACCAAAAAATTACCGAAGTTGTTCATAATCATTGACTTTGTTTTGTTTATGATGAATGTGATATTTATCATTGTTATGCTACCTAAGAAGAGGTATAATTGGAAGAAATGTGTATTTGAACTAGGCATCCTTTTTTGTTTTAGTTGTAGGTTTTTGATTAACTTCATTTTATGAACTTTTTGTTGTGAGCTTTAATGTATGTTGTACCTTTTATGAAAAATGTATCTGGTTTATGTAACGGATTTTGTAAATTATATGATGTAATGCATGAATATCATTCCATTTTATTGGATGTAAACGCTAAATTTAATAGATATGCAGTATGTAGTGCATTTTAAAATTAATAATACATATTTAGCAACAAACACTTCTAAGAAGGGTTAACCTGGTAGCAAATAAATTTGACATGTTAATTAAACTTGATACCATTGCAATAACAATGCATTCAAAATTTAGAAATGATAACAAAATAAGTTGGACATATTAATTAAAATTTATACCATTATAGGAACAATGTAGTTAAAATTAGAAATACAAAGTTATTTAAGTTGGATTTGTTAATTAAACTTTATACCATTACAGGACATTCAAAATTTAGAAATACAAAGTTAGCAAGAAGCACTTCTATTTTTCCTTAAATAGGTTGCAAATAATCTATTAGAATGACCATTATCCAAATGTGATTCATTACAAATGTAAAAATACATTCCAAATGTATTCCAAATGTATTCCAAAAGACATTACTGATGTGTCAGCAAAATACATTTCAAATGTACTAAAAAAAGTAATCAAACTACAATTAAAAATAGACTCAATTATAATTCAAAACAGACCCAATTATAATTCAAAACAGACCCAATTATAATTCAAAACGACCAAATTATAATTCAAAACAAAGCAAATTACAATTCAAAATATTGTCAAAACATCATGGCTTCCACTGAGGAGCTCTTGTGGTTTGCAGCTTTTGCCTTAGTGTGGAGTTTTTCTTTTTAGTAGTTGTGTTTTTAGTTGCAGAAAAATTTGGAGGTTGGGTTGGTGCAATGACTTTGGCTAGTGCAATGGGTTAAGTAGGTGCACTGTGGCTGATGTAGTGGATTGGATAGGTGTAGTAACTGTGGTTGATGTAGTGGGTTGGGAGGGTGCAATGGAATGGCTAGATGTAGTAGCTTCAATTGGTATAATGATTTGGATGAGTGTATTAACTTGCTTGGAGTTAGTAGGTTGGGTTAGTATAGTGGGTTGGTTGGATGGAGGGACTTGACTGGAGTTAGTAGGTTGGGTTGGTATAATGGGTTAGTTGGATGTAGTGGTTTGGGTAATGCATCTAGTAGCTTGGGTTGATTATGTGGGTTAGATAGGTTTAATAGTATGAATTGGTGGTTCTTTACATATGGTCTTATTGTGTCCATATTTGTGGCACCTACTGTATTATTTAGGTATTAAATGTCTTTCATCCCTCCTCAATTCCCCTGGTTCCAAGTTTCTACATTTCTTGGCATTTTCTTGATTGGTGGTGATAGCCCATCGTTGTAGCATGTTTTGTGCCATAGATGTTGATAGACAACTTCATAAGTCTCATTTCGAAAATATGTAGGTATGTACTCATTTGGATCTAGGTTCATGAATTTCATGTAGGAAATGGCATGACAACAAGGGATGCTAGTCAACATCCATTTCCTGCAACTGCATTCATGGTTGTCCAAGTTGACAATAAATCTATCTCCAAGGCAATTCAGATGTCTAACCTCAAATAGCCTTTCCCTTGACAAACTGAAAAAGAAAAAATTGAAGATCAGTGATTTTGTTGTAGCCAATCAAATCATTGATGATAGTAAATTATATACCTTAGTATCCAGTAATTAGTGGCTTTTGATTCCTTTTCTAGTTCCTTCATTATCTTAGGCATAATACTTCCCTAAAATGAGACAATCTTCTACACACACATGGTTTGACAAACATTAGGAACTGCAGCGGAAAAATATACACACATGGTGAACCACCCTCATCCCTAAACAAGCACAATAAAAAAAGCACTTACCACATACAATATAAAACCTTAAATAGATAGATATGGGAACAAAAAAATCATACAATAGTGTAACAAAAACATTTATCCCAATAGTTCCTTCATACAATAGTGGAACAACTAAAAAATACATCCCCATAGTTCCTTCATACAATAGTGCAATCTTATCCCTACATTGCAAAAAGAATAATCAAGACAAAGAAAGGAAATACACCTTCAAATGTCAAACTCTGACAAAAAGAGAATGACATACTTTGTTTAATCCTAATCGTGATGCTTATCCCCAATAGTGTGACACTTATCCCTAAATTGAAGAAATTCTAATTGCTTATCCCAAATCCCAAATCCAAAATTGTAGTTTGTTGAACCCTTATTGCTAATCCAAAACCCTCCAATTTGCTAATTGCTAAACCCAAATCGCATGGACTCTAAGAAGAGTTTTTCTATGTAATTGTTTAATGATATATGGAAATGACATCATTTGGTAAAGTAATAAACCAATTAAATAAAATTAAATCAATTAAAATTACACATAACATTAAATTAATAAAAAATAGACACATAATCGCCAGGTAAGATAACTCTATTTGTTTTGTCAATGATTTGGACGAAAATGGTAACATTGTAGTGCTTTTGAAATTTGAATGACTAAATTGAAACTTTTAGTAAAACAGGAACCAAATTGAAAAATATAAATAAATAGAGGAAACAAAGAACTAGTTTAGCCTTAAACTTATAAATAAATATAAACATGTACAACATAATATGATGTGAATTATATTAATTGTAGTAATAATTTGAAAAATAAAATAATCCACCATGCAAGACTAATAATCACACCACTTATCTTTCATTATTTTTTGTTTATTATTTTAATGTAGTTTTTTTTATAACTTTTTGGGAATCCGTAAGTTCTCAATATTTTCACTACATTACCATATGGATTTGATACCTAACTAACTTATACCCTCAATCCTTTTTGAGCTTCATTGACCATTACACTTAAAAGGAGGTAGTCCATTTCCTCTGGCCACCTCCATGTTTCCTTGGTAGGTTGACTGCTATCTCTTGTCTTTTTTCCTTTATTCATGTTCAAACATATAAATAAAATACAAATGTGCAACATAATATAATGTGAATTATATTAGTTGCTGTAATAATTTGAAAAATAAAATAATCCACCATACAAGACTAATAATGATTATTATTGAATTAAAATTTCAATTCATACATAAGTAATAATATAAATCCAAAAAAAGATCAATTTGTCTATAAAGTACACTTAACAATGTCAACTAAACAACAACATAACTTATTAATCATGATAATCATTGCACATTTCAATTATAATGTTGTCCCTTAAATTTTTCCCTTTCCTATTATCATCTTCAAGTTGGTGTGTGTGTGCGTGTGTGTTAAAGCAATTGAACACAAGAAGGGGAGGCGATGAATTGTATTCTTTAAAAAATTTTGCAAATCTTTACTTTAAAATATTTGCCTCTATTGGGATCGTGCGATTTAAAAACTTTGTTTAAAGAGGTTCTTTTTAAAAAAGCAATCAAACGATGGGTTTGAAAAAGACATATGAAGTAAATAAAAGAGAATAGAAAAAGATAACCATTTAGAGATTTTATATTAGTTCATCTATTTAGGCTTTCCAAGTAGTCGTTCAATTTCTTCTCCAAGCAATCAACCAAACTATTCTTTCAATTGCTTCTTCAAGTAATATCCTAACTTTTTTTTTTACAACAAGCCTCTTCAAGCTCAAACAACTCACAAAGTATGTGTTTAGAAAGAATTGACCCTTATTGTTTGATAGATATATAGTTCTTTTGAATGAGTATATAGCTTTTAAGAGAAAGAGATAACAAGATTTTACAAGGAAAACATATCAAGATTATACAATGAAAAACACTAGTCTCCTAAAACTTTCTAACACTGTGGTAAATATAGAACTATTGAATGATGATAGTTGTTGAAAGTCTTTAGAATTCTTTCCCTTGTAATTTCAAACAAAATTCCTTGAGTTTGCAAAGATGTTGGATCATTTAATGCTTGCATTAAATGTCTTTCACCAAATAGTCACCCTGTTATGATAAAGCAATGTGTTTATCTATGCTTTGGGGTAAAGTAGCTATGTTGCTTTGACTTTTCTTTTCATCAAAAGATATGTTGAACATGGTTGTTGGAAAGTGTAACTCGATGTGTCATTTTCTTATCACTTTAAAAAGATATACCTTGAAAGCTTATTTAGTGAGATCTTTGAATAAATAATTTTGCATAAAATAATTGAAAATATATTTATTTAATGAAACATTGCATTTGGGAATAGTATCATTTGATAGTAAAAGTAGAAGTATCTGAGAACAAATAATGCATGATACACACATAAAACATTGTCTGATTCATTAGACGAATGCTAAAACATGTTGTATTGTTTTTATGAAATGTTTTTTCATACTTATAAAAACATGATTCATTTTAATATGTAGTTTTCAATCTTAAAACTCTTATGAGGATCTAACAATGTGGTATGTTAGCCTCTCATTCGAGCAATCCATTGTCAACTTTAGCTATTAATGAATCGTCACTATCACGTCAATTAAAAAATTATGTAGTATACAACATGAAACTATTATATTTCTCATTGTTTTGGATGGATAGTGGAGTTCTGATGCCACTAGCTATAATGGGAAACCTTTTTTTTTAACTCCAAATGTTCTTTTTATTATATTTCAAAGTGATGAATGACAAAAATTAAATAATTCTCTATTATTTTGTGGCCCTCGAACTGAATACTCCTTTAAGTGATAACAAACACCTTTATATGGTGTAACAATTAGACATTAAACCATGAAGCTAACATCCCCAAGATAATATTTCCCTACAAACATAATGCTACATTATGACTTATGATAAAACCTAGGTACAAAAGTTTTGAATGCAAACATGATGGATAATGGACTAACCTTCAGGTTATATTGTCTTCTCTAGTTAGTATGTCTTTCAATATCCTAGAGTCAAATGCAGTACCTTCCCGCCCAACTAAGATATATGTGAATTTCATGTCAAAGTCATAAAATATATTATGTTGGATAATCTTTTCTGGCACGACACTGAGGGGCTTTTGCCCTTAGGACCTTCACACGAATATGAGCATCATCTATTACTCAAGGAAATCCTTTATACAAAAAATTTTTACTTGGTTAATTGATGATTTATTTAGCAAACTAACATAATCGATTAAGTGAATATAAAATGATACCTTGAAAAATGGATAAAATCTATTATTGTTAAGTATTTGAGGTGTGATCACTCTGCCCAATGGTTGGACAATAAATTCTTCCTCTAAAGCAATAATTGTATGTGACACATTGTTAAAATAACAACTAACGATCTCATTAGATTGGTGGAAAAAGAAAGAAACTGTTCAATTTTTAACATAATGACCCATGATATGTAAAATTTTTGCCACTTTCTCCTCCACAATATATTGTATATTATCTTTAATTTTACCAGTATCTCTTAATTTCTAACAAAATAGAATAAATGTTTTATAGCCTGTGTATAATATCACAACACCTTTGTGTTTGAACTAGATAGGTCATTAATACATGACACCTTTGCTCCCTTTCAAGAGCAAAATCACTATGCATGGTGTGTATGTTTGTTGCCATCAAATCAAGCAAATGCAATGCATGTCCTACACAACACAATAATATGATTACACAAACTTGTAATCTTGCTTGCTCTATTATTGAACATGACTTATTATTTGCCTATTAACTCTCATTCCATTACTATGTATTTCCTCTTTATCTAATTTGTCATTGTTTATATTATTATTTCTTTCCATTTCATCAACACTATATCACCCATAAAAAAAAAACCAACCAAAACAAATCAAAATAACATATTGAAGATATCATTCCTTTACCTAAACATTTAGTTCACTCTTTTTATATTGATTGAGTAGGAAAATAAGATTTTTAATCCACTATAATGATTGAATTCTATAATATTAATATGTAATTTTACTTTTTCAATATTATATGAAGTTTTCATATTATATTAAACTACATTGTTAATGGAAATGCATTAACATGCACATAAAACAATATTTGTGGAAAAGATTTTTAACAAAATTAAAAAACCATGAAATTATACAATATAAAGCAAAACAAAATATGATTAATGTGTAAAGAAAAATAATTAACAATACAGAAAAATAAAAATAAAAACAAAAACATAATAGATTATTACAAACTAAAATTTTTAATCATTTATGTATATTTATAATTGATTATGAATATTCATAACCTCATGTGTTTTTCATGCAATTATCCTAGAATTTCCTATTTTAATGGATTATGTTTAGTTTCATTGTTCTGGAATTTAAATTATAAATGAAAAAAGAAAATGATTTTCAAAATTTAAATTCAGGTATTATGTAAAAAAAATGTTTTAGAACTTAAATTCCACCTAAAACTTAAATTTGCAATTTTTTAAATATATTTTGGACAAAAGTTTCCAAAACACAATTTAAAATATTGAAAGTATGTTTCTAGAACATAATCACATGTTAAGAATGCATTTTGAAAAATATTTTGAACATTTAGAAAGGAAATCAAGGTTTTAAATTACAATCGTGATTTAGAACCAAGGACATAAATTCTATCACGAATTCACGATCCTTGATATTGTAGAAAATTACGGATAAATGCAATTGAGATGGTCGCAATTGCAATTGTAATGTGGTTATGAAAAGTTAAAAACTTTGATGTTATGATCAAGATCGTGGTCACAAACTATTTTTCAAAATCTTGATTGAAGCTTACTTTTTTCATTACATCTCATCCACATAATAAGTCTTTATAATGTTCGTGTCTTTGTTAGAAGTAATTATGAATCTACTTCATTGGGTGAAGAATTCTAAATTCTAGCACAAAGAGAAGTTAACCAAAATGGGATGTTGCACGAGTAGCAACATATCTCCACACCTTGCTTCTTCACCATTGAAAATCAAGCCTTGTGAGACCCCAAAATCTAGTATGAAAGGCTTAGAAATCATAACATCTCTTCGAGAGAAAGAGACAATAAATGAAGTGATGTTTGAAACACTTAAATGGAAGTCCAGCATGGAAAACTTTGAAATAGAAAAATCAACAAGCTTTGAAGGAGAGAGAAAAGTAGAGAGTAATAAGTCATTGAGCAAAGTTGAAGATCTTGTTTCTAGAATGTAAAAAAAATTGAGTTCTAGAATTTAAATTCCGAAACAATGAAAATAAATTCACTTAGGAAATTTAATTTTTGGAATAATTTTTCTTACATAATTTGGAACTTTAAAATTTGAAAATCAATTTTTCTATTATTTTAGAATTTAATTTTCAAAATGATAAACTAAACATGTGTATAAAAGTATTATTAAAACTAGAGAAAAGAAAGATGTTATGTGCTTTTCTATATTTTTTAAATAAAATAAAGAAGAGGAGGAAGTTAAGTAAAAAAATGTCTAAAAACTCTAGTTATGATATGGAGAGAGTGATATTAATTGTCATGTGCAATTGAGGGATAAAGACGTCTAAAAAAGTAAAAACGAAAATAGATTACCATTATTATATAGTGTTATAGTTAAAAAATTGTAAAAAAATATAAAAAAAGGGAATGTGGTTAAAAAAATTTACAAAAAGAATGAATCTAAGTAAAATACTAGCTCACTCCATTCCAACTATTCAATCTAATTTCATAAGAGTTGCTTATATGAAAAAACAATTTTAGGGTGTAATAAGGGTAAAGGAGAAGTGATTGAATTTAGGAGATAAGAAAAGAATGGTGTATTTTTTTTATTAATTTGGCTTGACTTTTGTAAAAATATAGTTTAATAATGATGATGACTATTTAGCATGAGTTCAAAGGTTATGTATCTAAGGTACACTGGATTGTAATTTGAACTCTGGTGAATGTTAATTAGGGTAAGTTTATTAATGGATTGAGGTCTAATATCTTCTAAGGAATGAAAGTTGTAAGGATGAATTATAATAAGTAGGGACAAAACTAGAAAAAATAATTAAGGAGGACTAGAACTTAACACATGATAAAAAAAAAGGCACGAAGAGAGAAATTGTAATTTGTGGTAAGGACTAATGCATGAAGAAAGAAGTTGAAAATTTAAACATAAAACACTAAAAGTTGAATTTTCTATATGTGAATATAAATTTATTGTAGTTAATTCCAAATAGCAAAGTAGAGCGATCGACTCCAAAGTTAGGATAGTTAGATAGTAGATAGCGAGATGACCACTATTCTAATATTTTATATATATACTAAACAATTATTAATATATATATATATATACATATATATATATATATATATATATATATATATATATATATATATATATATATATATATACACATATATATACACATATATATATATACATATATATATATATATATATATATATATATATATATATATATATATATACATATATATATATATATATATATATATATATATATATATATATATATATATATATATATATATATATATATATATATATATATATATATATATATATATATATATATATATATATATATATAAGCTGAAAAAAGATAAATATTACTCAAAATTCATCAACTAACAACCATCATTAATAATAAATATTCACAAAAGCCTTAAACTTTCTAAAGCATAAAGTACTAAATACTAACTAGACAAGTAGACATTAAAATTGAAATAGTAAACAAATACAATAACTTCTTAAATCTTAATAGTAATCTTCATTATTCTTTGGAAGTTCCATGTCATTGTCTTCATCACTCCCACTAGACTATTGTACTATTCCCCCTTCATCTTCACTTGATTTATCTTCATCCTCTTCTTTCACCATTATTTTTCCATTTTCCTTTCTAGATGTAGATACAGAAGCTACCCTTTGCATTTGTGTTTGCCTCCTACTATACTTTAAAGGTTCAACAGCCCTAGTAGCTCAAGCAACATCTCTCCAAGTCAAACATCATCATTAAAAACCAATTAATCCTTAACATCTTCACCATTCCCACCTAATTCTCCTACTATTCACTCATTGCTATCATCAATGTCATTTAAAACAAGAGGATCAATAAGATCACCACACTCATAGAGTTCTTGAAGAGCTTGGTTATATTTAACATAAACTAACTCTTGAAGCTTTTGGTGCTTAAGTCTGCTTCTCTTCTTTAAATAAATCTATAAAAGACATGTTAGTTTCAACTTCAATGTTTTATAATTGTTACATTATATAAAATTCTAAACTTAAATTTAAAACCTTCACTTTCACATTAACTTACATGCTCAACGGTATTTCAATTACGCAAGTATCTCAACGAGCTACAAGTCAAACTTAGAACTTTAGTAACATGATTTTGCAAGTGTAATGTATATGCTCCATACATCTTCCACCATTCAACTGTAATGCAATTCATATGTATTAGTATCAAATGACCACTCAAATTTGCAATTTGAAATGTAATCAAATATTCAAATTATAAGGGAACTTTGCCACTTACCAGGAGCTATTGTAGGATAAACAAACATACATGTCACTCTCTTCTATATTGGCAACTCATTGTGAATGTGGTATACAAACTCATCATTTTCACTAAGCTTATCAATACATTTGTAAAGACCCCTTCAACATTTCACAATCCATTTCAATGTTTGGATTGATATAAAAGAACTCAGGATTTAGAAAATAACCAACTACATGCAAAGGGTGGTGAAGTTGGAAATTCCATCTTTTATCAATGATTGCAAAGATATCTTTATACTTATCTTTATTGCCATTAAAAGCTTTTTGAATCGCCTCTTTGGCCATATCCGTTTCTTTATAAATATAACCTATTATGGGTCTTTTTTCATTATCCATCAACCTCAATACACGTACAATAGGTCCCACAGCCTTCATGGTGTAGACAACATCATTCCAAACTGATGGCATAAGAATAATGTCTGCTGTTTTCTTCCCCTTGGGATCCTTAGTTGCCTTAGACTCCACGCATTCGTATGAAATGAACATCCTTCTAAGATTGGCTTTTTGCTTGTGCAATCTTTGCAAGGTAAGAAAGGTGATTGCAAATTTTGTAACTTCATGCCTCAGTAATTCAAACTTGTTTGTGAGCTTCCTCATGATATTCAAAGTCAATTTATAGTTGTAAATGTAGCCTACTAGCTTGATGCCTCTTTGTATAACCTTTTTGACTTTGGCAATCTTCCTAATGTCTTCTAGAATCAAGTCAAGACAATGGATAACACATGGTGTCCAAAATAATTTTGTCTCATGGCTTGTAAAAGTTTACCTAAAAATTCCAAATCAATAAACTTAAATTTAAATGAGTAGTAATTAAAAGTTATAATTCTAAAACAAATTTTTAGTAATAATAACTTTTAAGAGTTAAGTCTTACTTGCCATAACATAATTACTCCTATTGTCTATCACTGCTTGAATGACATTTCTTTCTCCAATCTTCTCAAAAAAGCTATTTAAAAGCTCATTGATAATGTTGTCAAAATACTATCAATATCACTAGATTTTCCTTAATTTTGTAGTATATGGACTAACCTAGGTCGAACCTCTCGAGGAAACAATCATACAATGCCTAACCTTGTTGAACATAAACTAATTTGAATGCAAAAAAGGGATTTGTATGTAAAATAGAATTATGCAGAAAATAAAATAGAATTGAAACCAAAATTATATAACATCAATCCAAGGATTAAATCATGTAGTTTGTTATCACGGTGCTAATAAAGAAGAAAATTCATATCAACCAAAGATTCATTAAGTAATCATCTAAAATTTATCCATTAAAATTGAGATCACAATCACAGTCCCTAATTAGCATGAATTCAAGCACATAATTGGTTGATTTTAGGTGATCAATTGATTACTTAACCTTGATTAGATTGGAATTAATCAATCCTAACCTAATACAATCCAAAACCTCAAGCGAAATCATAATCATGAAAACGGTTAAAGAATTGGAAAGAAAAGAACATAATAGAATTTGTGTAAGGAAAGAATTTAGGAACTCAAATCGAACTACAATCTTGAAACTTTGAATTGATAAAATAGCTTAACCTTCCATGACAATCGTCATAGAAAATACAACACAAAATACAAAGAAATCCTAGAAGAGAAAAGAGGAGAAAGAATAGAGAGGAAACTTGTGATCCAAGAAACATCCTAAATCTAAGTGTATAAAATCTAAAACGTCTCTCTAACCTTACTAACCACTACTATTTATACATGCTCTAAATGTCAAGGAAGGTGGTATAGGCCAAATGAATTCACAGCTCAAAGGCCCACCAACTATGGTCCAAAAATTGGGTCATACTATATAAAGAAAGGCCTAATAGAATAGGTATAGAGGCTGTAACTTCACGTAGCCTTTTGACACTAAAGACAATTGGACTGGGTTGTACCTAAAAGAGAGAAGTTGTAGATCTTTGTCTTAGCTTTCCAAAGCCACCAATATTGTCCAATTTGGAGTTCTATAGCTCTAGATATGGTATGCATAAGATAGCAACATCATAATGAAAATTAAGTTCGAAAATAAGCAAAGATTAGCAACTAAACCCAATTAAGCCTAATAACCCAAGGCTCAACCAATGTGTCAATATTAACCATAAAATGATGTCACTATTAATGCTCTATCACTAATATACTTTGTCCCTGATCTTAATGTATTTGGAAGCATAAACACTCTTCACAAACATTGTTCCTAATAAACAATTTACCAAAAATTAATCAACGTCCTATTCTTCCTATTCGTCTAACAATTTGACATGATTGAATATCCATATTTCATTTGCTCCTCCTCATGACCCTTCAACAAGTCCTTTGTATATTCCAACTCCTTTTTAAGGAGTGGAAGTCTCAATTCATGATAGCTTGGAGTCTTTAAACGAGAACCATAGTTTCAAACCACCTTAATCATCAATTTGAAACTGTTCAATCACACCACATTGAATGGAGTTACATTCCTATAAAAGAAACGAGCAATATACTGAATTGTCCTTACTATTAGAGTTATATCTAAAAATTTCATATTCTAGCCTCTCACAAATTGGTCACTAACTAGATAAATGTCCCTCGAGTCTATTCTTGTCTCTCACATATTAGGTCACCATTCGCATTTATCCTTATTACTCATTACTCATTTTTATCTCACATCCTAATATTCTTAATGCAATTTCAACAACAACAATAGTGGTATATTTTGTACAAACATAAAGGTTAACAAATAATTTGTAAATTCAATTGTCAAACAAAACTCCTAAACATAGATAAGGCAGCATGGGCATGATCCCATTAGCATGGGTGCGCATACTCAACGTGACATTGCATGGTGTGCACAGAATCTAAACGAGCATGCATAACCTGCACAACTGTTCTTCCTGAGCATGGTTGTGCTTAACAACCTATTATCGAATTATCCTAGATTTTTGCCTAGAATTTCAAATTTAAATAAGGGAATTTATGGTTTTTCTACGTGTTGCATACATGTAACCAATTGCACGCAATGAATTCCATAAAAAAAATATAAATAAGAAACTTAGTCTAGGGAGCTCTACCCCTTTCAAAGAACTGCAAGGACATACAATTTACAACAACATAGTTATTAAAAATCTTAATATTAAGGAAGGTTTATACTCTAGGGAGTTCAATCTCCCCTTTAGATAACGCAAAACATACAATTTTGGGGTTTATGAAAAAACCCTCAATCCATGACCACAAAGTTAAGAGTCTTGTACTTTATCAATTGACAAAGACAAGAAGCCACAAAAACGAACCAAACACTTTACCAATCATAGAAGCAATTAAACATAACCACTGTGGGGTGTAGGACCAACCTTTGTACCCACAATCATATCTATATCCCTAAGTGATATTTCTCACTCCCTCCTTATGTGGAGAAGTGTAGACATAGATAACATGTTCCTTAGGATCATTCTTCTTGTTCCTTGGTGGTTTCCTCCATAGGTTCTCCTTCCTCCTTTCTCTAGTTTGAAACCACGTGTGGTTTCCTCCATAGGTTCTCCTTCCTTCTTTCTCTCGTTTGAAACCACGTGTTTAGGAAAACTAACTCAATAGAAAATATCTTTCCAAATCCTCTGGTTGCTACCTTTATATAGTCCTGAAAACCCATGTAAAACCCAAACAAAGGGTCCTACCTTTCTTAAGAAAGCTCTAAGAGATGAGAAAGATTTAAACTATCTGAGTTCAATGCTTTGCATCAATCCTAATTTGTTTAGAGACTCTCTTACTTTTTTTTGCATGGTATCCAATTCCTTATATAGGTGAAGGAGACGGTGCATGAGCTCATATTACTCGATGTTGGACTTAAGTTATCCTACTCCTTATATAGGAAAAGGAGGTGAGGCATGAACTTCTGTTATCTAACGTGGGAATTAAGCTTTTACCATATTTAAATAACCTATTTTTGTTAATTTAATTAATAAAACCTAATTTAAAATCCAACCTATATTTCTCCTAAAATATTATTTTTTAATTATAAAATAATTAAGCCACTTATTAATAATTAATAAAATACAATATTTACATCCAATAATAAAATAGAATAAAAATAGAGGTATTACACAAAATGCTATTTACGCAGGATATTGGGATCTCTGCTCCATTGTGATCATAGGCATGACAACCATAATTTCGAACCATGTTGCAATGATAGCGTCATTGGACCTTTGCTCTACTCTGCCTTGCTCTACAGTAATAATAGCTGCTCTGGCCACTATTGATAACTATATATAAAGTTAGAGGTGCAAAGTTAGAAGTATGTTAAAAAAATAAAAAAGTAAAAAACAAATGTATGTATGTTACTTTTTGAGCCTTTTCAATTAGTGGGATGTCCCACATGCCACACACAAATAGGCTTAAATGAATTTTATATTTTAAGTGTAGATGCTAACATATTTTTATTCTTTAGATGGGCAATTGGTCCTGTAAAAATATATCTATGTTTGTTCCTAACTATGAGAAATGAGTGAGTGACAATGAAATGTATTTAAACATTGATATTAAAATTTTTATCTTCTACAATGATATTGTTTGTATTTATGAGAGTTTAAGATGATTTAAATTCTCAAGGAGAACATTTCTAATCATTGGTAAGATGTCCCACATGCCACACACAAATGAGCTTAGTTGAATTTTATATTTAAGTGTAGATGCTAACATATTTTTATTCTTTAGAGGGGATATTGGTCTTGTAGAATATATCTATGTTTGTTCCTAACTATGAGATATGAGCAAGTGATAATGAAAGGTATTTAAACACTAATATAATAATTGATTATCTTCTACAATGATGTTATTTGTATTTATAGGAGTTTGAGATGAGTTAAATTCTCGAGGATAATAGTAATATATTTGAGAGTAATGACAATTAACTTTATTTTAAATAAAAAAAATCTATTGTTTACAAATGTATATTATGAGTGTAGCATAAAGACAAGGCTAGATGAAGTGTATTTGTTTTTTACTGAATTGGTTTTGATGATTTGTAGCCTTACTTGATGTGTGTTTTATTTATCTTTTTAGGCTCTTAGCTTGACACCAAGAAGATTTCAAAAGCACTCACTAAAATTTAAAAAGATTAATTAGAGAAAAGATGTTTCAAAATTTTAAATAAGCCAAGTGTGTAAGGTGAGTTAAGTAAAATAAAACTTTTTAAACTATAATAATTTATTATCTCTTTAGCATAACCAAATATATTGTTCTATTTGAATATATGTTGTTCGAAACAAAATAATTGATTATCAACTTATTTATAAGTGATTATTTCGTTACACTCATTTGTGAAAAAGTAACTCATTCTATAATAATCAATTAAATTGGACATAAAAAATTGTGAACTTGTTATAAAAGAAATACCTTTATGTTATAATCGATTAAATTTTGAAATAACAAATTAAATTGTTAAGTGTTCTTTCAAAAAAATTTCTAAAGAACAAAATAATCGATTATGTGAAGCAAATAATTTATTATATTCATTAAAGACTAAATAACAAACTATGCTTTGTTTTTAAAAAATAATAACAACAAACTGAAACAATTGGTAAGTAAAGAACAAAGAGAGATACATGGAACTCAAGAGTTAATGGATTACTAATTTTTTTAAAAAATTTACTCAAATCAAGAGCTCAAATGTGGAAACCTCTTAAAATTCAAATGAAGTCAAGAAGATAAGGATTTTCAATTTGTTCATCTATCACATATATGGTTATATCTGAATCTTGTTTCAATTGTTTTTTTTTTTTTTTAGAAAAGGGTTTTTCTCAAAGTAGTTATAGAAGTCTGCTACAATTGGATTTAAGGAGTTCTTGAAGGGTTCAAGAAACCTTTTAGGTCAAATATGATCTTATGTGTGATTGTGTGTTTTTTATACATTTACAATCTTAGTGAAAATTTTCAATTGGGTTGGTTGAGGACTAGATGTAAATTATTGTGAAGTGATTGAGCTAGTATAAAAATCTTGTTTTCTTTTCTCTCCCACTCTTTATTTTGTATCTTGAATCTATATTTTCTTTATTTGTATGTTGCATTGATGATATTTTATTCATATATCTATTGTGTTTAGGTTGCATTAACCATTTTTCTAATTCATCTCAACTCCTAATTCACCCCCTTTTAGATCTTGCCATTTGTCTAACAAGAGGTACTAGATCTAGTTTCTAAAGGTTAATCAAGTTTTTTGTTGCAAAAATGGTTATATAGTGAGAAATCCTCTATAATTTTTAAAAGTAATTAATATAACTATCTAGGATGTTATAGAAAATGGTTCATACATTCCCATGCATGAGGTTAAAGGAAAGTTAAAAGAGAAAAAATGGATGGATAGGATTAAAGAAGAATATAATCTAAAGGCAAAAAATATCATAACATCTACATTAACCCATGATAAGTTCTTTAGGGTATCATAATGTACATCAACTAAGGATATGTAGGATACTCTACAAGTTACTCGTGAAGAAAGCGTTGATCTAAAAAGAGCTAGAAATCACACTTTAGTACAATCTTAAAAGTTCAAAATCATTTTTCTCACATTGTCAATCATTTGATAAGATTAAGAAAACAATTTGATAAGAAATAGTTTAATGTCAAATTGTTGAAATGTTCGAATAGGACTCGACAACCTAAAGTGACTGTGATTATCAAATCTAAATATCTCACTCTGATGAACCTTGCCACCCTCTTTAGAAATCTATGGGAGCACGAACTTGAACTTAATATATTTGTTCAAGATGAAGATTTTGACATAAGGAAGAAGGGAGTTGCTCTAAAAGGTGCATAACCTAAAGTGGATTGTGAAGAAATTGACTATTCTAGCTTGAAATACCTTAACAATGAGAACCTAACTCTTATGATAAAGAAGTTAAGGAAATTCTTATAGAGGAAAAACAAAAACAGAAACTCCTCTCAAAAGAAGATGTTTAACAAAAATGAGCCAAATCTAACTACATACACTTGTTTTGAACATGGTAAACAAGAACATATGAAAGCAAACTACCCCATTTAACTAAAGAAACAACAAGGGGGAAAGGGGTAAGAATGCTCAAAAGGAAAATAAACAAGGAGAAAAGCATACATAGCTTGGGAGGAAAATGGATTCTAACTAATCAAGAAAATCACAAGATGAAGAAGAATCCAACTTGAGTCTCATGGCTAATTATGAAAAGGAAAGCACGGTAAGTAATTAAGATTTTGATGTTTCTTCTAACTATGATAAATTACAAGATAGTTTCATACAAAGAAGCTCAAAAACTTATTATCACTACAATAAGTAAAAAAATAAAATCAATTTGTATGAATCTCAATTAGCAAAGTTACAAAAAGAATTTGATGACCTTAAGTTAGAGCATGAGACATTAGATCTTATCTATAAAAAAATCCAATTATGGTTGTGCATTTTCATCTAAAAACAAGACTATCCATTGTGAAAGTTGTAATAACTTCAAATTTAAATGAGTATTTGAAAAAGACTCTTACAAAAATAATCATAGGAAAAGATAAGTTGAATGTATTGCTTGGTAGACAAAAATGCATGTTTTATAAAGCCACAATTGGTTACAATGATAAAAAAACAAGAAAACCTTTTACTCTTGTTTTTATTGTCATAAGAAAAGACATTTCTCAATATCATAAGAAAATGGTGTTCACAATCAAAATACATGTGGATTGGAAAGGAACCAAAGTCTCCTACTAACCTTAAAGGACCTAAAAAGAAAACCCTTTCTAATCTTTTTTTGTATGTGTGCTTGAAAGCCGAGAGGTCCTTGTGATATTTGGATAATGGCTGTTCAAGGCATATGACTAGGGACAAAGAAAAGTTCTCCAATCTCTTCGTAAGATAAGAAGGTTATGTCACCTATAGAGACAATAAGAAAGGAAGAATCGTACGTGTTGGTAAAACTAGTAACCTACCTCAAACTTGCATTTAAAATATGTTATATATAGAAGACTTAAAGCATAATTTGTTAAGTATAAGTCAACTATGTAATAAAGTGATAAAGGTTACAAGGTTGTTTTCAATGTCGATTGTTGCATGATATGTGATAACGTGAGTAATGAGGTAAAATTCATAGGAAATAGAATAGAAAACATTTACATGCTAAGTTTAGAAAATGTATCATCTAATGAAACCAATTGCCTTATAAGTAAAGATAATGATGTATCATTGTGGTATGGGGGAGCTGGACACATACAAATGGATCATATAAACAAGCTAATATTTAAGGACTTAGTCATTTGACTACCTAAGCTCAAGTTTGAGAAGAATGGACTTTGTGACGGATGTCCAAAAGGCAAACAAGTCAAGGTTTCTTTCAAACCTAAAAACATAGTCTCTACAACAAGACCTTTGCAACTCTAGCATATGAACTTGTTTGATCCTTCTAAAACCATGAGTCTAGGTGGAAATTATTATGAACTTTATTATAGATTATTACTATTGTAAATGTGTAATTAATTAGTATAAATATGAACAAAATAATTTTCCTATAAATAGAATTGATTTAGGATAGATTGACTACCTGTAATAATTAGGAAGATTTCAATTCCTTATTTTATATTAATTAGTGGCCTATATAAAAAGAGTCATGATTGTATTCTAAAGTAAGTAATAATACTTAGTTACTCTACATTGTATTACGAGCTCCTAGTCTTAGGGTGAAGGAAATAGAAAACCATACAAGAAGAGAGGTTGAATTGTATGCGTGATTTTTGAACACTTTTTAAAAAGACAAGGAATATCAGTTTACAAATGGTGTCCAAAGGGACTGTCTAAAACATGTAGAAGAAAAACAAAAATATAAGTGAAAGAAGATAACACAAAGGTTTTTATCTTGGTTCACTCTTCCCCAAGAGCTACATCTAGTGCCTTCAACTCGAAGGCTTTAACTACTAAGTCAAACTGACTTTACAACAAAGTATTCTCAAAACCTCTCCAAGTTATACAACACTTGTAATCTACCTGATTACAAGCAAACCTAAGTATTTTATAACAATGAGCCTCTTCAGGCTATCACAAAAACAAATAGTTTTTATAGAAAATATCTCACGGATGAGCATATAATAATTACATAACACAATTTGACTTTTCTTAGCAAAGCAAATGCAACGATAAGATGAAAACTTTTACAAACTTTCCTAAGATGTCCAAAGCAAAACGAACATTTGTATCTCACTTAAAGCTTTTTCACTTGTTATATCTCTATCTTTTCTTCTTCATTGAGAGGATATATAAGGATGTGTAGAAGAAAGTCATTCTTCTGCATGAAAAGAGAGAAGCATTTATGCATTAAATGCCAATGATGAACTTTTGTAAAGCTTTTGTCTTCTTCTTTTGAGGATAGAGAAAAGTACAACAAAAAAGGTATTTTTCCCTTTCCTTATAGATGTTTTGTTTGACTAATACGTAGAAGATCTTTCTGCTTGTTCCTTAGATTGTAGAAGCTTGGTCAGAACACTCTTTTATTAAGGTTGACTTGTTTCTTCAAAGCTTAATAAGGAAAACTTTTTCTTTCTGAAAATGAAGCATAACAGAACATAACATATAGATAGATATGAATGTTTAAAAACTTTCTTAAGAATAATGTTCTAGGAGATAGAGGTAGCATATATGCATAAGATAAAAACTAGTTAAAGATATCATAAGCACACAAAACAGTTTGTACTTATATGAAAATAGATAACTTAATCATTCTTTCGACAAGGTCCTTCTATAGACAGTAAGCTTTTTTGGATGCTATTGGTCATTTGTCAAAGACAAATTTTGGTTTTGGATGCAATCTCTTTATCATAGAGGTAGTGATGACTTGTTGTACTTTTGAAATACTGAGTACTTATAAAATCTATTAGTCATCACTCTTTAGTGATAATGTGTTATCATCAAAATGTATGAGACTTTTGGATGAATATAAAAAAAATGCTTCAACAATTTCCCCCTTTTTGACTATGACAAAAATTATGCTAACAGAAAGATGTGTGTGTGTGTCAAAGCATAAATACAAAAAAATATAAGAAAAGAATAAGGAAATAAAACAACTTAAGCTCCCCCTATATCTTTGGACAATAACATCCAAACTTTGGGAAAAAACCAAATATGCAAAAAAGGTGAAAACAAAAACTCATGTATTAAGTACAACTTCTTTCTCTTTTACTATCTTCCCCATTTTTGTTCTCAAACAAAAGGCGAAGAAATTAGTGGAAGTAGTGGAAGCTGAGGCCAAGGAAAACATTCCCATAAGTCGAGGCTCTAATTGATCAAAATGTTGATCAATGTATGCTTTGCTGGTGATGAGTTGCAAACTATACATCTTTTATGGACCTAAGAAAAGTGTTGTAAGATTGCTTTGTGCTTAAGGAGTAAATATTAGCTGGAATTCATATTAGGAACCTGAAAATAGAGAAAATACAAAATTGTGCCAATTCAAAGATTTTAGCTAATTTTCCTCCTCGTACAGGTCCAGCCATCTCAAGTCCAACACAGGAAGATCCAAGGCGAGTCCATCTCGTCCAGGCTGAACCACACAACCAAATGGCCCAATAAGGCAGCAGCCTAATGAGGAGTGGCCCAGTTGCGTCTTCCACGTCAGCCATCCAACACAGAGGCCACCTCAGCACCAGCATAGATGTCATGTCACTCCTGAAGTAACCAAGCAGCGCGCATCGCAAGGGTAGATTAGGAAATCCACTTTTGTAATTCTATTAGGCATCGAGGTTCGTGCGTTCATGTATTAATAGGAATAGTTGTGTACAATTTAGGGGTCTTTGAATTCTCTCTCTACACACTCTCATTGTGTCCATTATCTCGCTCTCGCTCTTCTTCATTTACGGTGGTGCACGGTGCTGCAATGGTGTTTCTCTTGATCGAGGAAGTACAAGTCTGAGACTGGGAAGTCGAAGTCTGTCAGAAGGGACTGCTTGGGATTCCAACACACTCTGGTGGATCTAATCCTTAGCGCTCAGGCTACTGGAGGTGAACCACCACCATCAACCATGGTGATCGTCGTGGAAGATGGATCCATCTGAATTCGGACCACTGCATTTGTATTCTAAATTCTGTTGATCAATTTCATCTTGCATTTCTTGCCTCTGTCTTCTCCTCTTCCTTAATTCATGATTTAATCCGCGATTGCAATTGAGCATGAACAAAGTTAAACTAAGCCGATTGGAACTGGTTTAGCAAATTGAGTAGGTAATCATTTAACGATTGTTAATAGAGAACCTAAAATCAGCTTTGAACTTAATCCCTACCAACTGATGAGGTAGCGATTGCGTAATTTCTCAGTATGGTAATGGACGAACCTATGGCGATCGCCATAAGCACTCCCAAGGCTGACCTGGACTAAGGACTGGAGTAAGAAATCTGGACTGGAGTTGAACTAATGGAATGGAACACGAACACAGTTACATCATAGTAGCAGTAGTAGTTATCTCATGTTAGTAACATCCTTGCATCTGTACTTATTTCTGCATTCATTTACTCTTTTCATTTCTGCACTTTAAACCCCCCGTTTACTGCTTTCCGAAGTCCGAGACAGAGATAGTCTATCTCTGTAGCGTCAGTTCTGCACTCAGCCGAAACCAAGTCGGATAAGTCTCTACCGAGACCATATCGGCTCAGTTTCTACCGAGAGCAACTCGGCCAGGGCCGAGATGAGTTAACACTCTACACCTCAAATTCTACATCATTTCACTTCATACCAAATCACAATTGAGCACACTGTGTCCTTGAGAAAAATTGACCTAGGGTTGACTATACTATATTTAGTTTTAGTTATTTGATGCACATTGAGACGAATAAAAACGAGCTTATCAGCTGGCAGATAAGATTTGTTGGCCAAATCTAGAGGAGGCTGAGAGGTAGGAGGTTGATAAAGGGTGAGAGCTTTAGAGGTAGATAAAGAAGGGTTAGGTATGGTGGATGTGGAAACTTCAACTTCCAAGGGTGAGGAAGGAGGTGTATGAGGGACAGGTAAGGTGAAAACAAGTTAAGGAAGCTGCATAATGAGAGGTGTGGAGTCCTTATAGAATTGGAAAAACTTCTCCCAAGGATAAGGCTTCTACAAGTTCATAAAAGAGAGGCCCAAGGAGTGTACAATAGCAGGCATGAGGGTGTTCTCAAGACCTAGCAACCTAAACTCATCAAGATCTTATTTGTTGAGAAGCTATGCCTAGATCTCACACTTAACACAATTTCCAACGATGCAAAGATACAAGCAAGTTTATTATTAAAACATAGTAGGTTTATGGAAAACTTAACACAAAACAGGAATTGAAAAGAAGAAAATGGTTAAGGGTCAGAAATGGCTCGCCACTTATTTCATGGAAACCATATAAGAGAAAATAAGATTTTCCACAAGTCTCATGGAGAATTTGTGAAAATTAAGTGTTCTAATCCAAGAACAAGTTAAGAAAACTTTCTCAATTATTTGCTATGCAAGATTTCACAAATGTTCTTACAATTCAATTAGGATCAGGTTTATATACTGATATTGCTTACAAAATAGGGGCAAAACAAACTAAATGAAAAGGCCTTAGGCCTTGGAACAAATGTGTCTCAAAAACAATGTGCATGTTGATTTGGAGTGCGTCCAAAGATGGGTGTCGTCCAAAGGACCCTAGTGTTATCCAAAGGACTAAAAAGCCAGACGCGTCCAAAGATTCTGGTTTCTTTACAAATAAAAGTAAACTACGAAAACTACATACAAGATCCTACACTAATTAAGGATAGATCCCCAAAGTGTGAATAAAATTAAACCTTCTTTAGGCACTCCTTTCCCTCTGAGGAGATCCATCTTCCTTTAAACTTCTTCCACAAGCTTCTTCAATCTTCTTTTAGTTATAGGTCCTTGAAAGGCTTCTACCTCTTTATGCTTAGTGTCCTCCCCACAGATTCGTATCAGAGGAACAAATAACCAACCATCAAAGTGATGAGTTGTAATCTCCTTTAGCATATGGAAACTTCCTTTGGACAGCATGAGGGTGTCCAATCTTTTTTGAAAAGTCAGCTAACTACTTTAGACTTGATGACTATGGATCTAAAGATATTGTCTCTATAGTTTGTGTGCTTTATTCTCATCAAGGGAACCTATCATTATCTTCTCATGTAGGTAAGTCGTTAAGTCAGTAGAGTAGCTACAAAGAGTAGATTCTTTGTTGTAGGGCAAACCCACAACTAAGGTTCTGGTTTTCTCCTCTTTGTAACTGTTAAGATCTAACATAGGAAGCCTAGGGAATATCCTATCAAGTTGAATTAGAACAGAGGTAGAGGGTCTAATGACCTAAGAAGGTGGAGAGAAGTGGTAAACCTTCAACTCAAAACTAGCAGAGATTAGTCTGCTCATTAGGTGGTCTTCAATAACAAGGAAGAAGCCTAGAGTCAAAGCATCTAAAGGCTAAAATCCTAGCTCTTTGGGGTAGATCAACACTTGGACAAAATTTGGCTTCATTCTTCTAGATATGGAGTCCTTAGCAATCTTTATAGGGATTACATGTGGTAGAACACCATAGTGATGGTTGTTGATTGGTTTAGGTTTAATGAGGTGAGGGTAAAGTTTTCTCTGTCAATGTTGTAAGGGTAGAGCAGCACACAAAGGGTCATGTTGGTTGGATAACTAAATTTGGAGAAGAGGTGCATTGGGAGGATGTTGGTATGTGGCTAAATGTGGATAGGAAGGTGAAGGCACAAGATCATAGACATATGTAGGGAATGAGTAGGTTGGTACAGGAACAGGTGGTTTATGGCCAATATATTATAGGAAAAGAACATGCCATTATTTTTACAAGTGTAGATCAGATGAAGAAATTTCATTATCAGAGGTGTAAAAAAGGTGGGGTTTGGATAGTGAGGTGAATGGGTGAAGAAGGGTTGGTGTTTAATAGTGAAGTGTTTGGGTGTCATGCTGTTTGTGGGTAAATGTGTAGGTGAAAAAGAAGGCTCAACTATTTGAGGTGGAGCAGAGTCCAAAAGAGCAATTATAGCAAGTGTAAAAGTTGTTTTGGATGGTGGTGTTTGATGGTTAGTGGAAAATAGAGTTGAGGAAAGAGAAAAGGGTAAAGGTAAAGGTGAGAAGGTTTTCTTGATAACACATTTAGACATAGTCTTGAAATGCTTACCTCTATGGAAAACAGATAAGACAATTGGGTTGGAAGGCTTGGTGCCTTAGTGTTGTACTAATGGTTCTGGTCATCCATGTGATCAAAAGGACATCATCATCTTCTGTGTTTCATCTTCTTCAGCAGTAGTAGTTGCTTGTGCTTCATAAATCACATCTTCTTCAAAATCTAATTCTTGAAGAATCAGTTTTGTTTGCTTCTTATCAGAAGCTCTAGTGAGCCTTGTAGGGGAGCCTTACATTTGGACACAGGCCTTTTGGACGACATGGATGTTTGTGCCAACTCTTTCTAAGAGAGCTTAACATCTTCTTGTGGCTAGGTGAGCTTAATGGTGTCCACCCTTAATGGAGCAATGTTATTCTTCCCAAATCTAGGTTTTCTAAAGGAAGGTGGGTACACTACTCAGATAGAAAAAGGTAAAGAAAATAATTTTTCAAATAATCCCATAATATCTTGGTCAACAAGGAAGAGTGAGACATATTCTTCTTCTTTATCTCCTTTCCTTTAAGATTCATCTTGAGATGTTAAAAGAGAAGACTGGGTAGGTGAAACTTTTGTCTAGTCATCATATAAAATAGGGCAAACAAATGAATATAAAAAATGTGATCTTTGGGCCCAACTTTATGCAAGATCCCTTTTTTAAGAATTGGTTGAAAGACTCTAGCATTATCATTTATCTTATTCAGAGTACACGGTCCTTCAGCATCTAGTCAAATAAAGCATCCTCAGCCATAGACATGGAACCATAGTCTTTTTCCCAGCTAAAAAAGCATAGATTTTGCCAATCCTTTCGCACCATTTGGTAATGTCTACAAACTGAATGTCTATTTTGACTTCTACTCTAAAGGACCTTCCCAATAATTAAGGCATCATTGATGACACAGTTGGTCTATAACTCTTTGATATTTGGACAAACTTGTTCATGGTTGAAGAAAGGTAGGATCCCACAAGTATTGAGATCAATTGTCAGATCAAGACCTATTTTGACTAAGGCAAGTATGTCAAAGAAGTACTTTGAGTACACTACCAAATCCTCAAGGTTCTCAATCTTATATTCAATAGAGGTTTTGAGCAGGTCAAGGTTTTGGGCCATGGTGAATGTAGGGTGAGGTTTCAGCAACAATTCTTAATGAATAGTTCTTAAAATGAAAAGATATTTTGTAGAAATTGTTTTGAGAAATGGCAAGAACCATTATGGTAAAACATAGCTGTTCGAAAGTTACAACGATCAAAAGATTTTATAGTGAAAGCAATAAAATGACTTAGTAGTAAAAAAGAGAGGTATTAAATAACAAGTAAAGTTATGAACGCACATGCTTTAGATGTTGTGAAATATATGGACACAAAAAGGTTTGGACGCATAAATCACATAAACATTAAACTTCATTATTTTATAAATTTCATACCAAGAAGCTCTTGGATATGAATAAGCTTATCTTTAGGAAGAGGTTTAGTAAATATGCCAGCCAATTGTTCATTTATGCTGATACATTTTACATCAAAAATCCCTTTTTGAATATAATCTTTTATGAAATAATGTTTAATTTCTATGTGTTTTGCTCTAGAATGTCATATGGGATTAATAAATGTTACTCTTAAAGATGTTGTATTCTTCAAGTTGGTGCTTAATCCAGAAAAGTTGAGAGTAGCAATTGGAAACAAATATATATTCTGCTTCTTAAATGGATAAGGAAATGGTGCCTTGTCTCTTGGTTGCCCAAGAGACTAGATTGGTTCCAATGAAATGGCAACCTCCACTAGTTCTCTTTCTTTCTATTCTATCTCCAGCATAATTAGCATCACAATAGCCTTTTATCCAGTACTTATCAGACTTCTTAAGCCACAAACCAAGGTTAGTAATAATACCTTTAAGATATCTGAAAATACGTTTTACTATTGTGAGATGTGATTCTCTAGTATCATCTTGAAAACATTCACACATGCATACACTAAACATGATATCTAGCCTAGATGTAGTTAGATACAAAAGAGAACCAATCATACTTTTGTATCCTATTTGGTCTACCTTTGTATCAAAGCCATCTAGAGTTAGGATAGATTTTGGATGCATAGGTGTAGACATACTGTTACAATAATCAAGGTTGAACTTTTTTAGTAACTCTTTAACATACTTTGTTTGATGGATGTAGATTCCATCATCTACTTGCTTGATCTGAAGTCCCAAAAAGAAATTTAATTCTCCCATCATGCTTATTTCAAATTCTTTCTACATCAACTTACAAAGACTCTTCATAGAGATATTCATCAATAGCTCTAACAATAATATCATCCACATAAATTTGTACTATAATAAATTGCGAGTCATAGTTTTTGTGAGATAGAGTTATGTGTACTTTTCCTCTTTTAAAACCATTTTCCATAAGGAATGAACTTAGTTTTTCATACCGAGCACGGGGTGCTTACTATAATCCATAGAAGGCTTTCTTTAATTTAAAAACATGATTTGAAAAAGTATCACTCTCAAACCTAGGGGGTTGTTTCACATAAATTTCCTCATTTATTATATCATTTAGAAAAGTATACTTAATATCCATTTGATATAGCCTCATATGACTATGAGATACAAAGGATAATAAGATGTTAATGGCTTCTAACCTAGCCATTGGAGCAAAAGTTCTGGTGAAGTCTATCCCTTTTGTTGAGAATGGCCTTAAGCTACTAATCTAACCTTGTCTCTAAAAACCTTACCATTTTCATCCATCTTGTTTTTTAAAACCATTTTATGTCAATGATGGACTTATCCTCAAGTAGCGAGACTAGCTTCTAGACATCATTCTTCTGAAATTGGTCTAGTTCTTCTTACATGGATCAAGCCTTCATCTAAAAAGGCATCATCTATGCTTTTGGGTTCTAACTCAAAAAGCAAGGCAACTTGAGCTTGATTCTTGAAGGTGGATCTTGTTCTTATATCTTGAACATCACCAAGAATTTGCTTTTCTAGATGGTAAGTTCCACTTGTTGTATCTCTATCTTTTCTTCTTTTTTGAGAGGATATATAAGGACGTGGAAAAGAGAGTCATTGCTCTGCATAGAGAGAGAAGAATTTATGCATTAAATGCCAAAGAAGAAATTTTGCAGAGCTTTTGTCTTCTTCTGAGAACAAAGAAAAAGTACAGCAAAAAAGATATTTTTCTCTTTCCTTATACATGCTTCCTTTAACTAATACACAAAAGATATTCTACTTGTTTTTTCGATTGAAGAAGCTTGATCATAACACTCTTTTATCAAGGTTGACTTGTTTCTTCAGAGCTTGATAAGGAAAGTTTTTCATTTATGAAAAGCAAAGCACAATAGAACATAGCATATAGATAGATATAAATATTTAAAAACTTTTCTGAGCATAATATTCTAAGAGAAAGGTAACATATATGCATAAGATAGAAACCAAGTTATGAGATATCAGAAGCACACAAAATGACTTGTACTTATATGAAGAGAGATAACTTAGTTATTCATTGGATAGGGTCCTTCTATGGATCCCAAGCTTTTTTGGATGTTATTGGTCATCTTGTCAAAGACAAGTTCTGGTTTTTGATGCAATCTCCATATCATAGAGGTAGTGATAACTTGTTCTATTCCTAATATGTCGAGTACTTATAAAAATTATTAGTCATTACTCTTTAGTCATAACGTTTATTATCACCAAAAATATATGGGATTTTTGGATGCATATAAAAAATGCTCCAACATGGGGGTCTTGCTTCAGCACAACAACCCTAGCCACCTTCATTGCAATTCTCTTTGTTGTTTTCGTTGCGACCACAACTTTGACCACTTTATAGTAAATTTGCTAGCCCTTCCTTAGTTCATTTGAGGGGTTCAAACTATGATATTAGTATTTTTATGAGTATTTTTCATTTCTACACCTTGACTCTTTGTTAGTTTATTTTTGCATCTTTTATAATGGAAAGAATTGGATAAAACTCTTCATCTACTCAATATTTCTCTCGAGCAATGAGTGGTAAGAAATCTTATTCTCAATCATCTATTACATCTAGTTTTATCCCCAGGGATGCATGGATTATTGACTCCAATGCTATTAACCACATAACATTATTTGCCAAGCGAATAGAGCATTTACTAGGTGAGAAAGACATGCACCTGAGAGTCTGCCCTTTCTATGGGTAGGATTCACTAGGCAAGAATTTGTATTTGTTAGGAAAATTTAAGGATAACGGGAAAACATGTCCTCTTTTAAAATAGAACTTCTTTAACTCTTTTAAGTAAGTCTTTTCTAAAAATCTTAAGAAATGAGAATGAGTATGACAAGGAGGGAGACATAAAAGAATACAAGTTGAACCCTAATGAAATATTTCATAAAACTTGAAAATTCTTATTATTTGTATGATAATGGATGCAACATATTGGTTGAAAGTAGGGTGTGCCCATGGCTCCTATTTTGTATAGTTGATTATTAAACTTTACTTTGTTGTGTTATTAATGCTTAGTACTCTAAGGTTTATCATAATAAATAGCATTCACAAGAAGTGTTGATGTTCCTTGCATGAGTTAAAGTTCTAGTGTGTTGTTGATGATAATGTGGCATGCATACATTTATGCCTTAGATTGACAACAATAGCTATGGTGTGACTGAGTAAGTTGAAGAATCACAATGGAATTGATACTTAGATTTGGGGTTCTTAACCTAGTGTCAAATAGACATAGGAGCAATAAGGAGGCTGCTTGGGGGTAGGTGGGCAGGAAATTTCGCAAAGGACCAAGGTCGTTGAAAACCTCAAGTCATGGTGAGCCAACACCCACAAACATCTATCTTGTTGAAACCACGATTATTCTTAGGTAATGGCATGACTTCCCCTAATGACCAGTACTAAGGACCAAGAGGGTCCCTGATAATGCTATTGAAACACTATCAAAATCACTAGATTTTCCTTAATTTTACAGTATAGGGACTAACTTAGGTCGAATCTCTCAAGGACACAATTATGCAATGCTTAATCTTGTTGAATAGAAATCAAATTAAATGTTAAAAGAGGGGTTTGTATGTAAAATAGAATTATGTAGAAAACAAAACAAAATTAAAAACCGAATTATGTAGAAAACAAAACAAAATTAAAAACCGAATTATGTAACACCAATTCAAGGATCCAATCATGTAGTTTGTTATCATGAATCTAATAAAGAAGCAAATTCACGTCAACCCAAGATTCATAATATGATTATCTAAAATCCATCCATATAAATTGAGATCACAACCGTAATCCCTAATTAGCATGAATTCAAGCACATAATTGGTTGATTTTAGGTGATCAATTGATTACCTAACCATAATTAGATTTGAATAATCAATTCTAACCTAACACAATCCAAAATCTCATATGAAAACATAATCATGAAAATGGATCAAGAATTGGAAAGAAAAGAAAGACATGAGAAAATTTGCATAATAAAGAATTTAAGAACCCAAACCTAATAAGAAACATGGAACCTTCAATTGATAAAAGAGTTTAGCCTTCCATGACAATCATCATAAAAAGCACAATACAAAACACAAAGAAAACCTAGAATAGGAGAGAGGAGAGAGAATAGAGAGGAAACTTGTGATCCAAGAAACCTCTAAAATCCAAGTGTGTAAAATCTAAAAACGTCCCCCTAACCCTACTAACCAACTACTATTTATTACATGCTCTAATGTCAAGGAAGGTGGTCTGAACCAAAGGAATTTGTAGCCCAAAGGCCCACAAACCAAGGTCCCAAAATTGGGCCAGAATATATAAAGAATGACCTAATAGAGTGGGTGCAAAGGCAGCAACTTAACGTGAATTTTTTATACTAAAGGTGGTCGAACTGGGTTTTTCCCAAAAGAGAGAAGTTGTAGATCTTTGTCTTAGCTTTCTAGAGCCACCAAGATTATCCAATTTAGAGGTCTGTAGCTCCAAATATGACTTGCACAAGATAACAATATCATAATGAAAATTAAGTCTAGAAATAAGCAGAGATTAGCAACTAAACCCAATTAAGTTCAATTAACCAAGACTCAACCAATGTGTCAATATTGACCATAAAATTATGTCAAATATATCCAGCATAAGTTACTATTAAGTGCCTAAAAAATGTCCTATCAGTCCCCTAGCAATGTTCACAGTTATGTTAAGGAATGCATCAATATTGATCACTCCATGTGGTGAAAGTCTTTATAAAGTCAAGTCTGCATATCATTGCCTAACTAGCATCATTTTTGCATGATGGCATGTGATTGTTGAGTATTGATAATTCTTTCTGTGTGAATTTGGTTGAGATGATTGTTGTAATGAATCTTTAGAATCCATGATATTATTGTTATGTTATGGGTGGATAGATTGAATGACGTTGATCTTATGATTTCGAATTTAGTAATGCTGTGTGTGTATATATATATATATATATATATGATGAAGGATCAATTTACTCCAAAAATAACTCTAAAAGAATAACTCTCTATCTCTAAACGAATAAGATGTATCATTCATTAAAACCATTAAATTCTAAGAAAATAAAGGGTGAGGATGAGGAGTGACTCTCCTAGAGTTACTTTTGGAGTAACTTGATCCCTCCACTATGTGTGTATATATATATTATGTGTAACTCAAATGTTAATATTTCTCCTTAATGTTTTTAATTACTATATGCAATCTAGAGCCTGTAATTATGTTTTATTTGAGTAACCTTACCCTTGCATATGTGTTTGTGTGTCTACAACTACTATGATCATGGGAGTAGGTGGTTAGACGGGGACTGTCGTATTAATGGAAGCATAGAAGACGACGTTAGAAGAGATGTTATTCTTCTTAGTTTTGTCTATGAAAATGTCAACCAACTATAGTTTATATATCTATATGTGTAGCTTTTTTTTTTGTAGTAAGGTTTTATTTCAATAAAAAGTTAAATTACTCAATTTATTTTATGTTGTTATATCCCCTTCGATATTTAACTTGTATTAAGTTATCCTTAACAATAAAGGAAATAGTTAGTCATGCTTGTTTTATTTCTATATAACATTTTCGAGAAGAAAAAATCCTACCTACTTTCATCAAGAAAATATTTATAAGATAACTATATATTTTTATGAGAATGTGATAATTATTCTAACATGTATTGTATTCGTAATTCAAATGAAAAATTTTCAACAAGAAAATAATAAATAAAGAATAAAGAAGTGCATCAAATAACTTTGAACGTATGCTAAGAATTCATTCGTCATTTTAAATCTTATAAATTCATAAAATCCTTTTAAATCTTATAAATTCTTATAATATAAATCTATTAAAATCTAAACTACAACTTGATTGTAAATATCTTTTAAAAAATTTGAAAGTCGTTACATTTCTACATTTTTTTTAAAATCTATAAAGACTTTTTTATATCAAAATAATCTTTTAAAATCTACAAAAATATTTTTGTTATTAAAATAATCTTTTAAAATTTTAATCTAATACATACTATTGCAATCTTGATGAAGTCTCAAATAGGTTAACTGAAAACTAGATGTAAATAACGATGAAGTGATTGAACCAATATATTCAAAATAAAAAATTTTATCACCCATAAACATCTTACTCTACTCTAACGAAGTATATGTTGAATATAAAAATATTCTCTCCTTTTCTCTCTCCCTCTTCTTTTATATCTTCAATATGCATTTATTTGAAGTATATGTTGCATTCATAATATGTTGATCCGGTAGCTATCGTGTTTAGCTTGTATTGATTATTTATCTAATTCATCTCATTTTTTTTATAAAGTAGGAAATCCAACCTTGTGCATACTATTCAAAATTTTCACGACTAGGCCGGCCCTACTAGTTTATTCATTTCGGCTTTTAGATCAATTGGGGTATTTTTTTTTATGAAGTTCTAAAATTTTATTGAAAAGCTATTTGAGACTTTTTTTTATTGAAAATCCAATTCATCCCTCGTAGATCCAGCCATTTATCTAACGTCTAACACGCGCGTGTTGAGTTTAGTTAACAGTGCCGATTGGGTTGAAGTAATCCAGTATTCTCCTAAAAATAACTAGGTTCAAAATATCTTACTAATATACAGCAAAAAAAACAAACAAACAATTCTGAATAAAAAATGTACATTGAGTTATAAAATGGTCGAACCATTTTCCAAAGTTATCACCATCTTGATTAACTAGAAAGCATAAAATAAAACAAATCCGAACTACCTACTACCACTTCCCAATAGCATTCACGGTTCACACCTGAAAGTCCATGGCTTCTCTCCAATTTATTCTGCAACCGCCATCACAAACCCCTTCCAAACTGCTCGATCACTTTCCTTCCTTTCTGGGCCACGGCCACCGCTTCCATCGCCACTGCCCCGTCACTATACCCACCGCTCTAAGTAGTTCCAACCAACCTGAGAGCTTGCTTGGTACGTTTTCTCGTGAAAAACGTTCCTGGCTTCGCCACTCATATGTTTCAATTCAATTGACATCATTAAATTTATGCTAACGATTATTTATTACCGGAAACTAATGGTGCGTTGACATTGCAGATTCTAAAACTCAAGTGTCTCGTGTTCCGCTTTTGACTTCCTCGGAGGTCTTACATCTCTTTTGACTTGCGCTTTTTCTTTGTCCATTGGATTGGGAACTATTGTGAGTTGGTAGTTGTTGTTTACATCGCTGAGTAGAGAACTCTCTGTTAGGTAGTAGAAGAGGGGTATTTTGATTAAACAATAATAAATAGGCAATACACTCACAATTAATATTAAGTTTAAGAAAATATTGGATCTGTATTTACATTTTTACACCATCATCCAATCATAAATAACTTGTATACTATAAGAGTTTAATGATAATACACTTAATGTGTCATTTAATCACATGTCATCTTTAGTATAACTTTTAAAATATTTATGCTAAAAATTAACCAACTTACCTAAGTTACTATTGGATGTAAAACTATTTTGTATTGTCATTGGATCACCTATTTTCTCTTACAATAACTACCTTAAAAATATATCACCCATGATTTATGATTGGATAACTGGAAAACAGTTTTGCCCTGTTAGTATATAACCACTAACTCTAAGTTTAAATAAATTCATATCTATACTATCAATATTAATTATTTTCACCTTTGGGCAATGTGTGCAAGAGAAATGCTAGCAAGATACTTTATAACACTATCTTTTCAAGACATTTTTATTGGATGAAATTCTTGTGCGTCTCATTAAACATGTAGATCTTGTTTCCCTCCCATTTTGAAAGTAGTGGGATGTGTATAAATTTTAACCATTAAGATACATTATGTGAGAAATTGAATATTAGAGAATGTGATGTTAGCACTCATTTCTATATATATGGTTTTCCTTGAAACAAATGCTAGCAAAACACTAACACTACCTTCTAACACTTATATTTGGTGAAATTATATTTTGTGAAATTTATGTGGATTCTACTAAATATGTGAGTCTCATTCTCTATTTGGTGGGTTCCATTCCTCAACTAGTAGAATTCACATAAATTTAAAAAAATAAGAAAACGTGTGTTGGAAAGAAAGTGTTAAATGAGTTTATTTGGATCAACTCGAATTAGTAAAATGTGTATGTATTAAGTAAAATAACTATTATTGTAACCAAAGAGAGGGGGAACCAGAAAGGGGAAATAATTATTTTGAATATGTAACTATGGTGTTACTAACGGTATTTTTCTTTCTTTTTTCTTTTTTTTTTTTTTCCTTTTGCATGCTCAAGGCCTATGAAAGGCTAAAAACATTTAGAGAAAAGATAAAGGGCAAGCAACAATTCCTTGCCATGTATTCTAGTATTTTTGGTGGGATAACAACAGACCCAGCTGCTATGGTTATTCCTATGGATGACCACATGGTCCACAGGGGCCATGGTGTCTTTGATACTGCAGCAATAATGGATGGGTTAGTGATTTCAACCTCAAATGAGAACTACTCTTTTGTTTTCTACTTCTTAAAGCAGTCAAATGATGTATTTTGTGCATTATAGATACCTATATGAGCTAGATCAACACCTTGATCGCTTTTTAAGTTCAGCATCCATGTCTAAAATAGATCCCCCATTTGATGGTGGAAGCATACGAAGAATACTCATACAAACTGTAAGTGCTTCCAAGTGCAGAAAAGGATCACTAAGATATTGGCTCTCAGCAGGACCAGGTGACTTTCAGCTATCTCCCTCTGGCTGCCACCAATCAAGTCTTTATGCAATAGTAATACAGGATCTGTCACCATCGTCACTTAATTCCAGGGGAGTTAAAGTCGTTACTTCATCTATCCCCATTAAACACCCCAAGTTTGCTATCACTAAGAGTGTGAACTATCTTCCAAATGTGCTCTCAAAGGTGGAAGCTGAAGAAGCTGGTGCTTTTGTAGGCATTTGGCTTGATGGTGAAGGTTTTGTTGCTGAAGGGCCTAATATGAATGTGGCTTTTGTCACTAAAGAGAAGGAACTTATAATGCCCCACTTTGACAAAATTCTAAGTGGCTGCACAGCTAAGAGAGTTTTAACCCTTGCTGAGAGTTTGTTAAGGGAGGGTAAGCTTAAGGGGATAAGGATGAAAAACGTGACTGTTGAAGAAGGTAAGAAAGCGGATGAAATGATGCTTCTTGGCAGTGGAGTTCTTGTTTACCCTGTAGTGCAGTGGGATGAGCAGGTTATTGGTGATGGTGAGTGCTTTTACTACTTGCAGCAAAAAATGATATGATTTAATATCTTCTCTCAAGTAAATTCGATGTATTCTTTTCAAAGTTTTTTTTAAGGTTCGAGTTTCGACGATTGTATTTTTTTGTGTCTTGTTATTCTGTTCTTTAAAATTTCAACTGAGATGCATATTCTTTTCCTGTTAGTATATTTTAAACAGACTTGTATTCATTTTACTGCTTATTTGTGAGCTGCAGATATTAATGGTAAACGTAGGATTCTACTTTCTGAATTGATAATTAGTAATAGAATTGGCTTCTGATCTGCTTGGTTAAGGAAACACTAGTCAAGTTTGCTTTGCCTTATATTTGGGGTCATGCCAACAGTTTAATCATGCTACTTCTTTATGCATTTTTACTTTGATTCTCTACACAAGATATTATCTCCAAAAGTTATACATTTGATGCTTAGTCCTTTGTGGCTAAACTTAAAAATATTTTAGTCAAACAGATTCGATGTTGCTTGTTTTTGTGAATTGTGGATAACTTCTGTTATGCATTTCTTGTAGGTATGTGATGGCTTTTAACATTGGCTCTCTTGATGTATATAGTTTGCTTGATTCATCAGAAATGTCTTTGTAATCATTATCTGATTAAATGTTACTTACCTCTTCATAAGCTGATTGATATTGTGATGATTCCTTGTAGGCAAAGAAGGCCCCATAACACAGGCTCTCTTAAATCTAGTTGTTGAGGACATGAAATCAGGCCCCCCCACTGTTCGTATACCTGTTCCTTATTGAAACAACTTTTTATTTCCTTCTCTACATTTTGTGATGAAGATTCATCAGTAGTTGTGATACTCAAAAAAAGCCCCTACTCCTATTGGAATGCCTATTAATAATGCCATTGCTTAATGGTTTGTACAGCTTGTAGTGTTGTGAGAATCTCTATTCGGGGGAGTTTAATTTTCAAATGTCTTTCTGTTGTCTCATGAACCATTCTTTTTGAGACTTGCTAGTGCAAAACGTGAATAACAAAATTTGACTCATCCTTATTTCCCCATCTTTCGAAGGGACAACTTGCTGCTGCTGGTATCTGTGTACTTTGAATTTGTTGCTGGAAATTTATGAAGGACGTGAGTTTATGTGCAATGATACTGTTAATCTGTTAGGCAAAAGCCATTTGACAAAATAAGATCTAACTAACGAAGAGGGAACAGAAAAAGCTTCAAAGATCACTAATTTATAAAAAATTCCACACCGAATATTTTCTATACCAATTTGTATATCACCTAAAAATTCCATTAAAATAATTCAACTGGCTGCAAAATGTATGTATTGGCATATATTGGAATGACTTTTTTTTTCTAGCATCATCTACCTTATATTTTTTTTTTAAGAGATATGATTATTACATTGTTATTTACTTTTATATTAAAATATACTATTTAATTCATTTAATTTAATATCATTAAAATAAATTATATTTATCTTTTTTATAAAATGTGAGTATTACACTATCCTCATTTTCATATTAAAATATAAAGAAAATTACATTTTCCTCCTTTCGAGAGATGGAAGTATTGCATTGTAACTTCTCTCCTATTTTAAAATATATAATTTAATCTATTTAACATAATATTAATAAAAAAATATTCATTATAAGATTTTAAAATATATACTAAAGTATTTTTAATTTATTAAATTATCATCCACTCACTCAATCATTTTTTAAAATATACGATTTAATTAAAAATAATGATTTATTTTATTAAAATAATAATTCAAAACAATATATATATATATATATATATATATATATATATATATATATATATATATATATATCATATTAATATACATTTATTCAAAAATATATATATAAGTATATAATTTTTTAATAATAGATATTTAGTATAAATTGATTCATTTAAAAATCTGTATGATTAATATACATATATTAGCATTACATTTATTAAATTTAATAAATAATACTATATATAAAATACTAATTTATTTAAATATTTATAAAATATTATATTAATAACATCAATCAAATACTATCTTAAAACTTGTGTGTAATTATATTTTACTTTTATATATATATATATATATATATTTTTTTTTTTAATTTAATTATTTTAAAATATTTTGGTGAAAATAATAATAAATAAATATTTTTAAACATATAGTTAAATTTAACATAATTCTTAATATTTTTTAAATAACAATTAAAGGATTAAATTGAGATAAATTATTATATATTAGAATTCAATAAAATATTTAAATAAAGTTTATGTGTAACAGTGTAATATTCATATTTTGAAGGGTGGTAATGTAAAATATTATTCTAATCTCGTAAGAAGAGAAGTATAATTTTTTACATACAAGACAATAATAAAATAATATTGGTATCTCTCAAAAGAGGAAAGTGTAATTTTTTTAATTTAAATAATATATTAGAGATCAAATTAATTCAAGTTGAATAAAATTAATATAAAGGTTAGATTTCAAAAAATAGTTTTTTTATTTTTTAAGATGCAACTGCATTTAAGATTTTAGATTCCGAGTTAAATTAAAATAGTCACTTACCCGCATTAGTCAATTTAGTGAATGTTTAGATAATGGCTATACTTGTTCCAAAAGTATGTTAAGAATAAAAGGTAAAAAGAATATTCGTTTTTAAAAGTATAAAAAAAGAACAATTATTCAAAAATGCTTTGCACGTTGAGTGGTACTAAAACGGCACAATTCCACCATGCATTTTTTTTATGACTGGAAAGTTGATAGAAGCGAGCAGAGAAAATCACATTAACTATGCTTTACAGTTGTTACCTAAAACACTTTCTTTGGGGGAAAAAAAGTGTTACCATTTGTTTTCTTCTTACTTTTATGTGTGATAATTAGCCATTTAATAATAACTAAAATTTATTCTCGTGTCATACACAAAATATGTAATATTTTTATTTTTATATTATTAATAATTAACTATTTATTAATAAACTAATAATAATAATAATTTTAAAAAGATTACTGTTATTTATATTAGTATATATTTAAATAGATAATAAATTATAGTTTATTTTAAAAAAAATACTAAACTGCTTATTTAGTATTTTAATAATTCACTTCATATTACAATTTAGTTTTTTTAAGAAAAACAATTAGGATATCAAATAAGTCTCAAATAATATCAAAATGATAATTCTATCAACCTACAATTTATCAACATAAGGGCTATTTTTAAGATTTTTAATATTTGAAGGATTTATTTGATATCACAAATATTTTTGGAGGACCCAAATAAATCTTAGAAAATCAAGAACTAAATTAATAGTTTAGTCAAAACAAAAGCTAAAGTGCTAAAGTGATAAAGTTTAAGTTATAAAGTTTATATATCAATAATTATATATCAATATTTTCCACATTAAGGTTATCACATTAATATAAATAGAAAAGGAAAAATTAACAAATTAAATTACATTTTCTTACCCTCATAAAAGGATTTATTCATAAAACGTGCTCTAAATTTATACTAATATTTAGTAAAGAAAATATCAAACTCAATAAAACCATTTTATAATTTCACTAATCACTGTATCAAAACAAATGTCATTTTAACTTATAAATCATCATTTCAGAGGTATATATAATTAATACCATTTATTGAATTCCAATATATTTTCATCGATAGAGTGATTACTTAAATAGTTATTAACTAAATTTAAGTAACTAATTCATTTATCACAATCAAATTAATTAAAACAAAAACCAAAAATTTTTTTATTGCACACTCCATTTAATTGTTTATATTACTATGCAACATTATATTTAGCAATCAATTTCAATTTTTCATTAAATAATTTAATTAATTTCCAACACTCAAATTTTATTAATTTTAGCTATTTCATTTAAAAAATTATTATTACATTCAATAAAAATAATTCGATCTCCATTTAAAATTAATAATTTAAATATAATTATAAGTTCATCTCATATTTGCTAATCAAGATCTATATTTGATATGCTATATATTGATGATAAAATTTTTATGCTCCTTTTACAAATATTATTGGTATAAATAAAATTAAACTATTAACAATGAAACATTCAAAAAGTTAAATTAAATAATTGTTCAATTATTTTTTATTGAAACTTGCATTATTATGACTAAATAAATAAAAGAATAATACTTTAAGGAAATTTCATTAATGCGTTTTTTTTTATTTTATTTACTTAATATGAATATAACGAAGTATGTGTTTTCTAATTTATTAAAAAATTCAATTTATTTTATATTTATTTAGAAAGAAAAAAAATGTAAAAATATTAAATTTAAAACAAAAGAAAAATACAAAAAGAGTGAAATGAGATTCTGGACAACGAAAAAAAATCAAGTTATATAATTTTTAAAATATAAAAAATGTCATGTCACAAGTGAGGTGGCAGAACTTTTCTAAATTATATGGATAACATTAATTATTATTAATTATTAATTTAATATAATTTTGGAGGTTGACTTCCTACATTAGTCAATCATCTCTTAATTCAAGATCTGCATCTTAAGACCCCACCTACACTAGGAGTATCCATTCTTGTATCACATCAAAGCACTTTCATATCACAATAAGTCCCAACTTCTTGGTAGTCTGGTATAAGTTGTTTCAACCCAAGCACTAAACGACTTGTATACCACTTGTGAGCCCAAAACCCCACTCTCGATGTGGCAAGACACATGTCTATCTACCTTGTCATGTAATCACTCACTTATATATAACCTCTTTACTCCTTTAGAAAGGTAAGAAGTTTACTATTTCTCCCTCATACATTCTTGACCATCTATTCTCTGTCAAAACCCCTATTGACTTGATTATCGTAGCATGTGCAAGAACCTTTCCTTTGGGAGCACTGTCATCCAATACCTCCATTGAAGACCATTCCAAATAGTTAAAGGAAGACACAAGACCTATCTAGACCATCGAGACAAAACATTGACGTCGTAGGTGGGAACGATACTTCTTCATCGATCTCACCTACTCTCATCATGGAACAACCTTCACGTACTGGAACGTCCAAAGATTATACTCCTTTTACCACATCCTCTAGGCCATCTTCATCCTAACAATCTACTCAACATGCAAATACCATCACACTGGCTCAAATACTTCAACAACATCAAAGAATACTCGAAGAACAAAAGTGCCTCATCAATACCTTTAAGCATCAAGCTAACCCCAACCCACACCCAACAACATCGTACGATGATAGTCGTATGCCATCCTCTCAGTTTTCACCATCTCACCATCACTTTTGTCATCAAGAACCTTGCATATTTTCAACGACGGCTCCATGACCACAAACTACTGTTAGAAATAATAATTAGAAAATAAATGGTTGTAAGATGAAGAGTTGTTAGTTATTCTGGATTAAGGAGCAGTTACTCTACATTAAGAGACAATTACTCTACATTAAGGAGCATTTATTTTGTATTAAAAGACATTATTATTTTGTAACCACTATTTATGAGTATTTAGTGTGTTAATTAAAAGACGTTGTAATGTTATGAATTGCTCTATTATTAATAGGGTATCAACCTATGTAACTGATAAGCCAAGATATAAAAATATTTTATTTCTATTTTCTAAAGTCTCCTCTAGTTTGTCTAACAAAGTGGTATTAGAGCTTAGGTTCTGGTAAATTGAAAGAAATGATTAATGAGTTAAGAGATGACAAATAATAACTTGAACTTGTTTCAATTCCCTCGTCTTACCAATGAGAATTATAACAATTGGTGTCGTCGCATGAAAGTCTTGCTAGGTTCCCAAGATGCATGGGAGGTTGTGGAGAAAGGTTATACTCTTCCTGAAGATGTGACTATTTTGTCACATGAGAAGGAGATTTTAGTAAAGACAAAAAAGAAGGATCAACAAGCACTTACCTTCATCTATCAAAGTTTAGATAAAGCTATATTTGAGATGGTGTCTAATGTATCCAGCTCTAAATAAGCTTGGGAGATTTTGAAAACCTCTCTTGAAGGTGTTGACAAGGTGAAGAAGGTGCGCCTACAAACTCTACGAGGAGAGTTTGAATCCTTGCGTATGGAGTCTGAATCAATTTCAGATTTTGACAATAGGGTGATGACAGTAGTGAACCAAATGAAGCGTTACAGAGAGAATATGGAAGATATTCATGTGGTAGAAAAAATTCTTCATTCTTTAACCATAAAATTTAATTTTGTGGTTTGTGCAATTGAAGAGTCAAAGGATTTAGAATCAATGACAGTGGACCAATTGATGGGTTCACTTCAAGCATATGAAGAAAGGTTCAAGAGAAAACATGAGGAGCCTTTGGAGTAAGTCTTAAATGTCAAAGCTTCTTTGAAAGGAAATGGAGGAGAAAAATATCAGAGAGGACGTGGACATGGACGTGGACGTGGATGTGGACGTAGCCAAGGAAGAAGAGGAAGAGGTAGAAGAGGAGATCATGACAACTTTTATAATACTGAAAAGAGTGATCAACCCACCAAAAGTCGTGGAAGAGGAAAGAGGTAGAGGCAATTTTGGTAGAACAAATGAAAGGAGGTATGATAAATCTAATGTTGAATATTATAGTTGCCATAAATATGGTCATTTTTCTTGGGATTATAGAACCAATGTTGAAGAAAAGGTAAATCTTGTTGGTGATAAAGAAGAAGGTGAAGAGCCAACACTGTTGCTAGCACTTAATGAAGATAGTGATGATAAGAGCCTATGGTATCTTGACAATGGAGCAAGTAATCACATGTGTGGTTACAAGGAGAAATTTGTGGAGCTTAAAGAGAAGGTGAAGGGAAATGTTTCCTTTGGTGATTCTTCCAAGGTGCAAATCCAAGGGAAAGTTACTATTTTAATTTCTTTAAAAGATGGCTCTCACAAATTCATCAAGGATGTCTATTATGTTCCTAAATTAAAAAGTAATATTTTGAGTTTAAGACAACTTGTTGAGAAGGGTATGAAAATCCTTATGAAGAAAATTGTTTGTGGTTTAGAGATCAAAATTCTAATTTGGTTGCTAAGGTATTTATGTCAAGAAATAGAATGTTCATGTTGAGCATTAAGACCAATGAAGCAAAATGCTTAAAGGCTAGCATAAAAGATGAAGCGTGGTGTTGACATATGAGGTTTTGGCACTCAGTTGTAGAATGGTTATACTCTCCCTTGAAAGGTGTTAATAAGTTCTTTTGAAATTATAAGAATCTCAAGTTTTAAGCCCCATTCTCCATGAGGTTCGTGGTGGTGGAACCTCCAAGTGTCCCTTATAGGACTTTGCTGACCAAGTTGTTGGATGCAGCATCTTGGTCTCTCATGGCCTTTTCCATCATTTGTATAACTTCCTAAGTCATGTTTGGTTGCCCTATTCCTCTACCACAAAGTCTACCAACCATAATTTCTACCTACATTGCACTTGATATTGAGTTAATATCTCATAATAAGGCAAAATAAAATTCATGACAAGACAAACATCACTATTTATGCTAACCATAGTTTGAATGAATTGAATTTCTCTAATACTAAAAGGCAACACCTAAGTAGTATTACCATAACCTTTTACAATAACTTTGTGAAAATAAATAATATTATAAGAACTTTAACAACCTCATAACAAAACATAATATTTACATGTCTAGGGTACCTAAGGTACCTTAGAAAGTCTCAAAATAACTACATAATCCATGCCTCAACATAAAGGTCTCAAATACAAAACATAATTTAATTGTTTATAAAGTTATGTCCTATAAAAGTAATGTAAACCATGCTCAACCCCGTACTTGGCTCTCTACTTATTGACTTCTAACTTGTTCATTATGGAACATGTAAATTGAAACTAAGATATAACAATATAACAATATAACACATTTCATAAACATAAGCATATACATGTTCAACATTTATCTTTCATATAACATAATAGTAAAGCATATAAACATTTCATAGTCATAGTAGTTGTAATTGCATGTTTTATTTACACATTTTCTTATATATCTTCCATGGAAAATTTTGAGATCATCATCTTCAAGAAGTGTCCCTCTTATTCTTCTTTACTTATCCTTCTTTTATTGAAGGAAATTTATTTATCACTTTTGGGATCTAAAGGTGGCAAAATCTTTTGTTGCCAAAGAGGGAAACATAAATATATATTTTTTTTCTTTTTTAGCACTCTTTGTGTAACGACTCGCAATTGCTATAATAAAACTCAACCTATTTTGAAATATAATTGTTTAATTTAAGAAAACTCTTATTTCATTTGTTAATGAAAATGCGTATAAATTTTTTGTGAATCAATTAAAATTAGCTCATACATGCAGATTTGAAATTTACTGAAAATATAGCTCCATAGCATACATAAGTCATACAAATCCAAGTATCTAGTGTAATAGTTTGTGTCTTATGACACTTACAACCCAAAATAAATAAATAAAAAGTGTACAACACATATGTCTCTCAAAAGCCATATATTATCATCATTAGGGAGGGGGATACAAGACTCATATACCTTAGGTTGATTATACACTAACTATTAAGAAGGAGGAGGATGAGACGACAACTCTTGTTGAATAGCTTCAGAATTTACTCTATGACAATGAGCATGAGGTCCAGGACGAGTAGGGTCACAACGATGGATTCCAATTAGTTGAGCTTGAGTGAGGTGCATAGGTCGACTTCACATCTCCCATACAAGCATATAAAAGTCTAATGCATCATAGAACATAGCAAAAATCAGGGTAGTGGCACATGGTGTGAAGTTGATGGTGATGTCGCCATAGTACCCAACACATTCCAAGTCTAGATTAATCGTCCAGGCCCTTCCTAAGCCCTCCATGAACTATAGGAAGAAAATGTCCAAATGTATTTTGTTGAACGACATGCAAAATCGAGATCAATTCCTCGATAGTCTTGACGTCTTCTCCCAACTAAATGTTGTTCGAGGTCATTGTAGTTGCACAAATGTGGTGAGAAATGTAAGGATAAGCTCACAAAATAAAACATATAAATAAAGCATATGAAGTGCAATAAACAGTCAAATTCCCACAAAGTACAAGTATTCAAATAAAATCACCAATTCAGACTTCTTAAACCTACTAATATAGACCAATCCTACACCATAGAGACTCTAACTTTTAAGTGATTAGTCAGACGCTTCCTTTAACTTAGTATACATGACTCTCAAGTCATTACAACACGACATATATCAATGAGATAGGTGGTTTGTTGGGATAGGTATACATGGGTAGTGGCTCACCGCAACACAAGTTTTCAATAACCTTGAATCCTTGTGGAATCGCTTGTCGCCCTATCCTCAAGATATAATTGTCACACACCTCTTATTTGATAATAGGCTTAGAGCCTCAATCCAGACAGCCAACCAAATTTACGTGCCTACTCACAACATAGTATAAAACTACGTACATGTATACTCAGTATCCCTCATCAACAACAATGCATATATATTATTCTCAAACCGACACCACTTTATAGCATTCATCGTGTGGACGAATAGCAAGTTCATTAAGCCTTATGAGTCATCGATTTTTAAGGTTTCACTTAAAATTTTTGGAGTTATTTACATTTTTATTTTTATTAGGGTAACTTGGTAGGAAATAACATCTTGATTCAAGGAGAAGGATCTTTACTTAGAATTTCCTAATTTTTTAATTCTTGCTCGGCAAGCTCGTGTTTGCCCAATGAATCCTCTTGTAAATTTCCTTTCTCGCTCAATAAGTATGCTCCTTCACCCAATGAGTCCTCTTTGTGGAAGTTCTTGACTTTTCAAGTTGACCTACTCACTCAATGAATTGTCTTATATCACTCAACTAGTTATTCAATTTGCTTGCTTAGCGAAGTATTTGCTTTTCTTAGTGAAATGGACCCCAAAGAAAATTGCTCCCTAATCCGCCTAGCGAATTAGTAAGTTCGCTCAGGGAATTGAACCATAAAGAGTTTTCACTCTCAAGTTTTTCAAAGTTCATAGTCTTTGCTCAATGATTTAAAATTTTTCTAGGTTTTTGTGATCCTCACTCAACGAGACATAGCTCTCACTCAACAAAGAATGTGCGTTAGATCGCTTTGGCCCCATTTGAGACTTTTCTTGAAAACATGCAAACTCTATTTTTTTTATTGAGATTTTATATTGAAATTAAATTAAATTTTATCCCGTAATTATCTTTCAACCACTTAATTAATCACACAAGAAACACATTGTTACACTTTGGAATTCAAAGGGTGAATGTCACATTGATAAGCGGGTTTTCAATCATCTTACCACATCAAATAAAACTAAAGCTAACTATAGTATAACTAACCCTAGATCGATTCTCTCAAGGACACAATGTGTTTAATTGTGACTAAGCATGGAATGTAGAGAATTATGCAAAAATCGCTAAATGTTGTGAAATGCTGACTTACTGTCGGTTGGCTTAAGTGCGACCGGGATGATCTCGGTGGGAGATCGACTGGAACTGCTGATATGATTCCGGCTTAGACAGATGCGACGGAGTCGGACTAGAGTCAGACTGGACTCGGTCTCAGACCAGGAAGAACAGTAAATAGGGGGGTTTTGTGTTTAAGTGCAGAAAAATAAACTAAGTATTGTAGTAAACTAAACTACGCTAACTAACTACTATACCAAATCCGAATTCAACACACAATCAGTTTATAGATTCTTTACTTAAGATTATACTCCGAATCAACCTTAGATTCTTATGACAATCACGGAACATTTGTCCATTGTCATACCGAGGATTTACACAATCGCTACCTCATCAGTTGGCAAGGAGTATGTACTTGGTTGATTTTAAGTTCTCTACCTAACCAGATTATTAAACCAGTTCCAATCGGTCCTAGTCTAATATGATCTACTTCTAACAGTGTGTAATCGCAGCAAAGTTAAAGAATATTAAAAGCACAGGAATTATAATCAGAAGACAGAAATGCAAACTGCTTATATTATTGAAAACAAACTCGAGTACAAGGTGAGAAATTCAGAGTTTCCAGAGAATCCGCCTTCCACAATTATCACCTTGGAAGGACGGCGATGGTGCACCGCTGATGGCCAGACGTTGAGGTTTTTGTCCACCAGAGTGCATCGGCTATACCGAGCGAACACCTCCGACAGCTTCCAACTTCCCAAATCTTGGTCCTGTACCTCCTCGATCGAGAGAGACACCTTACTGAAGCTTCATGTACCACCATGCTAGCTTGGAACGCCTGCAATTGCTAACGGTGCTAGGTCTAGAATTCCACTGTTTTTCCCCACCGAAGACGTGGCCTAGTGATGAGCCATATTTTATACACCTTACAGGGGCCTAAGATGAGTGTTTTAGAGATCAATTTGTGCTTAAGAATTGAGTCTTAGCTAAGATTCATATTATGGACCTAGAAATGGAGAAAGTATAAATTTGTGCTAATTTTCAAGTCATAACTAATAAAAGATTCATCCCTCTTTGCAGGATAACTCCAAATGATCTTGGGCCATCAAGAAGAGTCTCGGCCCAAGTGAGTCGTCCTGGCCAGACCAACCCATCCCAGGACCGGCCAACTCTGCAGGTCCAGCAGCAGCCCAAATCAGCAAATCCAACCTGGGCGACCAGCTCAGCTCCAAAGCCAACTCAGCTGCCATGTCACCCTGGAGAAGCTTGCAACACAAGATACGCAAGGGTAGAATAGGAAATACAATCTGTAAATTTCGTTAGGAGTTCGTTAGCTAGCATGTTCAGTAAGGCCAGCTCGTGCGTATATAGGTAGAGCTAGGCACGTTTAATGGTTGTTGAATTCATACTTCATTCCATACACTATACGCCCCATTACTCTTGCACATTCTCCATCCTCACGGTGGTCCACGATTCTTCAATAGCGTTTCTCTTGATCGAGGAAATGCAGGTCAAGGATTGAGAGGCCGAAGGTTGTTAGAGGGGACCGCTTGGCTTGTCATCTCACTTTGGTGGACCTCATCCTCAACGCTTTGGCTAATAGAGGTGAACCATCATCGTTCAACCATGGCGATTGTCGTGGACAACGGATTCATTGAATTCACACCCTGTGTTTGAATTTCATTCTTAATAATATGAGTAATTTCTGATTCCAATATCGTGTTTGCGATTTCTGCATTTTAATTCACTTGCTATGTCATGATTGCATATAGTAATGTGAACAAACGTTGAACTAGGCTGATTGAAACTGGTTTAACAACTTCAATAGGTAATCACTTAGAGAACCTAAAATCAACTCTGAACTTAATCCCTACCAACTGATGAAGTAGTGATTGTGTAAATCCTTGGTATTGCAATGGATGAATGTTTGGCCATCGTTATAAGAGAATCCAAGGTTGATAGGGAACGTGAATTTGAGTGAATGAATCAGAACTGACTTAATTATTGAGACGCAATACGAATATAGTAGTAGTAGTGCCGAGAGCAAATCAGCGCATAGCCGAGAGTGAGTCTGCATCCTACACTTGAATTCTACCTTACTTAGTTTTCACACAAAGTCATAATCGAACGCACCGTGTCCTTGAAAAAATTCAACCTAGGGTTGACTATGCTATAGTTACCTTTAGTTTATTTGATGCGCGTTGAGACAACTAAAAACGAGCTTATCACCTAGCGCGCTTTATTTATACACAAGCTGGGCAACTACAACGCACCATAATCCTAACAGATTACAAATTTGAATTATTTATTACAGATTTCTCAATCCTAGGAGATTACAGATTCCTCAATCCTAGGAGATTACAGATTCCTTGATCCTATCATAATCATATGTGCATTGTGGATTCCTAATTTCTATCATAATCATATATGCATTACAAATTCCTTAATTCTAGCATAATCATATCTGCTTTACAAATTCCTTAATTCTAGCATAATCATATATGTATTACAGATTCCTTAATTCTAGCATAATCATATCTGCTTTACAGATTCCTTAATTCTAGCATAATCATATCTGCATTACAGATTCCTTAATTCTAACAATCATATATGTATTACAGATTCCTTAATTCTAGCATAATCATATCTGCATTCTTGCCGAAGTGATTTTAGCCACTGAAGTTGGCTTTGACAGGAAGGCTAGTCTGGCTAGGACCGCTTCTTCTGTGCCGAGATACTTCAATTGGGTTAGAACGCTCTTGGTTGGGCCGAGACATCCTGAGCTTGGGCTTGCAAAATAAATCCACTCTTTTATTAGTTAAAATCCTCATTTTAGCATAGATTTATATTTTCCTATTTCTAGGCCCATAATTCGAATCTTAGCTAAGATGTGATTCTTAGTTATCAAAGAGTATCAATAATACCCATCTTAAGCTCTTGTGAGGTGTATAAAATATGACTTATCACACACCTTGTCAAACGAATAACATAGTTAAAAATTTTATTTCTACCATTTTTTTGAAACTAAAGTGTAAATGTTCCATCTTGCTAAAGGGGTATCTTAGTCTTATGTACGCATTCAACATCATATATAGACTTAACGCCATAGTTTGCTCATATATAAGAGTGGGAAACACATAGGGCAAGTATAAACAATTAAATAAACATACTTGGTTTCAAGGTCACATGCTCAATGTTGATATGGTCATGCTTAGTATGGAAGACCTCGTGCTCAGCATGCTTAAGTGGCATTTAGTGTTGACCTACATGGCATCCTACATAGCTCTCTATTGGTAATTTTTTCTTAACACATATAGTGACAAATTTCTCCTAAGTCTGGATCCTCACACTTAAACAATTGTCAATGCTACGAATATACAAATAAGATTAGCATGAAAATAGAGTGTAATCGTGGAAACTTAAGATTGAAAAAGGAATTGAAAGGAATAAAATAGATAAGATTCATAAATGTCTTACAACTAATTTCTTGGAAATCAGATAAGAGAAAATGAGATTTGCCACAAACTTCATGGAGAACTTGATAAAAATTAAGTGTTTTAATCTAAAAATAAGTTGAAAGAACTCTCTCCATTGCTTGCTATGCAAGATTCACAAATGAATTCACAATTGTTACAATTTAGTTTGGATTAGGTTTATATATAGATCCTAATTACAAATTAGGTATGAAAACAAGCTAAGCAAAAAGACATTGGGCCTTGGATCAAGCACAACCCAAAATCAAGGCCTAAAACACATTGATCAGCAGTGCATCCACAGGGGTCAACCAAAGGAAGTGCGTCTAAAGGAACCAAGTACCGTCCAAAGGACTTATCGTCTAAAAGGACCAAAAAGCTAGACGCATCCAAAGCTTCAGGCTTCCAACAAACAAAAACAAGTTACAAAAACTATACAAAGCCCTAGAACTACTCAAGGGCACAATGATGAGTCACAATTTATACATCTTTTAGACACCTAAGAAGGAGGTTTGCAAGACTATTCTGTGCTTAAGAGTGGATTGTTAGCTAAGATTCATTCTATGGGTTCGATTATAGAGGAAATACAAATCTGTGTTAATTTAGATTTCTTAGCTAATAAAAGTGTCACTCCTTCTTCTGTAGGCCAAGCCGAGTTGACCAGGGTCAACAAAAGGAGTTTCAGCCGAGATGAAGTCGTCCCGGCCAGACCGATTCCGTCTCGGCCAAGCCAGAGTCATCTCGGCAACCCACGCCCAGCAGCCCAGTAGAGAGGCCTAGTTGTATTGACCACATCAGCTATCCAGCTCGGAGGCCATCTCATCGTCAGCTCAAATGCCATGTCACTCCTAGGAAATCTGCCATGTCACGTTAAAAGATCTGCATAGGGGTAGAATAGGATCTTTCACAATGTAATTCTGTTAGGATTCGTTAGGATTAGCATATCACAGCTCGTGTATATATAGGAAGATCTGTGCACTTTTTAGATGTTCTGTCTTTGAATTCACTCAAATTTCGTACTCACTGTACCCATTTTTCTCGCTCTCGCTCTCTCCGTTTTCACGGTGGTGCACGGTGCTCATTGGCGTTTCTCTCGATTGAGGAAGTGCAGGTCTGAGACTGGGAAGCCGAAGTCTGCCAGAGGGGACCGATCAGACTACTGACGCACTCTGGTGGAGCTGATCCTCAGCGTTCAGGCTAACGGAGGTGAACCACCACCATCAACCATGGCGATCGTCATGGAAGATGGATTCATCTGAAGTCAGAACCACTGTATTTGTATTCTATTTCTATTAATCGATTTCATTCTGCATTTCATATCTCCTTTCTCTTCCCTCTTCCTTAATTCATGTTTGAATCGCGATTGCATTTGAATATGAACAATGTTAAGCTAAGCCGATTGGAACTGGTTTAACTAATTCAGTAGGCAATCAGTTAACGATAGTTAATTGAGAACCTAAAATCAGCTTTGCACTTAATCCCTGCCAACTGATGAGGTAGCGATTGCGTAATTCCTTGGTATGGCAACGGACGAATGTTTGGCGATCGTCATAAGACTACCAAAGGCTGATATGGACTGAGAACTGGAGTGTGGAACCTGAACTGGACTTGAACTAATGGAACTGAACATGAACACAATTATATAATAATAACAATAGTAATTAGTAACAGTAGTATATGTTTACTGCATTCATAGTCTTAGCTTACTTTCTGCTTTACTTGCACTCCAACCCCCCCTTGTTTACTGCCTTTAAGTCTGAGACAGAGGTAGTCCACCTCTATAGCGTCTGTCTGCACTCAACCGAGATCAAGCAGGATCGTCTCTATTGAGGTCGACTCGGCTCAGTCTCTGTTGAGAGCAACTCGGCCATTGCCAAGACGAGTCAGTACTTTACATCTCAGATTCTACTCCACTTCACTTTACACCAATTCACAACTGAGCACACTGTGTCCTTGAGAAGAATGACCTAGGGTTAGCTATGCTATAGTTAGCTTTAGTTATTTGATAAGCGCGTTGAAACGACTAAAAACGCCCATCATCACACAACTACAAAGTATGAATAACGTTAAGCCTTCTTTGGACGCTCCTTGTCCTTTAAGGTGATCCATCTTCCTTTAAACTTCCTCTTCAAGCCTCTTCAACCTCCATCTAGTTAGGGGTCCTTCAAGGGGTTCAATCACTTCATGCTTAGTGTTCTTCCCTTGCTCTTCCTACATTCCTGAATTTACATCAGACTCCTCTCCTAAAAAGAATTTGTCCTCAAACTTAGGTCATCTATTCCGGAAATAAAAGGAGACAAGTCAACAATATTGAAATTAGTACTACCTCCATATTCTTAGGGCATGTCCAGGATATAAGCATTATCATTTATGTTATGTAATATTGTGAATGGTCCATCCCCTCGAAGGAGAAGTTTAAACTTTCTTAAGCTTGGGAATCTTTTCTTCCTTAAGTGGACCTAAACCAGGTCACCATGTTCGAAAACTTTCCCCTTCTTGCCTTTGTTGGCACTTTTAGCATACTAATTACCCTTTTCCATATAAACACACTCTTTTTCATGCAATTTAGTCACAAAATGAGCCTTGGAAAGGCCATCCTAATAGACTATGGATGTCATACTAAGCAAGGGTAACAAGTCCAAAGGAGACAAGGGGTTAAAACCATACACTAGCTCAAAAGGAGTGTGGAATGTAGTTTTATTGACTACCATGTTATATGAAAATTCAATATGAGGTAGTCATTTCTCCCAAAATTTTAAACTTTTTTCAATAAAACACCTTAAGAGTTGAAACAAAGTTTTGTTTACCACTTTAATTTTCCCAATCGTCTAAGGGTGGCAAGTGGTGGAAAAAAGTAGCTTAGTGTCAAGCTTGCTATAGAGGGTCCTCTAAAAATGGCTAAGAAATTTAGGGTCCCTATACAAGACTATGGTCTTAGGGAGACCATGTAGTCTTACCACTTGCTTAAAGAATAAATTGGCCATGTGACATGCATCATCAACCTTATGATAAGGTATAAAATGAGCTATCTTAGAAAATATGTCTACTACCATAAATATGGAATCTCTACCCGTTCTTGACCTTGGTAAGCCCAGAACAAAGTCCATAGAGATATCCACCCACGGTGAAGTAGGAATAAGAAGTAGGGTATACAATCCATTGGATAAGACCTTGAACTTAGCCATCATGCAAACTAAGCACCTCTCACAAATCTAATGCACATCTCTCCTTATACAAGGTCAGTAGAAATGCTCATGCAAGGTCTCATACGTCTTTTGTTCCCCGAAATGACCCATTAGGCCACCTTCATGTGCCTCTCTGACTAGCAATTCTCTAATTGAACTCCGAGGCACACATAACCTCTTTTCCATAAATAAGAATCCTTTATGCCTAAAGAAGCCTCCCTTGGCCGAGTTGGTGCAAAATTCATAAGCCTCTTTGAAGTCATCATCCCCCACATACAAATCCTTAAAGCTTTCAAAACCCAGTAGTTTGGTTTCTAGCATGGCAAGTAATGCATGCCTTCTCGAAAGGGCATAAGCCATAATATTAGCCTTTCTTTGTTTGTGTTTCATGATGTATAGGAGTTGTTCCAGAAACTCAACCCACTTGGCATGCCTTTTGTTTAACTTATGTTGACCCCTCAAATGTTTGAGTGACTCATGGTCACTATGGACGACAAACTCATTGAATAGTAGGTAGTGTTGCCAAACTTATAAAGCCCTAACTAGAGCCTAGAGCTCTTTTTATACGTAGAATAATTAAGTTGGGAACCTTTTAGTTTCTCACTAAAAAAGGCAATTGGGTGCCCTTCTTACAATAGCATTGCCCCTATGCCCACATTGGACGCATCACATTCTAGTTTAAAAGACTTGTGAAAAATTGGAAGTGCTAGAATTAGGGTATTAGATAGTCTATCATTCAATGCTTGGAAGGCTTTTTCCTAAGGTTCTTCCTACTTGAACCTAACATTCTTTTAATTATCTCACGTTTGTAGGTGTTGCGCAACTTTGGATGGCCTTCACCTTTTCTTCATCCACTCTAACTCCTTGTGAGCCAACCACAAACCCTAAAAAGATTACCTCACTAGTGCAAAACGTGCACTTGTCCAAGTTAATGTACAACGATTCATTCTTTAGAAGTTGCAACACATCTCTAACATGCACAACATGATCATCTACACATGCAGAATAAACAAGAATGTCATCAAAGTATACAGCCACATAGTGTTCGATAAGACCTTTTAGGACGTGGTTTATGAGTCTCATGAATGTACTAGGGGCATTAGTCAAGCCAAAAGGCATAATTAGCCATTCATATAGACTGAACTTGGTCTTGAAGTTTTTTTTTTTTACATTTGTCTCCTTTCACTTGGATTTGATGATATCCACTCCGCAAATCAATCTTAGAAAAGACACTAGCCCCATGCAATTTGTCAAATAAGTCATCTAGTCGTGGATGGGGTGTCTATATATAATTATGATCGCACTTATGGGTTGACAATTTATACACATGCACTTTGACCCATCTTTTTTTGGCATTAAAATCAAAAGTACTACACATGGAATTTTACTTTCACAAACCTGCCTTTTTTCAACAAGCTTACCAACTTGTTGAATTTCCTTACTCTCTTTAGGGTTAGCCTTGTAGGTTGCTCTATTAGGCAAAGTTGCTACCAATGTAAAGTCGATGTGGTGCTCAATGCCCTTGATTGAAGGCAAGTCTTTTGGTATATCTTTGGAAAACAAATCTTTGAAATATCCTAGCATCTCTCTAAACCCTGTAAGCAAAATAGATAAGGGAGAGGATACATGAAACACATATCAGTAGGTAAAAGGTATAAAGGCTCTCTTCTTTCTATTTAAAGCTTTTTTGCCTTCTACTCTCTTATTTTCACACTTTTCTTTTGGACAGATTTTTTCATCACTTTTTTTTTCATTTTTTCTCTTTTGGATGCTCTTCTACGTCACTCTGCTTCTTATTGGTCTTTCTATTTTTCTATTTATTTTTGCTCTTTTCATTCTTTTTCCTTCTTCATATTCATTTTCAATTTATCTTCATTCACCTCTCTTGGAGATAAAGGTTTAAGGGTCACCTTTTGTCTCATATGAACAAATGAAAATCTATTAGTAACCCCATCATGGGTCACCTTCCTATCAAACTGCCATAGCCTACCTAAAAGGATGTGAGTAGTCTCTATAGGTACCACATCATATAAGATCTCATCATTATACTTCCCTAAGGTAAACACCAATGGAACTTACTTATCCACTATCATTTCTCCCTTAGCACTTAACCACTACAACTTGCAAGGCCTCAAGTGCACTAAGGTAGGGAGGTTTAGTTTCTCTACTAGCCTCTAGCTAGCCATGTTGACACTATTGCCACCATCTATAATTATAGAGGAAAGCTTCCCTTTAACATGACACCTAGAGTGAAATACGTTCTCCCTTTTAGAGTCATTGTCCTTGTTCACCAGCCTTCTCACCATGAGGAGATCACCTCATCATGAGAGGAGTCACTTGAAGACTCAACCTCACTTGAGGAAAAGGATTCTTCACAGGAACTCTCACTCTCCACATTTCCATCCTACCTCATAATCGTGTTCCTCTTGTTAGGGGTAATTAAAGTCAATGTGCCTTTTCCCTAAGCAATAAAAACATTTGATGCTACTACTTCTAGACGAAGAAGTCAGGTTACATGGGGTAGCTTCTTCCTTTCAACCATGGGCACTCCCCTTCTTTGGACTCTTGTCCTTTCTAGGTCGTTCTCTCTCTTTTTCCTTACTTTTCCAACTATTAGAACTGTTGGTACAGGTTTTCTTTGAGGCCAGACACCTCCTTTGTTGAGACTCAACTCTAGTTCCTTGGTGCACAGGTCGTCCAAAGAGGTGTAATGGTATAATTCAACAACATCTTATATCTCTCTATTCAAAACACATTACCTCTCATTAAAGCAACTTCCATCTCTTTGAAATATTCCTCTATACTTTTGGCCCCTTGATATATTCTCTGCAATTTATTGTACAGGTCCCGAGCAAAGGAAGTAGGCACAAATCTCAACCTTATTTCCCTCTTAAGATCTAGCCATGTATCTATAGGCCTTTTTCTACCTTCTCTAACTTCTCTAATGCATTAGTTCCACCACAGTAGAACATACCTGCTAAACTCATAGGTAACCATCCCCACTCTTACGTAACCATCATAGTTAAAACATACAAGGACTTGGTCTACCTTCATCTCCCATTCCAAATATGACTCTATGTGTTTATCTCCTACAAATGGTGGAATTTTGCACTTTCGTGCGTCCAAAGGATCTTTCTTAGGATCTTCTTCAAATCTCCTTACTCTTTGAGGTTCTTTTTCGTACCTCTTTTCTCTCCTAGGTTCCTCTTCTTCATGTCTCCTTTCCCTCATTGGCCTATCACTTATCTCACTTTTGTGTGACCTATGAGACCTATTGGACGGGCTACTAGGACTCTTACTACAACTCCTTTCACTCTTATGCATGGAGACACCAAACTTCCTTTTGCCTCTACTAAAGTCCTCTACCTTTGCATTAACACTCTACATGTCTATTCTTATGGATTCTATCCCTCCTCCCAGTTTCTCTAACTCCTCTTCCAACCTTTTCATGTATCGCATCACCTTTCTGGTTTTAGGTGAATAGCTCTTCATATTATCCCTGCTATCTCCCATCTTTTCCTTCTTTGTAATCAACACAACACTTGCATTTCCTAAACACAAAAAAACCTGTAGTAATATGTTAGTTAAGGCAAGGCAAATCTCGCCATTCCTAAGTGTCTACTCTCTACACTCGTGTATTCACTTTTAGGGGGCTTTTCCTATTATGTGCTATCTTGTCTTTTACCACTCTACTATCAACTATGCCTTGTACTAGAACCTAGATTCTATTAATCAAGTTCTTAGATGCAAGCGAAAGCCATCGAATCACACTAACTTTTCAGAATTTAAAGGATGAAAAGTCTTTGATGCAACTAAAGAAGTCAAATGAAAACAAGCAATAGAAGTATGAGAAATAAAAGCTTACTTAAATAAGTATTCAAGTAAAGACAACATGAAGACTCTACGAAATTAAACAAAACTAAAGAGAGACAAAAACATGTATTAAACTAATGGAAACACTTTGTCATCCAATACACTAATGTGCAAAGCGCCATCATCCAAAGTGCTAACAAGCAAAATTCAAACTTATAATGAGACTCGAACAACACTTAACAAATTAGAAATTACGAAGTGATATATGATTTGTCTTTGGACCTTCAACAAACTTTTTCTTTTTATGTACACACTTTTTGTTTTAGTGGCTATTACTCCGTTTCTATTGCACTGGTTTCAGTCACAGATCGTACAAAAATTCTTTCAAAAACTTAATCAATTTTGCAATAATAGAATTCATCAAACCAAACGAGAATCAAATTGCATTGAATTGTTTTCAAAATTTATCAAGATCAAACCAAGGAAAATGACAATTAAATTGAAAATTTTCTTGGCAATAACTAGGCGAACAAAACCTTATCTGAAAATTTTAAAACGAACCGATAATTGAAGTAAAATTACGCATCCAAGAATTTACCTCTTGACACAACTACAAATGAATGTAAATCGAATTATTGAGCTTAAATTGCAACACATTTTTTGAAGTGTAGATGCTTTGAATACCACTTGATGGACTTTTCCTAAGCCTGGATCCTCACACTTACCACAATTGCCAATGCTACAAAGATACGAGTAAGATTAGCGTGAAAACAAAGTGTAACAAAAACTTAAGATTGAAAAAGGAATTGTAAGGAATAAAACGGATAAGATTCAAAAATGGCTCACTATTGATTTCGTGGAAATTAAATAAGAGAAAACGAGATTCGCCACAAGCCTCATGCAAAACTTTATGAGAATTAAGTATTCTATTCCAAGAACAAGTTGAGAGAACTCTTTCAATTGCTTGCTATACAAGATTCACAAATGAACTCAAAGTTGTTACAATTAAATTAGGATCAAGCTTATATACTGATCCTAATTACAAATTAGGCACGAAATCAAGCTAAGCGGAAAGGCCTTGGGCCTTGGATCAAGCGCGACCCAAAAGTAAGGCCTCAAACACACTAATTAGTAGTGCGTCCATAGAGGTCGTCTAAAGGAAGGTGCATCTAAAGGACCCAAGTACCATCCAAAGAACCAGTTGTCCAAAAGGACCAAAATGCCAGATGTGTCCAAAGCTCCAAGTTTCCAACAAATGCAAACAAGTTACAAAAACTATAAAAGGTCTTATAACTACTCAAGGGCACAACCACAAAGTGTGAATAACGTTAAGCCTTCTTTAGATACTCATTGCCTTTTAAAGAGATCCATCACCCTCTAAACTTCCTCTTCAGGCCTCTTCAACCTCCCTCTGGTTAAAGGTCCTTGAAGGGATTCGGTCTCTTCATGCTTAGTGTTCTTCCCTTGCTCTTCCTACCTTCCCAGATTCACATCATAAGGTTGTGCTTAACAATAATATAATGGTCCTATATAAATGATTTTCACTTAATGCACACAAGTTGTGCTTAGCATTAAAGTGTGAAGTTTTATACCTCTTCCTCTAGAGGTTTTATGCTTAGAAATACACAAAATCACTTAACGCACATGCCACAAAGCCTCACCCAAGGCTCTAATGATTCATGTTCATGGTGCAAGGGCATGCTCAATGCCAATCTTTGATTCTACAAAATGTAGGAGCATGATTCTACAATAATGACGACCTCTCATGACCTTCCAAACCACCAAATTAGAGAATCAAGCATACTCGTCAATTCATTGCATGTAACATCATACAAAAACCATAATCATGCATTTAATCATTAAACCCACTTTTTAAACCCTAACTTATCATGTTCATGGAATCATAATATAGCAACATTCAAGAGAAATCAATAGGGGTGGGGAAACATGCAAGGGGGCTGCACTCACCTTGAGGTTGATGGAGGTTCCAAAAAGAGTGAGTTAGGATCTTCTATATCTCTTTTTCTTCTTTCTTCTCACCTCTCTTCTCAATTCACTTTCCCAAAACAAAGTGAAGTATTGTGGTGGTTTAGGGTTAGTTTACTTTACCTAATTTCCCATCCCTCATTAGGCCCTTATTTCCAAATTTCCTAATGCCATGGCCCGCTAACTTAATAAGTGCTTATATGTTCTCCTAATAATCCAGACTTTCAAAGCAATAGACTATACCAGTCCTACTCCATGGAGACTCTATCTTTCGAGCAATCAGTTAGACACTTTCTCTTAACATAGTATACATGACTACCAAGTCATCATAACACAACACATGCCAAAGAAACTATTAAGGGAAACATTAGAACCTGATCTACGAATGAGATAGGTGGCTTCTCGGGATAGGTATACGTGGGTAATAGCTCACCACAACACACGATTTATAATGACCTTGAACCTTTGTGGAATCGCCTGTCTCCCTATCCCCAAGACCTAATTATCACACACCTCTTATCCAGCACTAGGCTTGAAGGCCTAATCTAGACAGTCAACCAAGCTTATATGCCTACTCATAATACAATATATAAATTGTTGACCTATATACTTAGTATGCCACATTTAACAAATCATCATCAAACATGCATATTATTCTCAAAAGGAATCTTCTTAATCTAATGTGTTCACATGTTATTTGCCATTACGACAAATGAAAATTTCATTTAAGTCTTATGAATTGTAGATCTGAAGAGTTCTCACTTGATATTCCTATTTTAGCATACTTTTCCTTAAATGTTGGTTAGCAATGGCTAATAACTATGTTTTCAAAGAAAGGAGATAAGGAAGTTTCTAAGGTATTACTTTCGCCTAGTAAGCCATTTGGTTTGCCTAGTGAATCCTCTCAACAAACACTCTCTTGCTCAACGAGTGTATGTTCTTGCTTGGCAAGTCTTCCTTTAGAAGGATGTTGATTTCTTTCAAGTTTGACTTGCTCACTCAACGAGTCTCTTGCTTCGCTCAGCAAATCACACTATTCCCTCGCCTAGTGAAGTATCAATCACCCAACAAATCCTTGATTCACCTAGTGAATTAGGTCATAAAGAGTTCCATTCTCAAAGGCTGATTTTTGTTGCTTAACAAGACAAGGTCTCGCCCAGCGAGTTAGGCAAGGGAAACTAAATTCTTTAAAATATTGGGTTTTTGCCCAGCTAGATTTCTAAAACATTTCATTCAATAAGTATATGATTTTATCACCAAATCTATGAATTTTTTGTTTTCTATGAGTCCTCGCCCAATGAGAACATAACTCGCTCAATGAGTGTTCATCATTTCTAGTTCTCTAAGTTAGAAAGGGTTTTTCAATCAGCAAAAAAGCGAGTGTTCATCGTGTGTCATAAGACTATGAGTCCTCGCTTAGCGAGTATGAGGTCTCGCTTAGCAAAAAGGGTAATTTTCTAGATTTTCATGTTCAAATCTTAAGGGGCTCAACAAAAGCAAGTCTCGCTCAATGAGCATTCATATTTTCTAGAAAATGAGTCTCACTCGGCAAGTAGAGGCATATGCTCAATGAGAGCACGAAACAATTTTGTCACTCAACACAATTTTACATCAAAACCATTTAATATATTACAAAATCTTCCAAAATCAACCCTAATCATCATCATATAACATCATAAACATGATTCAATAATTAGAAACACCATTTCCACAACAAATCATAGACTCATAGTCCGCCATGCATATATCCTTATTTTTAAGAAATTTCTCAACAAATCTTAACATAAATTACTATCACATACTTAAACTCATTTCAATCCAACATATTACTCATATCAAACACAAAATCATAAGGAGGCAAACTTCCTATACCTGGAATGAAGATGGAGTATGAAAACTTTAATGAAGGGGCTTAAGTTAACAATAATGGTAATGCTAAGTGAGTGGGATGAGACTCAATGTTTGAGAGGTATATAGATCTCTAAGTTGCAATTGATACCATTCCCTTATAAGAGAGCTTGAGGCAGCTTATTGTCCAAGGGTTTGAAGGGGTTACATTGTCCAAAGGATAAAGGTAAGTTTGAAAAGTGGAAGTTACTATATAAGGTAAGGAGTGGGGTGATGGGATTTTTGCTCCTAAAAGATAAGTTTAGCTTTTGGATTTTATACCATATGTGGTAAGGTAATTAACTATAAAGGGTATAATCACCTTTTGCCAAAAATAGAAAGTTAACTAGGGATTTACCTTGAAGTACGTGTTAATTGCCTTAGGAAATGTGTATATGATATTACGTTACTAACTTTCAGTATCTTTGAATTGAAAAATTCACTCCTTCAAGGAAGGATATTGTCTCGAAAAATGTACATTAAACTACTTCAATCTTATTTGAGACTTTTTTCGAAAAACATGCAACTCTAATTATTATCAAGATTTCGTATTGAAATTAAATTTAATTCCATCTTGTAATATATTTCAATCACTTAACTAATCACACAGAAACATGGTGTTACAAAAATGATGCTAAAGATGCAACTATCATAACTAGTGGTCACCAATACTCCATTGTTAAGAGCACGAAATAATTGTTGCTTCAACTCCTTAATTTTTACATCATTTGAATTCATCCACGTTGCTTGAGCACATATCATGCTCTTTGTTCACCTACTGAAATACTACTACATTTTCTTTGCCTAGACATGCGTAGCTAAGTATGCTGCTTCCAAAGTAGAAAGATAAGTGTGTGGCTGCCGAGGAGAATTTTACTGGGTCCCCACGATGGGATCCAAAATGTTTCAATTTATGACTAGCCCATTAAAAAGTGTGAAAATGAGAGTTAAAGGGGAAAAAAGGTGAGTTGAGTTCAACTTTTAGTGTATCCCTTTATCTATAATGAGTTTACGAGTTAGTGAGATAGATAGTTACCTATTAGTAATGAGTTAATGATATAGGTGGTTACCTATCGATTATAAGTTAGTAGGGTAAGTAGGTTACTTGTAAGATATTTACGGGATTATATTTGACTAAGTTATAATATGATCAGCCTAAACATCGGGAAGGTATATTTTTGAGAGATGGATTTAGCCTAAAAAGCTTAGGCATATCAATTTGAAACATATTTCAAAATTACATAAAAAATATTTCGTAAAAGGATTGCTCGATAATTCTTAGAAAACCATTTTTTTAAAGCGTGTAAAAAAGGGTAACATATCAAAATTTATTTTAAATCTAAAAATGTTGTTTTGTTTCCACTTCTTGACCCTTAGAACAATTACATTTGGATCTGTTTGGTCCTACAAGAACCTTAAGTGTGGGTGGTAAAAAGTATGACTTTATTATCATAGGTGACTATTAGAGATATACATGGGTTTATTTCCTAAACTGTAAGCATGAGTCATATTAGGTCTTTAAAATATTTAAAAGAGTTCAAAATGAAAAGGATTCTACATCTCTACCATTAGAAGTGATTATGGAAAGGAATTCAAAAACATTGAGTTCAAATTGTTTTATGAAAAAATAGTATTTTACACAACTTCTCTTCATCGAGAACACTTTCACAAAACAAAATAATTGAAAAGAAAATTGAACTCTACAAGAAATGGCTATAACCATGCTTTGTGAAAACTTCCTTCCTGAAAACTTCTGGACAAAAGTCGTAAATACTACATGTTATGTACAACATAAATATTGATCAAACTTATGCTTGAGAAGACTCTTTATGATCCATGACTAGAAAGAAGACACAATATATCATACTTTCATCCATTTGGATGTGAATATTATATCCTCAACACTAAAGATTAACTTGGAAAGTTTGATTCAAAAGTTGATGAAGGTATCTTCCTTGGATATTCAAATACTTCAAAGGTTTATAGAGTTTTCAAGTCTAGAACCTTATTTGTGGAAGAATTCATCCATCTGAAATTTAATGATGAACTAACTCTTTATATGAAACTATAAGATATTGAAGATGATTTTGCATATTTACACATTGGATTATTTGATAAAGCTATAACTAATCAAGCAAACCCAAAAGATGAAACTACTTAATAGATAGATCCACCTAAAATATGAGCTTAGAAAGACTACATATTTGTCACTTACCAACCTCAAGATCTTATCCTTGGAAAGAGAACTAAAGGAGTAAAAAGTATATCATACTTCAAAAATCAAGCATCTTATATGCTCGTCTTAGATATAGAGCAAAGTACTCTTAAAAAACCTAGAAGGATGATGACTAAATTATTTCTATGGAAGAAGAACTACATTAGTTTACTAAAAATGATGTGTTGACACTTGTGCTCAAGATAGAACATAAAAGCATTATTGGTACAAGATGGGTCTTTTGCAACAAGTTTGATAAAGACAAAAAAGTGCTAAGAAACAAAGCAATGTTAGGAGCTTAAGGATATAACCAACTAAAAGGTATAAACTTCATTGAAACTTTGTCTCTTGTAGCTAGATTAGAAGCTATTAGGATATTACTTGTTGGAACATAATACATATGTGTCCAAAATAACCCAAGAGTTTTGATGATAATAAATATTATGACTAAAATATGATGACTAATATTTTAACAATGTTCTTAGTCTTCAAGAGAACAACAAGTCATCATTACTGAAGTTTGGTATGCATCTATATGAAAAGAAACTTGTTTTGTGAATAAGTTTATACTTCACATAAAAAAAAAGACATTGTCCAAAGGAAATGTCTTCCAAAAGAATGAGACTTCGTCTAATAAAGGATGTAGCCTCCTAAACGTAAAATTTTCTTTATTCTAGTGCTTATTATATCTCATAACTTATCTTTTATCTTATACACTATATATGCATAACAGCAAAAAGGTTACATTTCAAGCTCTAACAAATCAAGTCAAGTCTGATAGAAGAAAGTTCTGATCATGCCTCTATGTATAAGGAAACAAAAAGAACCAATATTCCTTATCAAATAAAGATAACATAGCTAAGAACATAAAAAATAACTTTTTTCTAATACACATTTTCTCTAACTTAAGAAAAAGAAAAACATTTTCAAAATCAATGTAAAAATGTATCTTTGGCATTTAATGTTAAAGATCCTTCACTTCATGTAGAGCAAAATTCTTCTCACACATGCCTATATTTTTGGTTGATCAAGCTCTGTACGAACCCGGAAAGACAAGCAAGAGCCAAAAAAAGAAATGACACGAACTACAAGATACAACTTTTAAAGACCCTTGACCAGGGGTAGATTGAAAAGGTTGGGGCTAAAGTCCTGAAGAACGTGGACCTCCTTAGAGGGTAAGGGATGTCCAAAGCAAGATCCACTTTGTTTGTATTGTCCTCGTGTAGTTTAGACACTTGTGTATAGTCCTTTACACAACTTGTAAAAGTAGGAGGGCCTCGTAAAACTCTTTGGATGCATGGCGTCTTATGGATGCTCATAGCGCCTTTGGACACACTTTACATCTTTGGATGCTCTGTTTAGACAATATGCTCGGTGTGACATACGAAGCCTCCTAGAGGTAGTTTAGACACTTGTGTATAGTCCTTTACACAACTTGTAAAAGTAGGAGGGCCTCGTAAAACTCTTTGGATGCATGGCGTCTTATGGATGCTCATAGCGCCTTTGGACACACTTTACATCTTTGGATGCTCTGTTTAGACAATATGCTCGGTGTGACATACGAAGCCTCCTAGAGGTTGCGTGAAGCCCTTGGATGAGGGTGTCCTTTGGATGACCCATTTGGTTGACATGTTTGGACATTGAGGCCTATGGATGCTAGCAGCCTTTGGACGATGGAAGACCCCTTTTAAGGAATGTACCTCTTAGGCCAGTTTCCTATGGACAAAGACTCCTCAAGACACCTCTAGGCCCTAAACGAAGCCTGGATGTCATTCCACTTAGCTGTTGACTTTTCTCGCCTTTGGATACATAGCCTTAGGCAGACATTTGTTGGAAGGTTCATAGGAGTTTGCTTACAACTTGTAGCCCAAGGCCAAGTTAAGATAGTTTGAATACTTAACGTGCCTTTTCCTTATATAAATAGCTGAACTTGGCTTTGAATTAGTTTTTTGGATCATTTTGAATGATATTTACTTTTCAGCAACTGAGAGAGTGACTCTCGTTTGTTCTTGGATTAGACCACTTTATTCTCATTAAGTTTTCCAAGAGGCTTATGGTGAATCTCGATTCTCTTATCTGATCTTCCCTTGAAAATTAGTGGCGAACCATTACTTAACTTTGTCCATTTTTCTATTTCAATTCCTTTTATCCTATCATTAAATTCCACGGTTTACTTTACTCTGATAATTCAAAAATCCTAAAATCCTATTCTAATTTTAGTTGCGATCATGGCAATTATGAAGTATGGAGGATGCAGGTAAAGTCAAGACTGTTCACAAGAGCAATTCTACTCAAGAGTTATCCAAATCCTAAGTTCTGGAATTTGGATCGTATCAGGTGGTATTAGAGATCATGAGCTCTACTATCTAATCGGTGTAATTTGAGTTTTAATTGATTCAATTATCAAATTGCTTGGTGAAATTGCATTTTCATGGTTTAATTTCAAAATTTTGAAAAAAAACATAGCATCATAATTAAGTTTTCACTCTAGATTTGATGAAATCCTTGATTGTGAAATTGATTGTGATTTGAGAAAAAGATTTGTGGTAATTGTCTTAAAAAGAGTTGGATAAAAAAAATTGAAAAAGATTAAGATCAACGAGATCCATGGCGAAATTCAGTGTTGCAAAAATAGAGCATGAGAAAAAATGAAGTTTATAAAAAAAAAGCATAATAAAAAGTTAGTTACGGATCCACAATAAAACCACACGTGCTTAAAAATAGTTTTCTATTTTCCGTAAATGTTTTCTGTTTTCATGTTGTTGACCTGTACAGTCATCCAATGACCTGTACGAATGTCTATTAACTTGTATGATTATCCATTGACCTATATGGATAACGTTTGGATGCCTGGTTTGGATGAATAAATATTTTTTTTCATTTTTTCTACAAATTTGATGGTATTCTAACTCCAAGTCTTCGTATTGTCTTAGATTGTGATTCCTAATTTGAATAGCTTTATTTTCTATTACACTTTTTGCTTGTCTTCATTAGCTTCTTTAGTTTGTTCTTTGAGTATTTTTTTCCTTTCATTTCCTAAGAGTTTTCTTGATTCAAAGGCTTACACTTGCACAGTAGAACTTGATTCGTAGCTTTCAAGGCGTAACTAGGAGTTGAGAGGAAAAAGGCAAGAGTGCATATTATAGAAAAAGCCACCTAAAGTGCATACACAAGTGTAGAGTATAAACACATAAGGAATGGTGAGTTTTTCCTTTTATTACTAACATTTTTTGTGAGAAATTTTAGTTAAAAAGCAATTGTACTCATGGTTGACAATAGTAGTGGTGAAGTCAATAGTTACTCTCCCAAATCCAAGCATATGATGAAGAAAATGGGCAGACTGGATGAGTAGTTGGCTAAGCTAGGAGGAGGATTGGAGGTTGTTAGGGCTGACACAGTAAGTGTCCATGCTAAGGTGGAGGCACTAAGAAGAAGTTTGCCTCGTCCATACACAAGAGCACAGGCAGTAGAATTGGGAGTCCAAAGGAGAACTGCAAAGATCCTCAAAGTCCATGCCATAGCAAGAGGAGTGTAAGGAAAAATAGGGAAATGGAGGAGCCTCAAAGAGATAGAAGAGAAAGGAGGTGAGAGGAGGAACCATACAGAGGTATGAGGAAAAGTGTTAGAGGAGGTATGACGAGGAGCCTCATCAAGAGAGGCAAGAGAGAAGATATGAAAAATCTTATCAAGAATGTAGGAGGTACTTTGAGTCACCTCATAGAGATGACAGATAGGTCCTTAGGAGAGCTCCAATGGATGCTCTTAAGTGTCAAATCCCCCCTTGCAAGAGATGGAGATGTAGAGTCCTACCTAGATTGGGTGATGAAGGTAGATCAGGTGCTGACATGCTTTGATTATCTTGTCTATGAGAAGGTCAAGATGCTCATATATGAGTTCATAAGTTATTCACTAGTCTGGTGGAACTAGTTCTACAGAGAAATCAAAGAAGGGAGGAGGAGGCAACGTCCAACTTCACTCGTCTCTATCTCTACACAATGTTCTTCATGTTCCAAAACTAGATAACAACTTTATCTTCATTCATAGACTTATACAAGATTGGAACTATGCTATGACATTTTTCATTCTCATTGTGTTATTCAGGAACTTACAACAAGGAGGACGATTGGAGTTGCTAAAGAGTAGGGTGGGTTATACTACTTATAACATACAAAGATAGGTAACAACACCAATAAGGAAGAATTGCCTCTAGTCAATGAGCAACCTCAGAAACTTGGGTAGCTTCTAAAATTTAGCTTTACCATAAATGTCTTTGACATCCATCGTTTGGGTTACTTAAGACAATGTTTCCACATTTATTTACAAAAGAGTTTGTCGAGTCTTTTAAGTGTGATATTTGCCAATTTTCAAAGCACCATCATGCAACATTTTCCCCTAGTAATAATAAAAGTCTTGAATCTTTTGACCTCATTCATTTTGATGTGTGGGGGCTAGCTAGTAACTTTATATCAGGGACTAAGTGGTTTGTATCGTTTATTGATGATTATACCCGCTTGACATAGATATTTCTTATGAAACATAAATATGAGGTTTGTCAAATATTTGTCAATTTTTTCTGTCTTGTCAAAAATCAATTTAATAAATCCATTAAAAGACTACGATTAGACAATGGTACCAAATTTGTAAATCTTGAATTCTCCAAGTTTCGTAAAGATAATAGTGTTGTTCATGAACTGACGTGTGTGAATACTCCCCAACAAAATGGGGTTGCAAAAAGGAAAAATTGTCACCTCCTTGAGGTTGCTAGAGCCCTCCTCTTCCAAATGTCTGTCCCTAATGTATATTAGGGAGAAGCTATCCTAACTGCCACCTATCTCATCAACAGGTTACCCACTCGGGTCTTAAATGATTTTAGTCCAATTAAACATATGTTATCCTTCTTTCCTTCTTCTCCCCTAATGTTAAGCTTACCAAGTTGTGTCTTTGGGTGTGTTGCCTTTGTCCACTCTCATAATCCACATCGTGAGAAGTTAGATCCTAGAGCTGCCAAATGTGTTTTCATTGTTATCCCTCAAATAAAAAGGGTTTTAAGTGTTATCATCCTCCAAGTCATCGATTCTTTGTCTCAATGGATGTTACTTTTCATGAAACACAGTCATACTTTGTTTGTCCTCCACTTTAGGGGGAGAGTTATCTAGAAGTCGAGCTTGTCATCGAATCATTACCTTTTCCTACTCAGGATGTTCAAGTTCAAGTTCAAGAAGTCACGAAACCCACTCTGGTCCTAAAGCAAGTCCAAATGTCTGAGTCGGATGTAAGTATCCATGATAACTCCATTGAGGAGCAAGTCCAATTGTCTAAGTTGGAGGTAAGTTTTCCTGATAACTCCATTGAAGATGTTACTGATAACATGCCTATTGCTTTGAGGAAAGGGAAACAATCATGTGTCAAGTATCCAATTTCTTAATTCGTATGTACTGACCATCTCTCTGTACAACATCAAAGTTTTATTGTTGCCATTGATGCAATCAAAACACCTACATCAATACAAGAAGCTTTGAAAGATGAGAATTGGGTTCAAGCAATGAAAGAAGAGATGTAGGTGTTAGAGAAAAACTCAACTTGGGAGATTGTTGATAGACCCAAAGACAAAAGAGTTGTAGGCTGTACATGGATATACACTGTGAAGTGTAAATTTGATGGGACCTTTGAGCGATACAAAGCAAGATTGGTTACTAAAGGATATACACAGACTTATTGAATAGATTATGAGGAAACATTTGCCCCTGTAGCAAAGATGAACATGATAAGAGTTATTATTTTCTTAGCTGCCCACTTTGGCTAGAACTTGCAATAGTTTGATGTTAAAAATGCCTTCCTTCATGGAGACCTAGAAGAAGAAGTCTACATGGAAATTCCCCCAGGATTCTATTCTCATAGTAAGAAGAACAAGGTATGTAGACTCAAAAAGGCATTGTATGATCATCACAACTAGGATTATTTGCAAGAGTAAGTGTTAAAGCATTCAGTTGAGGTACAGGTGCGTTTGGACGATGAAACCCAAAAGTCTCTTGAGCAAGGGTTTCATTTCCAAATGTGTCCATAGTCTATATCAGACTTGCACTCAAGTAGGGATCACAATAAAAATTAGAGCCACAAGGCATAAAAGGCCAAGGACTCTTCCTTTCCAGCATCCCTCTAAACCTTGTAGTAAAATCAATTCAATTTATAATCTCCCTTTTTATAGGGTAAATGTCAACTACCTAAAGATATTATAACTAATAACAAATTAAAAGATAACTAGATAATATGCAATATTCACGATCTCCTAATGAGATATTTAAATATTTATAACCACTTAATCTAATAAAATATTTAGATGTTTGTAACCTCTTAATAAATTACCAACCATATCTTATTAGATATTTATCTTATCAGATATTTATCTTGTTAGATATTTACAATATCTCCAACACTCCCCCTCAAGTTGGTAAATGAATATCAATCATTCTTAACTTGCCATTGAGTTCTTGAAATTTAGTTGTAGGGAGCCCTTTGGTGAAAACATCTGCCATTTAGAGCCTTGTAGGAACATGTGTTGTGACTATAAGTCCACTGTCTAACTTCTCTTTAATGAAGTGTCTGCCAATCTCAATATGTTTTGTCCTATCGTGTTGGACTGGATTATGGGCAATACTTATAGTTGAGTTGTTGTCACAAAACAACTTTATAGGTCCCTCATATTTTACTTTGAGGTCATCAAGAATAATCTTCATCCATAATCCTTCACATATACCCTATGCCATGGCTCAAAATTCTGCTTCTACACTAGATTGAGCAACCACATTTTGCTTCTTGCTCCTCCAAGTTACTAGATTTCCTCCCAGAAACATACAATATTCGGAGGTGGATCTTCTATCCACAACCGATCTTGCATAGTCTACATCTGTATATATTTTCATGGACAATTTTCCTTCTCTTCTGAACAACAGTCCTTTTCCTAGACTTGCCTTCAAATATTGGAGGATCCTTTCAACTGCGTGAGGGTGCCTTTCCCTAGGATCATACATAAATTGGTTAACCACACTAACAACATAGGCAATATCTGGCCGAGTGTGGGATAAGTAGATCAATTTCCCCACCAATCTTTGATATTGAGACTTCTCTATGATTGGACTTTCCTCACTCCCAATCTTATGGTTTTGTTCAATAGGTACCCTTAAGGTCTTGTATCCCAATTTTCCTGTTTCTTTGAGGAGATTGAATACATACTTCCTTCGGGAGATAAAGATACCTTGTTTGGAATATGCAACCTCAATCCCAAGGAAGTATTTCAGCTTTCCTAACTTCTTCATTTCAAATTGTGTTGCCAACTTTTCTTTTAGATTTAGTTTTTCAATCTCATCATCACTTGTGACAATCATATCATCTACATAGACTAGGAGAAGGGTGAGTTTACCATCAAGAGAATGTTTTATAAAGAGAGTATGATCACCTTGACTTTGCTTGTATCCTAGGGATATCATAACTTGAGCAAATCTTCCAAACCATGGTCGGGGAGACTGTTTAAGTCCATACAATTCCTTTTTGAGTCTACATACCTTGTTCTTCTCACTATGAGAATAGAATCCTGGGGAATTTCCATGTAGACTTTTTTCTTCTAGGTCTCCATGAAGGAAGACATTTTTAATATCAAACTGTTGCAAGTTCCAGCCAAAATGGGCAACTAAGGAAATAATAACTCTTACCGTGTTCATCTTTGCTACAAGGGCAAATGTTTCCTCATAATCTATTCCATAAGTTTGTGTACCCTTTAATAATCAATCTTGCTTTGTATCGCTCAAGGATCCCATCAGATTTACACTTCACAGTATATATCCATCTACAACCTGTAACTCTTTTGTCTTTGGGTCTATCAACAATCTCCCAAGTTGAGTTTTTCTCTAACGCCTCTATCTCTTCTTTCATTGCTTGAACTCAATTCTCATCTTTCAAAGCTTCTTGTACTGATGTAGGTGTTTTGATTGCATCAATGACAACAATAAAACTTTGATGTTGTATAGAGAGATGGTTAGTACACACGAATTGAGAAATGGGATACTTGACACATGATCTGTTTCCCTTTCTTCAAAGCAATAGGCATGTTATCAATAACATCCTCAAAGGAGTTATCAAGAACACTTACCTCTGGCTCTGACAATTGGACTTTCTCCTCAATAGAGTTATTAAGGATACTTACATTCAGCTTAGACATTTGGACTTGCTTTAGGACTAGAGTGGGTTTCGTGACTTCTTGAACTTGAACTTGAACATCCTGAGTAGGCGTGACTTCTTGAACTTGAACTTGAACATCCTGAGTAGGAAAAGGTAATGACTCGATGACAAGCTCGACTTCTAGATAACTACCCCCCTAAAGTGGAGGACAAACAAAGAATGACTATGTTTCATGAAAAGTAACATCCATGGAGACAAAGAACCGATCACTTGGAGGATGATAACACTTAATACCTTTTTTATTTGAGGAATAGCCAATGAAAACACATTTGACAACTCTAGGATTTAACTTCCCACGATGTGGATTATGAGAGTAGACAAAGGCAACACACCCAAAGACACGACTTGGTAAGCTTAACATTAGGGGAGAAGAAGGAAAGAAGGATAACATATGTTTAATTGGACTAATACCGTTTAAGACTTGAATGGGTAACCTGTTGATGAAATAGGTGACAATTAAGACAACTTTTTCCCAATATACATTAGGGACAAACATTTGAAAGAGGAGGACTCTAGCAACCTCAAGGAGGTGACAATTTTTCCTTTTAGCAACCCCATTTTGTTGGGGAGTATTCACACATGTTAGTTCATGAACCACACCATTATCTTTAAGAAACTTGGAGAACTCAAGATTTACAATTTTGGTACCATTGTCTGATTGTAGTCTTTTAATGGATTTATTAAATTGATTTTTGACAAGATGAAAAAAATCGACAAATATTTGATGAACCTCATATTTATGTTTCATAAGAAATATCCATGTCACAGGGTATAATCATCAATAAATGATACGAATCACTTAGCCCTTGATATTGGATTATTAGCTGGCCCCCACACATCAGAATGAATGAGGTCAAAAGGTTCAAGACTTTTATTATTACTAGGAGAAAATGTTGCATGATGGTACTTTGAAAATTGGCAAATATCACACTTAAAAGACTCGATAAACTCTTTTGTAAATAAATGTGGAAACATTGTCTTAAGTAACTCAAGCGGTGGATGTCCAAGACGTTCATGATAAAGCCAAATTTGAGAAGCTGCCCAAGTTTCTAAGGTAGCCCATTGACTAGAAGGCAATTCTTCCTTATTGGTGTTGTTACCTTTCTTTGTATGTTGTAAGTAGTATAACCCACCCTACTCTTTAGCAACTCCAATCATCCTCCCTATTGTAACTTCATGAATAACACAATGGGAATGAAAAAATGTCACTGCATAATTCCAATCTTGTATAAGTCTATGAATAGAGATAAGGTTGTTAGCTAGTTTTGGAACATGAAGAACATTGTGTAGAGATAAAGAGGAGTGAAGGTTGGACGTTGCCAGATCCAGCAATAGGAACATGATCTCCATTAGCAACAATAATAAGTTTCCTTTTGGATACTTTAAGGTATGATGTGAAATGCGAAGGAAACAGGGTCATATGATATGTTGTCCTAGAATCAAGGATCCAGACGCTTTATGGAACTAAACCAGAAATATTGAAGGAACTCTTACCATTCATGGTCAAACCACATGAGCCAAGAGGCTTACTTGTTGAGTTTAGGAGGGCTCGAAGGTGGTCCATCTCTTCCTTACTAAAGGCTTGAATATCTTGGTCAAGTTATAAGGTAGAAGGATGTTCAACTCCATTCTCCTTATTGGAGGTTGTTTGATTTACCCACATTTGAGTTGAGCCTTTATTTCCACCCATTCGTTCAAGAACTTTCTCCTTTCCATAACGCTTATAGCAGGTATCTTTGGTATGTCTTGATCGTTTGCAATACGTATAGTATTCTCCACGACTACTCTTTATGAGTGGCTTTTGTTTGGAGGTTGGTCTTTTTATGGGACCTTTTCTTATCACCATTGCAGATCCTGTGTTGGAGTTTCCTTTGTCAAGCATGACTGATCGTCGGGTTTCTTCACTCCGCACAATAAAAAATACCTCAAACAAAAAGGGAAGCTTCTCCTTACCTAGAATCTGAACCCGAATAGGATTGTATTCAAAATTCAAGCCATGAAGAAACTTAAAGATTCTTTCCCTTTCAACGAGCCCAGTATATGCAATAGAATCAACTTTGCACATCTTCAATCCTTGGTACTAGTCCAACTCGATCCATAACCCATTCAGAGTTGCATAGTACTCTGTTACGGAGAAGGTTCCTTGTCTAGAGTTGAAGATTTTGCTTTCAATATCATAGCAAACAGTAGAGTCCTTTTTTTTTTATTGAATATGTCTCAATGAGATTCTCCCATATCTCACGTGCTGAGGAATAGAACATATAATTTGGGCTTATTTCCGGAGTCATAGAGTTCCATAGCCATGTCATAATGAGAGAATCCTCATCATCCCATGCTTCAAACTTTGGGTCATCTTTAGGTGGGCCGTTTCCTTCAATATGACTAAACTTGTTGCACCCTTTAAAAGTAGTACGGATATACTGTGCCCATTGTAGATAATTGCGGTCAGGCGATAAGAACTCACTAAATTTGGAAGTTCATTAGGTCTCAAGGTAATGACTTTGTCTTTTGTCATTATCACCGATAGTAATGGAATGATGATTAGAAAACAAGGTACTTGTTAAACTCTAAAGCTAGAAATTTTCTTATGTTTTCCCTGATAGAAGTAGAATATGAAAAAGTTCATAGTTACAAATCTTTAAAAGAAGTGTGGAACACTTTGGCTCAAGCTTACGAAGGAACATCACAAGTAAACGATTTCAAGATAAGTATGCTTATACATCAATATGAATTATTTAAAATGGAAGACCATGGAGGCATTAATCAAATGTTTGGAAGATTCCAAACTATTATCAATAATCTAAGGTCTTTAGGAAAAACCTATGATAACTATGATCATTTAACAAAAATCTTGTGATGTTTGCCTAGACAGTGGAGACCATAGGTAACAACTTTCAAGACATCCAAAGACCTCAAGAAGCTTCCCATGGAAGAACTTCTTGGCACCCTCAAAGTTCAAGATAGGGGAAGTCTATTCATAATAATTTTTAAAATAATAATTAAAAGAATAAATTGAGATATCTCTCTCTCTCTCTCTCTCTCTCTCTCTATATATATATATATATATATATATATATACACACACAAACATATATATTTAAAGTAAATTTGTAGAATTGAATAAAATATATTTAAAGTAAAATATAGGATAAACTATAATTTTGGTCATTTATTTTATTGTAAAAAATTATTTTGGTCCTTATCTTTAAAAAAAATTATTTTGGTTCCTTAACTTTTAAATTTGAGTCAATGTTATTTCAAAAAATAACTGTTTTCAATTTTGAGACACGATTTTGAATTATTTTTTGACTAATTTACATGAAAACTATAATATTTGCTTAAAGTTCAAATAAAAAAGGGTCATAAAGCAGGGTGAAAAACGCATAAAAAAGTTAGTTCCATAAGCATCTAAAAAATTATTTAATATAATTTTTTTTTAATTCTTTTGGTTGTTCACGACTCACATTTCACATGATTTTTTTATTTTGTTTGTGGTCCTTTTTGGTTTTAACATTAGTTGATTTTATAGTTTTTATATAAATGAATCTAATGAGACAAATTTTACATATTGAATTGATCAAAAAATAATTTAAAATCATGTTTTAAAATTGAAGACAATCATTTTTTTTTCCAAAAATACAACATTGACTCAAATTCGAGAGTTAAAAAGAACCAAAATGAATTTTTTAAAAGATAAAAAATAAAAACAAATTTTTATTATAAAATATATGAGCAAAGTTATAATTTACCTTTTTAATGGTAATAAAATATTATAATAAAGTAAATATATTTGTATTTTTAATGAAGGAAAAATATATTTTAATACAAGAAAGGAAGACATTATAATATATACATATTTAATAGACACAAGTGTAAATGATGTTTTGATAATAATTTTCTTTTAAAAAAACTAATAAAATTAATAAAAATTTAAAAAAAGAATAAAATGTTATATATTCAAATATGTAAGGAGAAAATAGCGTAATTTTTAAGATAAAAGAGATGACAATATATATACATCTTAACATAAAAATTTAAAATTAATTAATAATTAATAATTTTAAAAATATTTGAAAGATACAAGAGGTAAGGATTGAATAATGTAGAAAGTCAATTGCATCATTGCTCATTCATCAAATAGAAATAGAAATTATTTATTCACATTCACACCAGTAGCCATGCATTTAGCTAATTCTAGTAATTTTCAATCTTTTATATATTAATAATTAAACATTTTTCCATAACGGTAACTTGAAATAATTTCAAGCCGAATATTTTTTGTTGACCTCATGATCAGGTAAATAATGATTTTTTTCGGGTTAATTTTGTAAGGTGCAACACAATGCAACTAAGGCAGGTGAGCCTGCTAGGCTGGCCTATGCAGTTTCAGGCGCAGAATCGTTGATTCAAAAAGTGGTCGGCAAAAGCAACGGCATCAGGGGCGAATCGCACCTCAGAGGACACGTGGCGGGTTCTTATAAGAGCAACGTTGTAATGCTCGCTTCAAAGTTCCAATTCTGACCCCAACCCAACCTTTCCTCAACGGAATCCACCAAACTAGCAATCTTCGTTTCGAGAGAGAGAGAGAGAGGGAGGTGCGATACCGGAATCTTCTCCGATCGCACCGGTGGTTCGTTTTATGGTCATCGGAGAATCGCCGATCTTGTTGAGGTTCGAGTCGTCGTTGTCGGTGACCGGAAATGGTGAATTCCATGGTTGAACGCGCCACGAGCGACATGCTCATAGGGCCCGATTGGGCCATGAACATCGAGATCTGTGACATGCTCAATCATGACCCTGGGTACGCTTTCTTTTTCCCGTTTCACCCAAAACGCACCGTTTTTTAATCTGCGAATCTTTTTTTTGTTTTCGATAATTTTTTTTTGCTTTTTTGCTGAAATTGGGGAACGAAAAGTTTAGGGTTTAATTGCCTTTGTTTTGGTGCCGTGAATGGATTCCGATCGATGCGTGAGCTAAGTTGTCGGTTGGAATGGAACAGGAAATTTCGGAATGATTTGGTTTGTGGACTAATTGTAACCGTTTACCGTATGATGATATGCGTGACTTTTAAAATTGGTGGGATTGAGTGTTCTTGTAGAGAGTTTTTTGTGAAACCTTTCGAATTGATCAACCAGTGATAGTTGATGGTTTCTGTGGCTTCTCCCAAATTGTGGGTGACTCAGACGTGTGCGTATATGCTAGGTGACTTCTAACTTGCTGGTTATCTTCTATGTGGAATTATATAAATTATAAGCCTTCTGCGATATTTTTGCCGGCTTTGTTATGGTTTGAGACTTGAGTTAATATAAAAGTTTGTCCAGGAAGTGGCATCTTGTGTTGCTCTGGTTTATGGAAGTTTCCTTTTATACTAATTAGTCTTTTGAGGGATGAAATTGTTTTCTAGTTGGCAACATGGGAGAGTAAACTTGTTAACAAGCTGACACTATTGGGGACTAATTGAATATTTTCAGGGATCATAGCAACATAAATTATCACTTTCAGGAACCTAATTGCATATTAACTCACAGTTTCAAAATTTACACTTTTTTTTTTGTATTTTTTGAAATTTCAAAATTTTGACCTTGCGTATTCGAATTGGAATGTATACTTTTCTAACAGTTTGAAATTTATTCTGAGTGATTTTAAAGTTTGGTTAGGGGGAGAATGGGGTGGAGTGTCTGAACATATACATCTTGGTGTTTCTACAAACTTGTGTTTACACAGTTTTGAATTGGATAATTCTTTTTTGTAGAAGTGTTTAACTGGAATTAGAATATTTGATATATAATGTTTAGGGTTTGAATGGGTGGAGTGTCTAAACATATACATCTTTGGGGAGAATGGGGTGGAGTATTTGAACATATACATCTCTGGCGTTTCTACATGCTTGTGTTTACATAGTTTTGAACTGGATGATTCTTTTTTATAGAAGTTTTTAACTGGAATTAGAATATTTGATGTATAATGTTTGAATTTTTCTCTGTTTTTACTTCCATATATTGAGAAATCTGTTTGGTTATGATTATCAGGCAAGCAAAGGATGTTGTTAAAGGCATAAAGAAGCGGATTGGAAGTAAAAATTCAAAAGTTCAACTTCTTGCACTAACTGTAAGCAAAAGAGTGCTGTCATACAACCTTTTTCTTTTTTTTCTCTTTAAACTCCATTTAACTGTTCACTTTAAATCTCTCGTATTTTTGTGAATAGAAATAAAATTATTTGAGAGATTAGGAACATGAGCACGTTAGTGAAGGCTGTAATTGAATGTTACCATGCCTGACAAAGGGGGTATGGGTTCCATTAGTAAACAATATTGTGTGATGTATACTTGAGAGAGTATATAGGGCAAAAGACTGGAGGATTGAGGAGTCATATGGTTGGTAGCACTAGAGTCAATAATCCAAAGATCCCTAGACATAGTGCCAAAAATGTTAAAAGGATACAGAACTATAATCCTTACTAGTCATGAAAAAAAGTGCCAAATGACTCCAAAAGTGCTTGCATTTGTGCGATCAAGAACCTTGGCCATACCATGTCATTTTTATTTTTAAACATGTCTCCTTAGTATGGTCGGACTTGCAATGAGTGCACCAATGATTCTCCTAGTTGGGCTTCCTTGAGGGATTTCTGAAAGAGGATGAGCCAGCCTCCCGGAACAGTGTAGCATAACTCTTGAGTATAAGTGGGGTATATAGGCTAGCTTGGTCGATTTAGCCCAGTTCGTTTTGATCCATATTTAAATGGACCAGACTAACCCACTTACCAAGGTTATTAAAATCGCAATCTTCCTCCTAGGATCGCACTACGTGTCAAGCACCCCCCGGCGAGCTGGATCGTGCTTAAGATTGCTAGAGTGAGATCGTAGTCAGATTGCGATTTACCACGTTCAATCATGGACTCGTCGATCCTAGGGAGGTGGAGAAAATCCCATTTTTCCTCCTTCGAAAAGCAAGTTCCCTACCATTTACAACTTCTCTGATCTCTGAATCGTGCGTTGCTGGACCTCTCCTTCACAGCTTCTAAAGCTTCGCCTCGTGTTGCTATCGGCGCAATGGGTGGTGCTGTAGGCACAGATGGGTTGTTGTCATGTTTGAGACTTGGGTGTCTCTCACTCAGTTACTCTCATCTCTTTGTTCTACTCTATTTTTTACCTTCTCTGGCTGAACCACCGAGGTGAGAGAGAGATTAGGAACAATTTTTGAAAAGGCTACTCAAAAAGCTGAAAATTGAAAAGACTATTGTTTTACTTTTTGAAAAGATGTCTTAAACTTCTTTTATGACTTGTAGACGTAAATGAAACACTTCTAATAAGCTTGTATAGATTTTTATTATCAGTAAAAAATGGTTCCTTTATTTTTAGTCTTTGTAAAATTATATTTTGTTATGTATTTAACTATTTGGATACCTCGCAAAAAAAAAATTTGAATGACTTATGATTATGAAATTTTTAGTTTGTTTAATATATATATATATATATATATATATATATATATATATTTTTTATATATGTATGTATATATAATTTAGAGGTTACTTTCTTTCTTTGTCTTATATTTTATGCATATGTATTAGATATAAATTAAGTATAAATATTGTAGGTAAGAATGTAGGATCTTATGATCTGAATTACGATCCTTGAGGTGCGAGTTTTCAACCCTCTCCCATTCCTAGGTAAAATCACTATTTTTTGTCTTGTCTGTGTCTAGCCCACTTAGCTCGCCGATTAATGGATTGGTTCGTGGGCCCAATAATAAAAAATAAAAAAAGATTGAAAACCTTAGAAATTTTAAAAAAATAATTGATAAAAACTGAAAAATTATCTAACGTAAGATAAATGAAAAATATATAAGAAAATACAAATGGATAAATGAAATAGTAAACTTTAAAAAAAAAAAAAACTTCATCTACATAACTCAAACATCCAATAAAGCATAAAAAAATCAATATCTCTAACTTTTTTTATCAAGAAATTATAAATATTCAAGTACTAGGAAATATGTCAATATATACTAAACATCAATTAGTAATTATTCAAATACTTAATAATCATAACCATGCATCAAATAGTCTTATGCAAATAAAAGTGTGTAACTTAAAAACTATAAAATAATAAATATTTAAAAGAGTAATTGGTTTGGGGGTTGACCCGTTAACCCACTGACTAAACCCGTTTAACTTGCGTGTTAAATGGAAAGGGCCAAAATAAGTTTGCGTTTAAATGGATCAATATTTTAGCTAATCCTAACTTGCTTGGTCCACATATTAAATGGAGTCCATGCCCATATACCCACTTCTATCTCTGCGAGTGAAGGAAGCTTCTCATTGCCTAAAATCTAAACCAAAGAAGGTGGGTCATACTTTGAATTTAGCTGTTTAGGCCATGGAGGAACTTAAAGATCCTCCCTTTCTTGGTGAACTTTTTAAGTGTATTAGAATTCGAATCCTTACTACAGTTTATCTTAAATACTGGTCCAACTCAATCCACAAGTCATTCAAATTCCCATAATAGTCCGTTACTAAAAGAGTTCCTTGCTTGGTATTGAAGATCTTATGTTCTATAATTTATAACAAGCATAGTGGTTAATAGCGGCGAAGCGGCAGTGGCGAGCGACAAAACCTGCGTAGCGGCGCAGGTCAATGTTGCGGCGGTCGTGGCCGCGATAGCGGCGGATTGGGCCGCTACTGTCTACATGAAGGGGAAAAGTCGAAAATGCCCTCCTGTTTAAAACGTTAGTGAGGGCATTTTTGACTTTTTACATTTTAGGGTTTTAGTTTAAATAATTTTTTCAGCTTGTTTTTCCTCTTCCTTCTCTGTTCTTCTTTTACCCTTGAGTTTTCACTGTTGCGACTTACCTTCTCCAGCTTTCGTTCTTCTTCTCCGGTGACTTGCTTTCTCCGGCGACTGCTTTCTTCGGCGACGCGTCTTCTCTGGTGATGTGTCTTCTCCGGCCCGTCGTCGTCTGATCTCCGACTAGTTCTCCGGCGACCTCTGGCAATGTGTCTTCTCCGGCTAGTCGTTGTGTGTTCTCCGACTAGTTCTCTGTCGACCACCAGCTCTGAAGTAATTTTTTTTTTTCTTTAGTTTTTTTTTGTTCTGATTCAGCCTATACCAGTACCCTTTTTCCTTTTTTGTTTCCAACAACTCATGCTCTATTCCTGTTCCTAAAAAAATCCATCGCTACTGCTGCCGTTGGTGGCAGTGGTACACCTATACAATCAGTGGGATCTTCAAATGCAATGTTCAAGCCCACTGGTCAAAACATTGACATTGCATGAAAGTGAAACAGCTTGAAGGACAAAAATAATAAGCCTTTTATGAATTTTTATTGTTAATGATACTTATTAGTTTATGAATGTTGAGTAATATTTATGTTTTTGAGCTTATATATATAATATATACATTAATAATTTTTTAATATATATATATAATATTAGAATAGCGACTATCCCGCTATCCCAGTTCGGGAGTCGGCCGCTCCGCTCTGCTATCTGGGATTAACTACTATGATAACAAGTAGAAGTATCATGTTTAGTAGAGTAAATCTGGTGCAAGTTATCCCAAATCTCTTGAACATGGGAGAAGAGCACGCAATTCTGATTAATCTTTGAAGTCATAGTGTCTCACAACCAGGTCATAATAAGGGAATCTTCATCATCCCATGCTAGTGTGAAAGTTGGTGTAGATGTTATGAAGGGAGGAATGATAGATTGTCATAAGATGATTCTTCAACCCTCAAAAGCCTTGGGCCATGAAACATAATTAGAAGAGCCCAACAATTTCTCTGTTGCAATGGCTTGAGTAGATGTAAAGGAAGAAAAAGGACTTGACTTGGTGGTAGAGGCTGAAATACCCCAAACACTGATATCCAAGGTGGAATTTAGAAGAGAAGAATAACAGAAATGAAATCCTGAAAAGTTAAAAACATCGGTGTAGGTGGCTGACTATTGGGTCAGGTTTGCCAGAGTGAGACAATCTCAATGCTGGAGGAGGTGACAACAAACACTAGTCGAAGAGAAAGAGATCTGCCTGAAACAATGTCTGAAACCTGTGGTGGCAAGACTAATGGTGGCATTCATAGCATTCAATTGGTTAACCTACATTTGTTGATTGTTTTCTATCTAAAACCTTAAATTCTCAATTCTGTCCAAATATTTGGGGGTTTATGATGAATTTTGGATATAAAATAATTTCAAAAGTTTAGAAGTAAAAAACTTGGTGGAAATTTAATAAATTTGAAGGATTTTACAGGATGTGGTTGAAATTAGGGTTTGAAGAGGAAAAATTTTGAAATTTCCTTTTTCAGTGAAATTTGATGTTTTGGTAGGTGAATTTTGATTAAAAGGTTTAAAACAATTTAAATGATTCAATTTGTGTAGATTTAGTAGGGTATAAGAATTTGAGGCTTTTAGGTAGAAGAAAATGTTAGAAGTAATTCAAAGTTTGTTGTAATTAACTAGAGAATCAGTTTGTTAGTTAGTTTGTTATGCTTGCTGTCCTACATAATCAGCTAGTAACTCCATCTTTTCTGAAATACACGTTTATCATTTTCAATTAACTCATGTTATGAATAATTAACATGGTATTAAGAGCCCTTTTTTTGAACCTGCATCTGTGAGTGGTTTTTTTTGCTGGATCTATGAGTGTGGTGGCTGAGTGGAATTCTTGGAATTCAAGAACGGGAGTTGAGAGCAAAAACGTGTGTTGCAGTGTACAGAAGCTTAAGGGAGGAATATCGCTGGTTCCTCTGTAGTCAATAGCGGCCGGAGCGGGGTGGAGCGGCGGCGGGCCGCGACGGAGGCGACGTAGCGTCGCAGATCGGAGTCGTGGCCGTAAATGCTATGAGGGCCTGCAGGGAAAAAATCTCAAATCAGCAAGTGGTGGACAAGATATTGAGAACTCTGCCACAACCATTTGACCATGTGGCTGTTGCAATCGAGGAATTGAAAAATACAATGGAGATTAAAGAGCTGCAACACTCTCTTGAGGCACATGAGATAAGGGTCAATAAGAGAAAAGTCCTTTAAGAACAAGCAATTTAGGCACGGTCCAACTACAAAGGAAAAGGCAAAGGTCCCTGGAAAGGGCATAAATCCAATACCAATCAGAATCATCAAGATCAAAAATTTGGTGAGACTAGTGAATCCTCCAAAGGAAGGAGGAAAGGCCAAGCACAGAAGCAAGGCTGGAGCTCCAAAAACAGTAAGGAGTGAAAGTTTGACAAGAGGAAAATGAGATGTCATAACTGCTAGAAACTTGGTAATTATGCAAGAGTTGGACAGGAGAGGGTGCCAAGAACAAGTCCAAGATTCATGCAAATCTGGCACATGATGAAGGGTCAGATTCAGATTCTTAAACTGTGATGCTCTTGGCAACCACAAGTAGTGCAGCCTCCAATGACACCTCATGGTACTTGGATTCTGGCTGTTCCACTCATATGACAGGGAAGAGGGAATGGTTCATCAGTTTGGATGCTTCATCAAAAAATAGAGTTTGTTTTGTTGATAACAGGAGCCTCACAGCAAAAGGCACTGGCAGAGTGGTTTTCAGAAACATAGATGGAAAAGAAACAATCATTGAGGAGGTTCTCTATGTGCTTGGTATGAGGACAAACCTACTGAGTTTAGGCCAACTACTGCAGAAAGGTTTTGTCATGGAAATGGTGGACAACTGCCTTACAGTGCTTGATCAAAAGCAGAATCTTGTTTTACAAGCACAGTTATCTCAGAACAGGACCTTTCAAGTTAGGATGCACTGTCTGTAGCACTAGTGTCTTACAACCTTGGAGAATAAGGAGGAATGGTTGTGGCACCTCAGGTTTTGTCACCTAAATTTTAAAGACCTCCACCTACTTGCAAACCACAAAATGGTTAAAGGACTGCCTCAGGATGCGGTATGCAAAGTCTGCACTGGATGCAAAGATGCACTGGATGCAAAGAGACCAGCAGAAACAGTAGCAGAACTGTTCCTACCACTGCAACCGAAAAGGTATAGGTCATACATTCTGATGTATGTGGCCCTATGCAGATAGAAACTCCTGGAGGCAGCAGGTATTTCATTTCTTTCATTGATGATTTGACTAAGAAAATCTGGGTATATTTGCTTAAAAGAAAACATGAAGTCTTGGATGCCTTTAAAAGATTCAAATGCTTAGCATAGTGGGAAAATGATTAAAGTGCTGAGAACAGATGGTGGGCGTGAGTATGAGTCAACTGAATTCAAGGAATTCTGTGAAAGTTTGGGGTTAATTCATGAAAATACACCCCATCACAGTGGTACAGCTGAGAGGAGGAACAGAACTTCGTTGAACTTGGTGAGATGCATGCTGAAAAGCAAAAATCTACCAAGTTTCTTATGGGGAGAAGCAGTGTCAACTGCTGCATATATATTGAATAGATCTCCCACTAAGAGACTGGAAGGTATAACACTAGAAGAAGCATGGACTAGAGCCAAACCAAATGTTACTCATCTAAGAATATTTGGGCCAGTTTGTTCCAGAAATATCTCTGGTCAGCCAACACACATTCTGGTTGGCTATCACTCAACTGGAGGCTACAGGTTGTATGAACCAGAAAGTGGTCAAGTATCTACCAGTAGAAATATTATCTGTGATGAGAATGGAAGTTGGACTTGGAATGTAAGCTCTAGTAAAGCTCAGTTAAGGGTACCGAAAGAAGTCACAGCTGCACCAACCTTCAACCAAGATCCTGGTGTAACAAGATCATTATACTTGAAGGATAAGAACTATTCCATGACTCGAAAGTCACTTCAGAAGGAGAATTGGTTCACTCTGCACTTATAGTAGAAGCTAAACTAGTTGAGTTTGACAAGGCAGTGATTGAGGAGAAATGACTGAATGCTATAAAGGAGGAGATCAACTCTATTGTGAAGAATCAGACCTGGGAACTGGTGGATTGTCCTTTAAATAAGAAACCTATAGCACTAAAATGGGTCTATGAAGTGAAAGTTAACCCAAAAGGAGAAATGGTGAAGCACATGGCCAGACTTGTGGCAAAAGGTTTTTTGCGGAAAGCAGGAATTGATTACGGTGAAGTCTATGCACCAGTAGCCAGAATTGAAACGGTTAGATTGGTTGTAGCAATTGCAACTAATGCTGACCATAGTAGTCAATAGCGGCCGCTCCGGCCGCTATAGCGGTGGAGCGGAGCGGAGCGGTAGCAGGGCGCGACAAAACTTGCGTAGCGGTGCAGTTCAATGTTGCGGCTGTAGCGGCCGCAATAGTGGCGGAGCGGAGCGGCCGCTATAGCGGGAAATCGCGGCGGAGAGGCCGCTATTGTCCACATGAAGGGAAAAAGTCAAAAATGCCCTCCTGTTTAAAACGTTAGTGAGGACATTTTTGACCTTTTGCATTTTAGGGTTTTAGTTTAAATAATATTTCAACCTGTTTCTCCTCTACCTTCTCTGGTCTGCTTTTTCCTTTACGTTTCAGTGTCTTGCCTTCTCCGGCGACCTTCTTGGACGACGCACTGTCGTTCTTCTTCTTCGGTGATCACCAGCTTTGAAGTTAATTTTTTTTTTCTGCCTATACCAGAATCTCTTTTCCTTCTCTGTTTCCAACAACTCATACTCTGTTTCAGTTCTTGTTTTTGCTGTTTCTGTTTCTGTTTTTTTTTAGATGTTATTGTATTTGACATTTTGACTATTTGTTTTTACTATTTGAATTTTAATCCTTTATGAAATTTTATTATTAATGATACTTGTTAGTTTATAAATTGAGTAATATTTATGTTTTTGAGCTTATATATATATATTAATAATTTTTTAATATATATATATATATATATATATAATATTAGAATAGCGGTTATCCCGCTATCCGCTATCCCGCTATCCCAGTTCGGGGTCGGCCGCTCCGCCTCCGCTATCTGGGATTAACTACTATGATGCTGACTGGTCAATGCATTAACTTGATGTGAAATCTGCATTCCTCAATGGTCCATTGGAAGAAGTTTATGTGCCTCAGCCATAGGGATTTGTGGTTAAGGATGAAGAAAACAAGGTGTACAAACTGGAGAAGGGACTGTATGGCCTTAAACAAGCTCCAATAGCTTGGAATAAGAGAATTGATAACTTCTTGTCCCAAGTTGGCTTTAAGAAGTGCACCTTAGAACATGGGGTTTATGTGAAAAGCTGGAAAAACAGTGTGAAATCAGAGAAACTGGTTGTGTATATGTTGACGATCTTTTGATTACTGGAAGTAGTGAGGCAGCAATTGTTGATTTCAAAGGATAGATGATGAATGAGTTTGAGATGAGTGACCTTGAACTACTCTCTTATTTCTTGGGATTGAATTTAAAATAGCTAAGTATGGAAGAGTTATGCATCAATCCAAGTATGCAAAGGATTTATTGAGGAAGCTCAATATGCAGCAAAGCAATTGAGCAGGAACACCAGCAGAGGTTGGGCTCGTTTTAGAGAAGAAAATAGATGAAGAACTAGTTGACCTTACTCACTACATAAAGATAGTTGGATGTTTAAGGTACTTGTGCAATGCAAGGCTTGACCTGAGCTTTGGTGTTGGGCTAATCAGCAGATTCATGCAAGAGCCAAGGCAGTCTCACTTATTAGCTGCAAAGAGGATATTGAGGTATGTCCAAGGGACAATTGACTTTGGAGTCCTATTTCCAAAAGGTGAAGAAGAGGTAGAACCAAAGTTGATTGGATACTTCAATTTTGATTGGTGTGGAGATACGAGTGATAGAAAAAACGCTATAGGATACATTTTCTTCTATGGAGGAGCTTCGATCTCTTGTTCCTCTACAAAGGAACCTGTAGTAGCATTATTGTCTTGTGAAGCTGAGTATATTGTAGCCTCTGAAACTGCATGTCAAGTAGTTTGGCTAAAGGCCCTGATGAAAGATCTACATGTGGAAAATTTGGGCAAAATAAAGCTGTTGGTAGACAACAAATCTGCCAATGACCTAGCAAGGCATCCAGCAGCTCATGGAAGGAGCAAGCACATTGAAACAAGGTTCCATTTCCTAAGAGAGCAAGTCAGCAATGAGAAGCTGAGGATTGAGCACTGCTGAACTGAAATTCAGTTTGCAGACATACTCTCACCAAGGCTTTGAAGTTAGAGAAGCTTAGCTGTTTAAGAAATTCTATTGGAGTTGTTTGTGTAAATGTAACTTTGAATTAAGGAGGAGTGTTAGAAGTAATTCAAAGTTTGTTGTAACTAACTAGAGAATCAGTTTGTTAGTTACTTTATTAGCTAAAGTTTGTTATGCTTGCTGTGCTATATAATCAGCTAGTAACTCCATCTTTTCTGTAATACAATTTTATCATTTCCAATTAACTCATGTTATGAGTAATTGTCAACAGAAAATAGATATAAGAGGGATCACATTTGCTTAATTTTAAAAAGAGTGATTGAATAGACTCGAAAAAACTTGGGGGACCAAAATCACACATGATCCAAACTAAAGGACCAAAACTGCAATTAAACCAATAAGTTATTAACTAACATTGCTATAAAACCTATGACTCAGTAGCTTGAACAGCTCTCAGTGCCACATTGGTATGAACACCAGTCATCTACAATAGCTGAAAGCAGCAACCTGACAATTAATCATAATTTACCCTTGGCCTACTGCAGTGGATTTCTTGTAGAATGTAATGCACATTTGTGCTATTATTCTTTGCTAATATTGCTTTATGGCTTTTGGGGATTGCTTTCACATGTAATATTTCTAAAGGAGTTGTTGATTGGAAGCCTTTTTACAAAAGGATGTGATATGGTGTTTGTGGATTTCATTACAAGAAACACTTGAAATAGTGATTTCCATTACACTTGATATGCTCTAAATGACTGAATCATTCTGTCTGATTTGAATTGCAAGAAATCAAGACTATTTTTGGAAGTTTAAAAGAGGATGGACAGGAATGGTTCATAATGGAGTGGTTTGGAATGGTATGGAGTAGAAAGGTTTATGTATACAACTCATTATTTGGGAGTTTTGGAAGGGAGTTACTCTTCATTGATTCAAAGTCACTACGATTAATAAAGTGGAATAGATTACCAGTTTAATTTCTAGTATTTCTGAAAACATAGAATTGGAGGTTTCTCAAAATTTTCATTTTGACAATCATGAAACTATCACCATACTATACTAGTGCTGTATTTCTCTTAGCAAGCTCCACGTAGACCGTATAGCATTCAAATTAAAACCCTGGCATAATTATATAGGGGATGTTGCTACTCGACCCTTGAATTGCTGCTGGGTAGGGGGTTGATTGCTTCTTGAAATTGATAGTCACTTCTAGTAATCAAATAATCTTAGTTTTTTCTTTTCTTTTCTTTTTCTGTGCTGTTTTTAGAATTTGTTGAAAGAAGGGGTTGGAGCATTCAGGCTTGAAATTGTAAATAATCATATAAAAATAAAGAGGGACAAGTGTTCCATTCTAACCTGTCTAACCATTTCCATGAAATTCCCAAACAACTGTTTTTGAGAATGAGCTTCATGAGAAGCCTGCCATTATATTTTTCGTGTTCAAATTTAAAGTCTTTTAACTATGCTGATAGGAAATACAAACCAACTTTTGAGAGTACCTTGGGTATCTTTTCAAATGAAGCTTGTTCACATAGGATGCATTCTCTTTCTCTCTAGTCTGGGTATACTTGATTAGTCTAGATCATTGGCAATTAGAAAAAATTGATTTAGTTTCTGTTGGTCTGCCTGTCTTTTAGTTGCTGGAAACAATCATAAAGAACTGTGGAGATATTGTTCACATGCATGTTGCAGAGAGAGATGTGCTTCATGAGATGGTGAAAATAATAAAGAAGAAGGTATACTTAATTTCTTGATTATTTTTGTAGTTTTGAGATGTTTCTGTTTCCTTGTAAAACATGTTGATGTCATTTGTCATGCCAATTGTAGCATGATTCGCATGTCAAAGAGAAGATACTGATTCTTATAGATACTTGGCAAGAAGCTTTTGGAGGCCCGAGGGCAAGATATCCACAATATTATGCTGCTTACCAGGAACTGTTGGTAATGTTTACTATGAAGTTTTTAACATAGAGATTTTGTTGTCAAGTATTCCTCTTGTCATTGGGAAAATGAAGGAAAGCTGTTAATTAGACCAATCAATATTTAGCATTTTTGTTTGGATGCAATGTTCCTATCTGATTGCTTATATATAGGTTTTAGCATTTGAGTGTGAATTGTTACACTTGGAATATTTACATAAACCTTTTAAACTTGTTTTTCCATTCAGTTTTATTATATAAAGGATTTGTTTATTTCAGCGTGCTGGGGCAGTATTCCCTCAGAGGTCTGAACAATCTGCACCTGTATTCACACCTCCACAAACACAGCCACTGGCATCATACCCTCCAAATATACGTGACTCAGATGCTCGCCAGGACACAGCTGAGTCCTCTGCAGAGTCTGACTTTCCAACGCTAAGGTATGGAACTAATTCCTTTTCTTCTTATATGAAAGGAGTTTGACTTAACTCTTATTGATTCATAATCTGAATCAATATCCTTCAGTTTTGGGATTTTTTTATGGTTGTGACATTGATAGGACCCAGCAATAGGATAAAATAGAAAACTACAAAATTCTGATGAAAACTGAAACAACAAAGGATAATTCCCCTTTTCTGTATATTCTATTGAGGGAAAAAAGTATAAAACAGTAATGAAATGGAGCTGTGCTTCTTGTTGACAATCAAATGGACCTGGAGCCATCGGCAGCTCCAATTCCAGTTCTGGCTCCTCTTCCTCATCTGATATAGGCAGAACTTCCAGTATTCCGGCTTGAAATGCAAAAGGAATGCAATTGAGAATGTTCACCAATTGACCTGCAGATGGCGCCAGCACCACCATCTGAGAGCACAACCTCTCATTGCATCCACAGCCTCCGTCAAATTCTCTTCCTCTGGCATTCCCCTCGCATCAAAGTGTTCCTCAATGCAAAGCACCCACAGTAGGCACCTTGTGAAATGCTCAGAACTCCATCTCTAGCATGATGTACCATGACTTCAAGATTGGAGCAGTGACACCAAATTGATAGGATCCAGCAATAGAATATATTAAAAAACTATGAAAATCTGATGAGAACTGAAACAACAGAGGATAATTCCCATTTTCTGTATATTCTATTGAGGAAAACAAAGTATGGAACAATAATGAAATGGAGCTGTGCTCCTTACAGAGGTGATGAAAATGACAAGATAACTGTAGAAAACTATAAAAGGAAGATCCCAATTCCCTCAGCCCAGCCTATATTCTCTTAATTCACTCAATACCCCTTCTCGACCTCTCACCTCCCTACTATATGGATTTGTTTCCATCTCTCTCCACTCATCAATTGCCACCTATCCTTTCTGTTATGCTCCCTTCTAACTGCTTCCTTTTCCTCCAACAGTGTTGTTAAATAGTGACCATGGTGGTACTGGTGGAAATCACTCAGGTTGTCATGAAATGGTGGCATAGTGGGTTTCTGATGGCAGGCTGTGGTGGCTGCAAAATACTAGGGGGACATGGCGCCTAAAACAGCCATGGCATAATGCCTGTTGAGAACAAAGGGATGAAGGGGGTAGGGTCATGTGACTCGACCCAAACCCAACCCAAAAATAGTCTGAAGCCTAAGAAAAAGGAAAGGTTTGGGTCATGCAACCTGATCCAAACCTAACCCACTTTTTTCGAAAAACCATTAAAATACAGAAGTGGTTCGAACCCAGGCTCCAAAAGTTCATAAAAACAAAAAAATACGAAAAGAAAAAGGGGTGGGGTCTGTCACCTGATCCAAACCCAAACCCAACCCCAACCCAAACAATTTATAAAAAACTAGTTATAAAACCTTAAAAAGAAGAAAAGAAAGGCTTCGGACTAAACCACCTCAGTGTGATTGCAAAATTGCACCAGAGCTGGACGACCACTGCCCCAGAGCTGGACCAGCACTGCACTACCCCAGCACCCAGCACCCAGCAACTGTCACAGTCACAGCCATCTCCACCAACCACCCAACCACTATGACCGGCCATCTTTGGCGACCACCCAATAACCTCTGTCTAATTTCTACAATTTATTTTTTATGTTTACCTATATCTATATAATATATTTTTATTCCAACCCCACCATATGGCACTCCATCCACCATATTTATATGGTACTCCATCCACCATATTTATATGGCAGATTTTTGGTTGGCCGCTATAATCTGCCATCCTCCATCAATAACACTGCCCTCCATTTCCCCATCCTACCCTTACCACTCCTCTTCTTTATTTGTTAGCTCCGAACTGCAGGCCCAGTAAGCCTAACAATAGGTTAACCATCAGGTAAGGGTGAGCATGGATTGGATTTTTAAAATTTCAATCCATATCCAATCCATATCCAATTAATTGGATTGGATTTTAAATCTATATCCATTTTTTTCTAAAAAAAATAGTTTGGATTTTTTTAAACCAGTTTTAATTTGGTTCAAAACCGGTTTTAAAACCAGTTGTAATTCAAAAACTAGTTTCAAATTAAAATCCAATTTACCAATTTTAATACCAGTTCCAAACTAAAACACAATTTTTAAACTTATTTTTCAAACCAAAATTCGATTTTTAAACCAGTTTCAAACCAAAACTGAATTTTTAATCAGCTTCAAACCAAAAACCAGTTTTTTAAAATTGATTTTAAAAGTGGTTAAAGAATTCTTTGTGGTTGTTTTAGAATAATTAGGAGATTCTCTTAAAGAAACACGATGTTTTGCTTTTAGTGCTAACATGTTATGGTGGTGGTGTGTTTGCTTTTGGGGTCAAATCAATACATCCTATGAAGAAATATTAGAATCTCACCAATTGAATCACTTTTTAATACTGGTTTATGGTTCAAAAGCGATTTTAAAATTATTTTGATTTGAAAACCAGTTTTAAATCATAAACTGGTTTTGAACAATAAACTGCTTTTAAAACAAGTTTTGAACCAAAAACTAATTTTCATAATAGTTCATAAAAAATCTAAACTGATTTTTTTAAAATACACCAAGCATTCATTAACATATTTTAACCTGTACTTTGTACAAATATTTATTTTACATAATTAAAATTAAAATTTATAATAAATAAGTACTTATGATTATATAAATTATATTTTAATTGAAATTCGTAATAAATAATTATTTTTTAACATATAAAATATATTTTAAATTTATAATAAATAATTTATATTGTGATACAATGTTATTTTTAATTATTGATAATTTTAAAAAATATTGAAATTCAATTTTAAACTAAGATATTTAAAATGATAGATTGAAAGAGATAAGAGGTTAAGAAAAATCTCTAAAAACACTCATTAAAAATGACAGCTAAAAACATTATTGTTAAAAATTATTATTCTAATATATATATATAAAGAAGATTATATATATATATATATATATGTGTGTGTGTGTGTATATAATTAGATTATCAAATATATTTCACCTCATATTTGACACAAAAATTTAGAATTTAGTGAAAATAAGAGATAACAATTATTTGTTTGAATTCATATAAACCGGTTTTATAATTTGTTTTTGGTTCAAATTGATTTTAAAACTAGTTTGATTTTAAAATTGATTTTAAATTGTTTTGAACCAAAATCAGTTTCCAAAATAGTTTATAAAAAATCAATATTAATTTTTTTTAAATAGATTGAACATGCTTTTGTCACATGCAATTTAGTTCTCAAAATTGTCTTTCATTTACAACTTTACTCTTGAATTTGTAGGTTAGTTTGATTGACTTACAATTTGAATAAAAAAATAGTACTATTAAGTTAATTCCTTTATGGAACTGAGACCAAGGTCACTTAACAAGATGCATTTTAAAGTAATTTTGTCTGAAAATTATATATGGGTATATTAATTTTTAACTTAATTTAAGATGGCATATTTTAACGCATTAAAATTTAATTAATATATACACATCTATACTGTTTATAAATATTTTTTTGAATTTTTTATTCAGATAATTTAGTAAGTAAATTTTTATTCATTTAAGAAGTACAAATGGAGAATAATTCAATATGTGTGTGTGTATATATATATATATATCATTCATTTAAAAAAATGATTATTGTTTAATATTTTTCATAAACATAAGGAGTCTTTGAATTTTTTTATTTAAAGAATACATAAATTTATTGAATTATCTTAATCTCCTATTTTACTAATACTCTCTTTTTACTTAATGACAGAAAACAGACGAGAATTAAAAAATAATAACATTTTAAAAATATGCATCGTGCAGGCACCACAATAGACCATCCCTGTTCTACCTGAAGTGGACTATTCTTGTTTCTGTTTTTTTTCTCACTGATGCATTTACTAAGCATGGCTAGCAGTGCCTAATTTCTCAGACTTTGGACTTTGGATTTATCCATTTCCATTGGTAAAGTCTGCATGACAAAAAAATGGACTCTGGATTCTTATTCAATTTAGAACGTGGTTATGGATAAAATAACCCATCAGACATAATGTTATACAGTGTGTCTACCGTGTAGTGTGTAGTCAGAAGTATCATAAGTACATTGCCATATCTATAACAGTGGCAGGATTTCTTTTCCATTCGGATGTCACATAAAAGCCATGTGCTCTTTTGTGACTAGCCTAGCCATGCATTTTTATAATGGCTGTTATGTAATCATTCTCCTTATGAGAATCAAGCAAAGTTAAGTTGTGTTTGAGGAACCAATGAAAAGTAAAAGAAATATGCAAAATATAGCTTGAAGGAGGAATCAAATTTTGATCACAGTATCTGTTTCTTTATTCATAATTGCCTTTTTAACTGTTAATAAATAACCTGTGAATTTCCATGGATTTGAACTTCATTCACCTGGTGTATTGAGCACATGGTACTTTTAGTATGTACTGATATTGGTATTATTATTATGATGAGAGCTTTGCTGTGGTACAGATTGCCATATATAGTTATGCGATATTTTGTTCTAATTAATCTTTCTTTTCCAGTTTGACTGAAATTCAGAATGCACGTGGCATCATGGATGTTCTTGCAGAAATGCTCAATGCATTAGACCCTAGTAACAAAGAAGTAAGTTAATCAATTCAGACTTTAAAATTATGATGAAATAAATGAATACAAATATTTTATATTGTAATGATAGTGAAGATTATGGGTGTGATGTTGAATAAAATACATTTCAAATTATGCTATGGATATGGTTGAATGTGTTTTTAAATCCTAGATTAATTATTATCATATTCACCAAATTCAACTTTTGTTTCTCAAATATTTGTGTTTTTTCTTGGGGTTTCTAAATGATTTATTGGATAAATTTGCTACTCAAGTGATTGACTGCCTTTTGTGTTCCCTGTTCCTTGTTTTCTTTATGCTTTAAGTGCTGATATGGGTGTGAATGTGTGATAGTTATTTATAGGGTGGTGAAAATTGTTTATTGGACAAGGCTAAAATAGGTTTTCACTGGTGATAATGCCGATTATAAACATGTAAACAACAAAAAATTTGATTGTAGTGATTGAAGTTGACTGAATGAGAAGTTTGGGGATGAAACTTAAAACTGTATAGGAGCTACGAAGATGAAAATTGTGACTTGGTCAATTATACTTTTTGTGCATCATATGATTAATAGCCTGCATGCTGTTTTGGACATATTATCAGCTTGAAAATACTTACTTTTATATTATCATGAGTAGACAATACACTGGCACATTATGTATTTTTTAACTTATATACATATGCAGTTAGTTTGGTGTTTCCTTGTTTCTTTAACTCAAGTACGATAGGTGTAGCTTATGGAAAGAACAGATTTGAGTAATGAAGGTGAAAAACTAAATCACGTTTTCATGACTGGAAGATAACCATGTGATGATTTCTTTTGAATCTTTAGGAGTAAAGTTTGGATATTTTGTTGAGTGGAGTAAAATTTCTATTTTATTGTTTGGGAAGAAAATGGAATTGTAAGTTCTAGCTTTATTAGAATAATTACATCCGATAACCCCCTAATTGAGGGAATAGGGTAGAAAAATATAGGTATTGGATGGAATAAATTTTATTTGGTTCCATTTAATTCCTAACTATTTTAAACAATCTAAAAATGGTAACCTATGAATCCTAGATACTTGAAGGGCCTATTTGGTGTGTAGGATAGGATAGTTCCTATCCTGCTTTAATCAATTGTTTGGTGCACTGACATGACAGTATATGATTACCTTGTCTTACTACTTATCCTATCCCATTAGACCAGTGTAATTCTTATAATAATATGATAGGATAGTGTGTTGTGTGTGTCTATATATATATATATATATATGTGTGTGATTTATATATATAGTATTAGATATAACGATATATAATATATTATTATATATACACACACAGACACAAAATGACTAATATATGTATAGTAATATAATATATAACATTTATGCTCTACATATTAATCTATATATATTTATAAAAAATTTGACATGTAATTTAAAATATATTATTAATTAAAATTTTAAAATTCAATTAAATAAATACTAATCAACTAGTTTCTTTTTAGAATTTATAAACATAAGATTAAAGATAATTGAATTTATTAATATTATATTGTAATAAAAATTATATTGATTATTTAATACATGTTATAACATTTTTTACATATATGTATGTTTCTTGATCATCTTCTTTACAATCTTTTTTATCTGATCTTCTATGTTAATTGTGCCATTGATAGGTTAGTTAAGTTCTATATAATTTTTACTATTTAAAAATGAAATAATATATAAAAGTCAAAAAGGAATATTAAAGATAAATTTTAGAATTCAGAAAAGGAATAATTTATAAAAAGTTAAAAATATATAAAATAAATTAATTTTAATATTTATTATATATTTCTAATAAAAGTTAATATAGTCATTATATATATTTTATATCTTGATATTATCTGATCTACCTCAAACATAAGATAGAATAATGTATATATTGTCTAACAGATTATCAAACATTGGATAGTATAAGAGCTTGTTGTGCTCTTATCCTATCCTATTCTTATCCAACTCTTATATCTTACTTTATCCTATCATGGTCACCAAATGAACCCATAAATGACATGGGTATGATATGACATGGATACAAGAAGATGAGTGTTAAAAATTTAGGACATGATACATTACATGAATTATAAAAGCCATATACTTTAAATAAATGCACTATATTTGTAAAGATATGTAGATTGTTTCTCATTACTACATAACTATGTAAGTGGATGGTGATCACAATTTACACAAACAGTACTTGTGATCATAACAAAAAATCATAGTTACAGCATATCTTTCCACTACCCATATTAGAATGTAGCCCTTCCCCTGAGAACATATTGCAAAAATTACATATTTTTTCCCAACCCATAGAAGTCTTGACTCTATAATTTTGTATTATTTACTATAGCTTTAAGGATATAGTGGAAAATATAGAGTCTATGGTGATGTTTGTTTCAAGGCATAATATTACATTCCTAGGAGTAACATTCATAGGAATACTATCTAGGAATTATGTTCCTGAGTATATTGAAAAAAACATTTGATTTGATTTAATAATTATTAGGAATATTTTTTGAAATTCAAAATGATTGGAGTAAAAGGTAAGAGTGGAAATGGAAGTTACAATTGAGTTAGAAAATAATTTCTCATATTCCTATGGGAATATAACTTCCATGAGAATAAAGAATAAGAAGGTATTACTACTTTTCCGAGTATGAACAATATTTAGGGATAAATTTTTAATGCTTATAACAAACATGAGAATATTACATTCTTAAATAAACATCCTGGCAATAAATTTTTACTTATAAACAAAAACACTAAGTTTTAGTCCTATTCAAAGTATCCGAACTGTATCCCAAATGTACAAATCAATAAAATTAAAAAAATTTAAAATTGGAGGATACTCCTTGGATATGTATCTAGGAGTACGTTAGATTTTTATTTTTTTTTTCAGTTTGCATCAAGGATATCCCCTATCTGATAGTTAGAGATTAATTCTTTCGAGGTGTAGAGAGTATTACTTCTACAAACAAAGTCTTCATACATATGGTTAGGTGTTAGATGTATTGGTACATGGATATGGATATGATACCAATACTGTCCTTTTCGGAGTGTCTGACTTCAAAGATGGCAACTAATGCCATTGGATTTCATTCCCCTCCATTGCATCCTTTCCATCAAATCCAAACATACAAGTAGATTTGTTTTTGCCCTTCTAAACCTATTTGCCTAAGTCTAGATATGTTTTTTTTGTTTCAACATTTAAGTTCAAGAGATTATTGATTATCATGCTGTAAATTACAAATTCCTACTTGACATCTTATGGATGACCTTTGTTATTATTTTCAGGGGATAAGACAGGAGGTTATTGTTGATTTGGTGGAGCAGTGTCGAACTTACAAGCAGAGAGTGGTACACCTTGTCAACTCAACTTCGTAAGGCCTGGATTCCCTTTCCATGATACTATATAATGATGACCACATATGATATTCTTTAGATGCTCGATTCATGTTCTTTGTATTCTTACTAGAATTTATTCTTTTCATCCAAATAATGTAACAGTTATTATTTTGGTATTTTTTTTCAGGGATGAATCACTGCTATGCCAAGGACTAGCCCTGAATGATGATCTACAGCGTGTACTGGCCAAGCATGAATCTATTTCTTCAGGAACTTCTACCCAAAACCAAAATCACACACCGAATTTGAAACCTGCACCTGCTGGAGCTCTTGTAGATATTGATGCTCCTTTGGTTGATACTGGAGATACTAGCAAACAAACTGATGGGAGGTAACGAAGTCTCTTGTTTCTTTCCATAATTTCTTTGCTCATGTATATCATCTGCATTCATTGACATGTTATCATTAGTTTTACCGTATTGGAATTCATGCAATTTATTTTTGCTGGTTATTTCTTCGTGTGAACAAGTGTACCTTTCAAAATAACTCCCAAGTAATGCATGGTCTGGCAACTTGTTCTAATATTTCTATTGGAATAATAACTTTTGATATTACGAATAGTGTCAGATATATGGATCAAAATTGAGTTCTAATTGTTGGCTTTCATAGTTTCATTAGAGTTTGATGCTATGCAAAGTTCTTTGCTATTGTTTTTGTATTTTGAATAGTTTAATTTTAGTCATTAAGATTTACCAAGATAAGTTTTGAAGTGTTTAAGATCTAGGATATTGTGCTTGGGACGTGTTCTAGGAGAACATCAAAAGTCACCATTTTTGTGTTTAGTTCACTCATTATAATCAATTGATTGACTTGTCATTCATGAGCTAAGTTAGAACCTTTGGTTTTGGCTGCAGACCTACATTTGTTATTTTACATATAAACATAGGAAAAGATTGATGTACGAACTACTTTCAAGTTGATCTGACCCATCTGTTGCCTTTGGCTATATGGCTCTTATATCTATTTACTTATGTGTGCAGATCCTCTTCTAGTGTCGAAGCAGGGTCCCAAACATTGAATCAGTTACTGCTTCCTGCCCCTCCAACTTCTAATGGATCAACAGTACCTGCCAAGGTTGATCCAAAATTGGACCTGCTCAGTGGCGATGACTTTAACTCACCAAAAGCAGATACTTCACTTGCTCTTGTTCCTCAAGGAGAACAACCACCTGCCAGTCCTGTTTCTCAGCAGAACGCCCTTGTTCTTTTTGATATGTTTTCTAATGGAAATAATGTACCTACATCTGTCAATACCCAGCTACCCCAGCCAGCTAATGTTGCTGGTCAATCCAGTCCATATGCTCCCCAATTTCAACAACAGCAAACAGTCATATCTCAAGGTGGATTTTACCCCAATGGAAATGTTGCAAATGCAGGTTCATCTCAGTATGAGCAATCACTGTATACACAAAGTACAGGTCCTGCTTGGAATGGTCAGGTTGCGCATCAGCAACAGCCACCTTCACCAGTTTATGGTGCACTTGATGTTTCTTCGTTGGATTTAACCGTATTCCTCCTACTTGGCAGAAATCCTTCACAATTACATTCTCTTTCTAGAAAATGGTTTTAAATTGGTTCGTGGGGAATGTGTAAGTTGCCATATTTTTCTTTCCCCACTGACTGACTGGCTGTGATTCCTGGATGAATTGAGAATGTAAATGTATAGGATTTGTGCCCTCATATCTTGAACTTCATTGCATAACTCACTTTTTAATGTTTGACAGGTGCACAAAGCAGTGGATCATTACCACCACCTCCATGGGAAGCTCAACCAGCAGATAATGGAAGTCCAGTAGTGGGTGGCGCTCAGTATCCACATGTGCAGAATGCTGCACATCCTCCAGGGCCTCAAACAATGAGGAATGAGCAGGCTGTTGGTATGTATATGCAGCCAAATGCCAACAGCCACATGTCAGCAATAAATAATCATGTTGGGAGCAATCAAATGGGCTTGCAACCTCAGCATATGCAAGGTGTTGCAGGGCCCTACATGGGAATAGCTTCACATCAAATGCAGGGTGGTCCTGTGATGTATCCTCAACAGATGTACGGAAACCAATATATGGGATACGGCTATGATCAGCAACAAGGAGTTCCGTATATTGAGAGGCAAATGTATGGTATGTCTGTTAGAGATGATAATGGTTTGAGAAACTCTTACCAAGTTTCTACTACATCTTATGCTCCATCTGGGAAGCCTTCCAAGCCAGAGGATAAGTTATTCGGAGACCTTGTTGACATGGCAAAAGTGAAGCCCAAACCCACTCCAGGCCGAGCTGGTAGCATGTAAAAACTATTACCGGGTTTGCACATTTCATCCGATTGCTAACTTTTGTCCCCTTTTTCTTTGATTTTCTTTTTATAATATTATATATATAATTTTTTTTGGTTCTTGTTACATATTGTTTGCTTGTCTGGGAATTAGCATTTGATTATGTACATTCGTTCTAGAGAACATTGAAAAGTGGGGGAGAAAGGGCTAAACCATCATTGGGTTGGATTCTAGTTTGTGGCAATTCTCCCTTGTTTTACATTCCTTTCTTATGGTTGTAGTTATGGTTTAAAGGTGCTTTAAGCATAAACGCTCATCCAAAATGTGGAGAAGAGATGTCCTACCTTTCACAGTTATATTGAACATAAGAATTATGGTAGTTGTTACTAGGTTGTAGAACGAAAAGGAAGATTGATGGCGTCATAGAAAAGATGTGGAGGAGTCGTATTTTCACGTACTTTTTTTTTTCCGCTTTGCCTTTTATGAGCATGTGTCACTTTCGTTGGATGAAGAGTGAAATGAGGAAAGCAAGCTAAAAAAAGGGTGATAAAAATGAAAGTGAAATAAAGTAAAAAAATGTGGTGTTTGAACAAAGAAATAAATAAGGATAAAAGTAGAGTTTTCTATACTCAGAAGAGAAGGTGGAAAAAGTTCTTAATTGTAATATTTTTTAAAAACTAAGTAAAAATTAAATTTAGCCACAATGTAAAATTTTCACTAGACTATTTTTTTTATTTTCTTAATATATAGTTATTTATTATTTTTTATCTAGTGTTATAAAAAAGTTATTTAATGTTTTTTAAACAAATCAAAACAAAAAACCCTCCAAGGGGTATTTTATTTTGTGTAGGTCTCAAATTTCTTTCGTTTTTTTATTTTAAACAGATAATAGAAGTTTAGTATTTTCAAAGGGACAAGATTGAGGAGTAATTGAGATATTGTCTTTTTAATTGTTAATAACATGTTTGCACTTTTTAAACTTATGAAAAAAAAACGTTATTTAAAATTTATTTTAGAAAGCTTTGATTGTAAGTTAATTACAAGTTTATTTGTCAACAAAGTTTGGTTTACAAATTGTACGAAGAAGGTTTAAAAAGGTGAAGTTTGATTTTAGAAATTAGTCTTATATTATAGCCTGGAAGATATTTTTTATGTAAAAAAAAATACAACATTATTCAAATACACATTAAAAGCTTTTAATTGTAATGCAAGTAAGTGTGCAAAATATCTTGAAAAAAAAAGATAATGTATTGGTTTAATTGGTAGAATATTGTTTGTTATTTAATATATTTATTGTACTTAATGTTAGTCGTAGAAATTTGAATACCAATTAATGAAATAAATAAAAGAATTTTGTTAATTGAATAACTAATTGAGAGAAAATAATATTTGTATGATTTTATGGAAAAACTTATAAGATGTGTTATAAAATGATAAAAGTATGTGGTTACATGCGAAGGAAAGTATATACAAAGGTAGTTTTACTCCAAAATTGAGGACTTAAAACTAGCAAATATTCTGTGCATTACACGAACTTTTTGTTTACGTAAAATCTAGAAAACATAAACTAAAAGAAATTATAAGATAAATACGCATAAATAACTAAAAAATAAGTAAAACTTATAAGTAGTTTTGATTTTGTTCGGAAAAGTTCAAAAGAGTATTTTTTTTTTATTAAAGTAAATGATCAATTAATTTGACGGTATAAATAACTGACATTTGAAATGCAAAAGGAGATTTTAACTATGACAGTACGAGGAGGAAAAAGGAATTGTAATGTAAACAAATACCTTTAGAAGATGAGTGCCTTGACTAAGGTAGTCTTTTCAAATATACGATTGCCTTTAGAAGATTATTACTTCTTTCTAAGTTCAAAACCTCTAAAATATGTAAAAAAGTAAGTTGGCAACACTGGCATATGCAACATTACAATATATCACAAACAACTTTTTGTGCATGTAAGGACAAGAATAATATCCTTCTAGTCTAATTTCTCGTGTAACGGTTTCTAATGTGAAAGGATTTTGGTACCTATGATTATTCAAGATGTTAGAAAACCTCATTAACTCTCAAAAGGTTGTACGAAACTAATAGAGTTAGCGATTTTGAAAAGAAAAGAAATCAATCGATTCAATTTAATTGATTTTTTTATCCAAGTAATTTGATTTTAAAATGCTCTTTTTGTTTTTGGTGAAGAAAAATTGTTTGGTTCGGATCATCTTTAGTTTTTATTTTGTTAGAGGGTAACAAATAAGTTTTATTTATCTCTTCCTCGTATTTTTACTTAAATCTATTTTTACTTTAAAATACAAAAAATATAAAAAGAAAATTTTGAGACACAATTATAGAAGAACAAAATTATCAAGAACATAAATTCAGTTCGAATTGATCTTCAAAATTAAACATTTTCAAGGGGTTTAAAAGTACATAGATAATGTACTTGCAATTCAAACTTTCTTGGCATTCATTTTTGTAAGCCTTTTTTTTATTTTTTTTATTTTTGGTATCTTCTATCTTGTGTTTCAAGCGAATCTCTTAAAGTTATTTGCTTGTATCTTAACCTCATAATGTCTTGTGAAATAAATGCAAATAAAAGGTGAAACATATATATAAAAGAGGAGAAAGAGTCAAAGGAGGAGAAAGATGTAGAGAAAGTTGTGAAATACACTGGTAAATGGAAGATTTTTAAGAGAAATTAGAAAAGTTTGATTCTATAATTATTTACAAATATTTAAAAGGTCATATATTTATCAAAAGAAAATATATGAGAGTAAATTTTTTTAATGTTATTTAATATTGTCTTATTAAAAACCTTACCAATAAAAACTTTATGAAAAAAAAAACATAGTTAACAAAATAAAAGAATACAATTCATATAACAATATTAATTGAGACTTTTAAGTTGATGAATTCTAATATTATGGACAAGTCTTTAAAATAATGCATTAGGATGTGTCTTGACAAATAATTTTATGAGTTTGTTAAATGTTTATATCATCATTCTTTTAAAAATCATGAGGAACCTTGTGTTTGTTTATGAACGGAGGCACAAAGTGTTCTATATTGACATTTGCCTAGTAAACCTCGTGTTTGCCCGGACTACAAAAAGTTTTGATCTTCAAGCTTGCTAAGCGAATCTTGAAAACTACCATCGGAACAAAGTAGTATTTAGGAGAGCATCTATCTTTAGTGGTGCTATCTTTAGTGGTGCTTTCTTTAATGTTTGTGTCAAGCAATTTTTGAGGGCGAAAATTTCTATAAGGAGGGGGAATTGTAACTTGTAACACCCTAGTTTTTATTCTATTTTATTATTGATTTTAAATATTGTATTTGATTAATTAATAAATGGTTTAATTGTTAATTAAATAAATAATATTTTGGGAGAAATATAGGTTGAGTTTAATTAATTAAATTAAGAAAATACATTACTTAATGGTAAAAGTTAAGTCCCAAATTCATGCATCACTCCTTTTTCCTATATAAGGGGTGAGATAGCTTAAGTCCCCACATCAAGTAACATGAGCTCATGCATCCTTTTCTTCTTCTATACAAGAAGTTTGATACCAAGCAATAAGGAAGACAAATGAGCCTTTAAACAAGTTGGGTTTGATACAAAACATTAAATTCAAATGGTTTAATCTTTCTCATCTTTTAGAGCTTCTTCAAGAGATGTGAGACCCTTTATTTGGGTTTCACATGAACTGTTGGAGGGAGCTACAAGGTAGTTAGTTTTTATAAGTACAAGATTTCAAACTAAAGAGTAGAGAAAGGAGAACCTCTAGAGGAAATCCCAAAGAACAAAAGAATGACCTTGAGGAACACATTTCTTCGTCTACAATTCTCTAGGTAAAGGGGGAGTGAGAAATCCCCCATAAGGATATGGGTATAACTATGAGTAGAGAAGGTCATCCCTAGGACCTCCAAAAGAGTATGCCTTGAGTTATTTGTATGGGAGATTAAACTCCTTGGATTAGGGATTGAGCTCCTTAGATTAGGTCTTACTTGCTTCTACTATTATTTGTGAACTTTACTACAAATTTGGTTGTATGTGTATAAAATGTAGAAAGCCGTAGTTTCCTTCATTAAAATTCAAAATTCTAGGCTAAAATCCAGTAAATTTGATAGCAGGCTATTGAGCACAGTCGTGCTCATGAAGAACAACTCGTGCAAATTTTGTGCATGCCCTTGCAAAGTCATGCTAATTATGCACGTCCGTGTTGCCCTATATGTGCTTGTATGAGTTGTTGTACTGGAATTTATTTGCATGTATGTAATTATATTATTCAATTGCATAGTCGAGAATGATGGTATGCAGAAATGAGTAATAAGGATAGATGTGCTCGAAAGGTGACCTAGTCCATGAGAGAGCTTGAGGGACATTTATCTAGTGAGTGGCCAAGCTTGTGAAAGACAGAAATTGTACTCACTAATTTATAATGGGTTGAGAGGTGAGGTACTTAGATTGTAAGAGGCGAGAATGGTCCTTTTCGGTCCAATGTTGAAAGTAAAATAATGATTCAATTGAACCACATTCATGCATTATTTAATGAAATAGGTGTGTAAGGAAGTAGGTACGAACTTGAGTGGTAAGGTCACTAGACCTCCTCGGGACTAATCGATACGAAGATTCCAATGGTCGTGACTGATCCCACGAGCCGGGTCGGGTGATGCAAGCTGAGTAGTACCTAACGTGCTACCAAAGGGATATCATGCTGGTTTGGGACGACCAATAGAAAGGTTGAGCTACATGTCCTTAGCCTATTTCTTGGATTATAGTTGGTACTACATGGCATACGGAGTATTACTAAGAGTACTTTGTCATCATGCATGTGCATACTTGTTTGTTATTGTCCATTGATTGTGGTTTCTTATTATTTGTTAATTGTATGTTTGTGATTAACTTGAACGCCATTTTGTAAGTGATATTAAATAGGAGCGTGAGAATTGAGTTGTGCCTTCTCATTTATTACTTTTACTCTTTTATTTTATTTTTAGGTTTACGCTCTAATAGGACATGTGATATTGAGGTGCTTTTTATGATCATTTTATGATTACAAAGTTTGGTTTATACTTTACAACATTAGAAATTGGCCTTTTGAGTGTCATTAGGGATGGATGTTTGTTTTCAATTATCGTATATGACTAGATTTTGTGAATCCTTTATGTTTTCATATTTGAATTGTCCTAAGTTTATTGTATTTAGTATTAATTAGCATCAAGGGTAAAGTGTGTTATGCCTAACACAATCTTGTTTCTTCAAAAGCAAATCCATGTCATTTACTGTTGATACAACCACTTCTCATGCAAAGAGCAACATTTGTCTTTTACATTCCTATAAACGGGGATTGATCAAGCTCGAAGACACCAAAGCAACAATTCACAAATATACTTACTGTGCTTTTGAACAATGATTTGTAAATTCTTTGTGAAACTTTCTTTATGAAGCAAAGTAAAGTCATTGTGCTTTTTATTCCTATATGCTCACTATGTGAGTTAGGTTTCTTGTAAAACCTTAGTATAGTTGTTGAGATATCCTAAAGAGGCTAAGTGATGGCTCCTTGGGATCTTCCTTGAGTCAAGGTCTTCCAAGACTCCAATGGTTGGAGCTTGCCGAAAATGTAGAGGAAAGGAATAAAGGGGAAGAAATAAGAAAATGTGAGTAAGATAAAAATGAACAAAGAGAACTTACCACTTACTCAATGATTTGAGGAAAATAAGAGCATCATGAGATTTGTCACAAGCCTCTTGATAGCTTGATAAGAATTGAAGGCTCTTGTACAAAACAAGATAGACATAAACTCTCAAGGTTGAAAAGCAACTACAAATTCATTCATTCAAAGTTACGTATACAAAGGGTAGGGAAGCCTTTTATAAATTGGCTTCACGACCCAAAAGGGTTGTTTGGACATGGGATTAGATGTTCATTCCATACAATGAATTATCTAAAAATCTAGCTAACAAAACAAGCTAGAGACTATACTAACTACCTAGCCAAACAAACAAGCCTTTAAGCCTTATTATACTTAAGACTTGAGTTAGAGATTTACAAAGGAAATACAAATGACATCTAAATGACATGCCAATGAAATACACATGCTTCTAGGGAGTTTAGGTACAAGCCCATATATAGTATAAGGTTGCGCTAAGGCTTGGGCTTGGGCTTGAGGCTTCCCAACTCCTTAGCATCCCTATCTTTTGAAGCACTTCTCTCTCTTTAGCATTCCTTTTATCATTGGGCCTTTGAGTGCTTGAGTATCCTTTGCCTCTTTATCCTCTTGGATATCTTAAGGCAGCCATAAAGGCAGTTAAACCCCACCATTCTTGATGTAGTAAGAAAGGAAGTCATGAAGCTACTTGCAGTAGGGATCATTTATTCCATATCAAATAGTTAGTGGGTTAGTCTTGTGCAGGTGGTTCCTAAGAAGTTGGGGATGAATGTGGTGAAGAACTAGAATAATGAATTGGTTCCAACTAGTGTTCAAAACAATTAGCGAGAGTGCATAGATTACAAGAAGCTAAATCAAGTGAATCACAAGGACCACCTCCCTCTCCCATTTATAAGTTTTGGAGAGGTTGGTAGGTAAATCCCATTATTATTTTTTGGATGGATTTTTTAAGTTATATGTAGATTCATATTGTACCGGCAGATCATCATAAGACTACATTCACTTGCCCATTTGACACCTTTGCCTACACTAGGATGTCTTTTAGTTTGTGCAGTGCCCCAAGAACCTTCGAAAGGTGTACGATGAATATTTCTTTTGAGTTATTAGAGAGTTACATGAAGGTCTTTATGGATGATTTTACGATGTATTGTCCTGCATTTGATGCATTCTTGGAGAGTTTGTCTAAAGTTTTAGATAGGTGCATTGAGACTAATCTTGTGCTAAATTTTGAGAAATGTCATTTCATGGTGAAGATATAGTCTTAGGGCACCTAGTGTCTAGTAGAGGTATTGAGGTTGATAAGACCAAAATTGATATTATTGCTTCTCTTTCCCCCCCTGCATTTGTGCGGGAGGTTTGTTCTTTCCATGGACATGTAGGTTTTTATAGAAGATTCATCAAAGATTTTAGAAAAATAGCTTTGCCATTGTCCAAGCTTTTACAACAGGATGTCGAGTTTGTCTTTGATAAGCCTTTAGGCCTTCTAGGAGCTAAAAAAGAGACTTATCACCATTCCCATCCTTCAGGAACCTAACTAGAAGCTCCCTTTTGAGCTCGTGGTTGATGCCTCTAATTTGCCACTTGGGATAGTATTAGGCCAACGAGTTGACAAACGTTCCCATATTATAACTTATGCCTCTCACACATTGGATTCAACCTAGGCTAATTACACCACCATTGAGAAGGAGCTTTTAGCTAGGCATAAAGCTTTTTATCATAAGTGGATAAATTTATTTGGGTTTCTTTCTAATTTTTCACTAAATTAGGCTATGAGATGAGCTTCGTGAAGTAATATTGTCCCTACTCCCATATTGGAAGCATCACACTTAAGTTCAAAGGATTTGTTGAAGTTTGGAGTGTTAGAATGGGGACATTGGTAAGTCTATCTTTTAGAGCTTAGAAAGCTCTTTCCTAACTTTCTTCCCATTTAAATCCTACATCTTTTTTCTACTGTTTCATTTAGGGGTGCAACTAAGGTGCTAAAGTCTTTAACAAAATGCCTATAAAAAATGGCTAATCCATGGAAACTTCTCACATTCCCAACTATTTTGGGTGTTGGCCAACTTTGTTTGACCTTCACCTTTTCTACATCTACCTTGACTTCTTCAAAGCCAACTACATAGCCTAAAAAGACAACATCATTAGTACAAATATGCATTTTTCAAAATTTTTATATACAATTATTCTTTCTTAAGAAATAAAAGCACACTTTTGACATGCATCACATGGTCATCAACGCAATTAGAGTATGCAAGTATATCATTAAAGTACACAACCACACATTTGTCTATGATAGATATAAGAACATGATTCATCAACCTCATGAAAGTACTTGGGGCATTTGTTAGCCGGAAAGGCATAACAAACCACTCACAAAGTCCTAGTTTAGTTTTAAAGCAGTTTTCCATTTGTTCCCCCTTTTCATATGAATTTGATGATACCCACTTCGCTTTTTGAAAATACACATGCACCATAAAAGCTCATCAAGCAAATTGATAAGTCATATTTTATACACCTCACAAAGGCTTAAGATAGGTATTATTAAGACCGTTTAGTGATTAAGAGCCTTGTGCTTTAATCTGCTTTTAACTTTACCACGATTGCACATTGTTAGAGGTAGATCATGTTAGATTAGGGCCGATTGGACTAGTTTAATAATCTGATTAGGTAGAGAACCTAAAATCAACCAAGTACATACTCCCTACCAACTAATGAGGTAGCGATTGTGTAAATCCTCGTTATGGCAATGGACAAACATTCGAAGATTATCGTAAGAATCTAAGGTTGATTCAGAGTATAATTCTAAGTAAGAATGACAACCTGTTGTGTGTTGATTTTCGAATTGGTACAGTAGTTAGTATATATTAGTTTAGTGTAGTTTAGTTTACTTTTAGTGCTTCATTTATTTTTCTACATTTAAACACAAACCCTCCCTATTTACTACTTTTCTAGAGTCTGAGATCGAGTTAGTCTGACTCCGTTGTGTCCATCTAAAATCGAGTCAATCTAACTTTGTTGCGTCCGAGTTTACGCTTAGCCGAGACTGTGTCAGATTCGTCTCTTTCGAGACCAAATCGGATCAGTCTTTGGACAAAGGAGAACTTGTTTGTAACACCATCATGTCTCACCTTTCTATCAAATTGCCAAGGCCTTCCCAATAGGACATGGGTGACTTCGATGAGTACATCACAAAGGATTTCATGCTTGTACTTACCTAATATGAGGGAAACAAATACTTTTTTTTATCAACAACCATTTCTCCCTGTTCACTCAACCATTGAAGTTTGTAGGGCTTAGGATGAGGGATAGTTTGCAAACAAAGTTTTTCAACTAGTCTTAGACTAGCCACATTTACACTACTACCACCATCTATGATTAAAGAATAAACTTTTCCTTGAAACCATACATCTTGAGTAAAAAATATTTTTCCTTTGGGATTGATCATTTTCAATGAAGGTACTTATAAGTCTTCTTACCATCAAAAGATCTCCTTCATATGGTACTTCTTCACTTGAGCACTCTTCACCCCTTGAAGTTGAAGTTTCCTCTTGGGAACCCTCACTTTCAATGTCACCATTATCTCCTAGGATCATTGTTCTTTTATTTGGGCACTAAGAAGCAATGTGTCCCTTCCTTAAACACTTAAAACATTTAATGTTACTTTATTTATGAGTTTAGAGTTAGGATCATTTACCTTACTTACGTCTTCTCTATGGCCTTTAAAGGGTGCACTCCCTTTCTTGGGACTTTTGCCTCTTTTAAGGAGTTTCTCTTATCTCCTTTACTTACCCTTCTAGTTGGTGCTTATGGTATGGTAAAAATTCTTTCCATGCCTTCTAAGTTAAGATTCAACCTTAGAGGCTTAGTGCACAAGTGTAGAAATAGAAGCATAATCATGCAACTTAATCATATCTTGAATGTCTTTATTTAAACCATTAAAAAATATAGCCATTGTGGCTTCTTAAGACTCAACAATTTGAATGCTAATCAAAGTAACTTCCATCTCTTTATAATATTTTTCTACATTTTTTGAACCTTGATACGTTTTTTGCAACTTTATAAATAAATCTCTTTTGTAATAACAAGGTACAAATCTTTCTCTCATATCTCTCTTCAACTCCTCCCAAGATTCAATAGATTCTCTTCTCATACCCCTTATTTGTAGGAAATTTCATTTCACCAAATCAAGGTGTAATCAATGTGATCAAGATTTTGCTTAACTTTTAATTCTCATTCATAATAATCATTTGCATCACCATTACCAAAAAATGGAGGGATTTTACCTTTGATGAAATCCCATGGACTTTTCTTTGGTTCATCCCTAGGCTTCTCATGCCTCCTTACAACCCTCTCACTTATATGTGATCTATTAGACTTGTTACTATGACTTCTATAGCTTTCTTCATGACTATCTTCACTACTAGTCTTTTTTTACTTCTTCACTTCTTCTTCTTTCATTTTACTTAATGTTCTTATTTTTGCACTCACACTATATGCATCTATTCTCCTTAAGCCTCTTCATATACTCCATCATCATTCTAGATTTAGGAGAAAGGTCATCCATGTTAAATCTTGAACTTTTCATCTTTATTCACTCTTTTCTCCCTCACTTTAACACCTACAAAGATTCCACAAACCTCCAACACTTGCACTTGCAAAATACAAGAAAAAAAGGCAAAACTCACCACTCTCTTAGTGTTTACACTTACACTTGTTTATTCACACTTTAGAGGCTTTTTTTTTAATGTACTCTCTTACCATTTACCACTCCTTCTCTATCTTTGGTTTGTAAAAAAGTATTAATCCTTTAATGAAGCTTTTAGATGCATGTTAAATACATCAAATTTCATAAGACTCTTAAGAATTCCAAGAAAGAAAATTTCAATGGCAAAACTAAAGAGGCTAAGAAATTGACAAGCAAAAAAAGAATAGAAAAAATGAAGCTTAACTCTATCAAATTCTTACCTCTTTCTTCATTAACTAAGAAATACTATCAAATTCTTACCCAAATTTGGAATTAGGAAAAGATCATGAATAAATTTAGGACCTTTGCTAATGTGAAAAAAAAATACCTCTTCCTTCAGTTTGTACAATATCTCCATTTTCATGTTTAATTTTAGTTTAGACAACCTATCTAAAGAAGTAAAGAGACTTAAGTCCTTTGCCATGTAGTTTGTTCACTCACTACCTACATACCATACATCCTTTGAACTTTAATTGCATGCTTGAGTAGCCATAAACAAATGATCTTTAATTTAGAATATTCTCATCAATGAAGTTAACTTGATGTGCATGTTATGGTGTAGATTGGTTGTGCTTAAATCTGCAGTACCTTTCTATGTCTCTATTTCTTCTAATTTTTTCATTGTATTTGAGGCTTCCCCTTGTACCAACAATCTTTTGACAAGTGATTTATCCTTTTTCATGTAAAACAAAGAGGGAAATTGTCCCTTTCTATAGATTTAGTTGAACTTCCATTCACCTTATGTTTCCTCTTTTGATCACCACCTATTTAAGATTTTTGCTTCTTTCATTCCATTTGACAAAATTGTTTCCCCTTATGTCTAGCTTGAAATGCAGCTTTAGTTATATCATTCATTCTTATAGAAAATATTTGTTAATGATCTTGTAGTTTTCTAACCATTTAAAAATAGTTAGTTTCTTGAGATCACATGATTCTTCAATGGCAACAACTTTGGCTTCAAATTTTATGAGAAGACTGATTAACATCTTTTCACCTACCTTGCAATTTTCACCTACCATACAACCAAGTGAGGCAGCTTTGAAGTGTACTCCTTAACAGATTTATTATCCTTCATTTTCATTCATTTCAATTCATCCAATATTTTCTTAGCTGTTTCTAGATACATAATGCTTGTAAACACATCATATACCAATGTTGAATGTAGACATGAAACGACTTTCTCGCTCTTCGTAGTCTTATCTTTATAGTGCTTAATTATCCCAATGGTAGAAATTTCTTATCAATTTACATATTCCCATAAGCCAAAAGACTTTAAACATGATCTCATTTTCACAACCTGTATTTGATAAATTTTCTGACAAAATAGAGGAACAACAAAGACAACATTTCTTTTTGAAGCCATTTTATTACTCATCCATATTTAATTTGTCCTCTCAAGTTTTTTAGGCCCATACCTATAAGAATGTTGCTCTAGATACCATTATTAAATGGAAACAACCTAAACCATAAAACCACAAAGAGAAGAGTGAAGTAGTGAAACAAAGAAATTTTGTTTTTATAGCCTAACCATATTATTTTAAGTATTTTCATTCATATATATAGGAAACACAAAATAGATATGACAACCATATAGCATACTACACTTATTAGAACATTACCTACTAAAATAAGCAATTATAATTACAACAACAAAAGTAACATTACCCATTGAAGTAAACAACCATATTACAACAGTAAAAATAACATTACCCACTAAAGTAAGAAACCATACATATGACAATAAAAGTAACATTAAAAAGTTTTACTAATTTAACAACAACAAAAGGTTTCAATTCAATACTCCTTTGACTTTCTCTTCTATTTAGAAGATGAGTCATGTCTTTTCTTTTGAACCCTTTTTTCAACTTTAGCTTCTAAATCTATCATGTAGGGGTTCCCTGGTATTATTGGAAAAAATTCTGCTGGATTTTTATTCATCCCACAACAACTTCCAGAGGCATCATTTAAGGGCATTGGGGTTTCACCAACACCATTATGTTGCAGTGAAGCTTCCTCTTTTTCTTCAAGATCAACCCAGCCATATTGGTTTTTTCTATTCTGCATGAATGAGAAAGAGCTATTCATCTTTTCTTTTCCAAACACGATCATATTTTGATCACCCAAATCAGAAGGACCAATAAATTCCCTACCAAAGATTCTAAGACTATGTGATTTGTCAAACATAATATTTGTGTATTCACCTGAATTAAGGGTTCTCTTTAGCATTTGACCACTGCTTCCTACGTCCAAGGATGTAGTTGATTTCTTTCCTGCACGATCAAGGCTGAGTAAATTCATGTCAGGTGTTAGGTCATTAGCATTCAAATCAATAGATACCCTTTCATTAAGATGATGTTCTATCTCATTATGTTTGCCAGGAAATGGGTATTCCACACTAGTCTTGCTCGAGGTTCCAACTTGGTCATTATCTACAACATATGGAATGTTTAGATCAAAATCTCTTTCCCTAGCCTCCTTATCCAATGAGTCAAATGAAAGGGAAGTCATGCCCATGATTGGAATTCCATTTCTGGGAAGCACATGTTCATCTCTTGTGGTTGTTCCATTGTCCCCATCAATTGTTGGATCCTTTTCCTTTTGGGATGAGCTTTTCATACCACAATTTACATTATCCACAATATTAGGTAAAGTCTTGGGCATTCTCTTTGCAACTTTCATGCTCTTATCATTTTGGGATGAGTTTTTCTGACTGCGATTTGCATTTTCAACATTAGGTAAAGACATTGCCATTATCTCTGCAACTTCCATTAATGAGTCTTGATCAGACTCTTCATTGTATTTTGTCAAGTTAATGTAACTGCTCATGTTGCTTAGTTCAATGTCTTCATCACTTGTGTCTTCACTTGTGGGCTCATCAATTTCCTACAAGAAGAAAATTATTATTATCTTGGAAACAATTTTTTTATGAAAAGTTAAAAGTCTCAAGATTCTAGAAAACCAAACATCCATGCAATGGAAATAATAACTTTATTTTTATAGTGAGGGTTTATTAAATGATAAACTCAAAAAGACCCATGCTTTTGTAATACGTAATATATTTTCTCCTCTACCTAGAAAACTAGGTAAGATGATTAGTTATTGTCAAACATCTAAACTTGTTATAACAATTCATTTTTGAGAATATTAAAAAACTATAGGATGACTATAAATAAATGCTTGACAATCCACTAGATTAATTTAGCTATTATGAAGAATTAAATGAATCTAGAAAGTAGTTTAACATGCGACTGCCTAAATGTTCAAGAATTAAAATGGTTCACAATATAAAATTTTGAAGTAACTATTGATTCTCATAGAAAATATTCATAAAATGAAAATTATAAGCAAGATCACTAGAGTCAAATTAGAACAATTAAATACAATTCCAATAACAATTTAATGTAATACTCTTGATATTAAAAATAAAATAAAATAAATGACACTATTTTCTAGTCATGGAAGTTTTATTAAGGAAAATAAAAAGACTTAAAATATGACTTTTATTGTTACTTACTTGAATAAGAACTCCTTTTCCTTTTCTAGAAATAACATTTGTTGAAGGAAATCTTCGTTCTCCAAAAGAATCAGTTTCACCTCCTTGCCTTATAAGTTGATAATTGGAAGTTTGTTCTTGGATAGGTCGTGAAAAAATTATATTATCTCCTACTTCAGCAGCATCCGAGCCTATGTTTTGAACTTCATTATCAACCCTTTTGAAGAACTCATATGATGGTTTACCATTTTCATCTAGAGGTAACTTCCTCTTTCTTCCCCTATGACCCTTTTTTGTCACCTTCTTATTGTCTTCTTCACAACCCACATTATCCATGATACTTGTTTGTGTCTGTGAGTCTTCAGGATTATTGGATTGATTTTGGGGTGCCAATGTTTCTTTTATGATTTGCTCAGTGTTGTTTAGCTCATCATTTTCTCTTAGTATTTCCTTTAGCAAGCGCATCTTTTTTCGTTTCTTAGAAGACCTACGAGTGTACTTCGTTGGATAATGATCTTGAACATCATTTTCAATGCTATAGTCTGTATCTTCTGAATCAACATTATCTTCAAAGACTGGCTCTAGAGGAAATTGTTCAATTGTCTGTTCAAGTACATTATCTTTCTCAGTAACCATTATAGCTTCCCTTGTAAGTGTACAAGATCTTCTTAATTCTTCCAGGCCTTGATTATCTTCATAAATATGTTTCCCTTCATTAGGAACCTCACAAGAACTTTTATCTTTAATTTTGAGATTACTAGCAACAAGCTCCACATTAGAAATAACATTACCTTCAAAACCTGTGTCAAAAATAAGAAGAAAACTCTTATTCTAAGTTGGAATTTTAGAAATACTGAAATCAAAATATTATTATTATACACAAAATTGTTACTATAATATAATTTACTACTACTCCACTAGGGTACATTCTATTTAGTTGAAAGAATTAACCTACCTCTTTCATTTGTATGCATTTCTTGTAAAGGGCCTGGACACACTTCTAAAGATTGAGTGTTTAATACTTGATGATTGATATTGTTTTGCAAGCCAAGATCATGTTCTGGAAAAGATAAAGAAAATTAACCCACATTATATGAAATAGCAAACAAAATACTCTTACAAAAGTGATGTTTTCAAGTTACCTGTTATTCTATTGATTGCAACTTCAACATCTTTCCTTTTCTCATTATTAATTGGTGTATGGTTATTTTCATTACCATCACCATCTCTAGTCAAATCAATGAGTTTATTAAGATCAATAGAAATATAATCAAGCATTGGAGTTTCTTGAATTTCATTACTACTATATCTTTGCTCATTATTATCAATGACACCAAATACATTTTCTCCTTGACATAACTTGCAACTCCACGATTTGAATCGTGGTACAACTAGTGGAGGTAGTGATGGTTGTGCCTCAAGCTCATTTCCCAAGAATGAACACATTTTTAGGTCCTTTTGGCGTATTCCAGCCACATAACCACTGCATTAACAATAAAGATGTATTAAGATTCTGAACCCCACATAAAAGTAACAAGTTATAATTTAAAAAATAATTATTCAGTATATTTCCCTGATTACATATATGTTTTATTTAGGGGATAAGGAAAGGTTGTTACTATTCTTAGTCAATTATCAAACTAAACTTTTTCACATATAATTCAATTATGCATTCATTTTATTTGTTAAACTCAATGACAATTTTATTTTCTAAGATAATCCTATAATATTGATACTTATTAATTCATTGGCTTGTAATTTCAAAATGATTAAATCTTTAAATTCTTCATAATTAATCAACTACAATATAGTATATCACACACACATATCAATTATAGACATCAACAACAAGATACAATAAACACTAAATGAAGGCAAAAATAAATTGTATAATTCATTGATCTTGTGCATTCCTTCAACACGAATAAAAATTTATTAACAAAATGAAAACAAGAAAACCTATAGATCATGTCATACAATCTAAGAACTATAATTTGATCTTTCATGAAATTAAAGTATTAAAAATGAAGGAAAAAATATTTACCGTATAGAGAAATGTTTACACTGTTGGCTGTCTTTAGTCTTTTCGGTGGAACAAGCATGGTTTGTAGAGAGTTTCATAATCTTTATGGCTCTCGTGAGCTTGATGACACTGTATTAAAATCACATAAAAAATTATTTTCTAGAACTATGTGTGTTTTCCTACACTATACAAGTAACTAGATTTATAAACACAAATTGATTTTCTATTAAAAGTCAAATATAAAAATAAAAATGGAAATAAAGGGTTTTAAGAAACAATTCAAGCTACCATTACCCAAACAACTGTGACCAATTCATATAAATATAAGAAAAACTCCAGAATCATATGAGATATCTTTAAGTGGTTTTTGCCAATTTATTAGGATTTACACAAAGCTACTAACAAATGTAAAGGAAAAACAAGCCAAAGAAGGTAAAAATTCAAACTCAAGAAATATAAAACTAATTAAACATCCATACATATTAGTCATGCACAATGAAAATTTCTAGAATTGTGAAAAGCACAAAAACCCTAGATTTCCATATTTCCATTCAATTAATAAAATCGTATAGATGCTCAATGTTAGTGACCTAATCTTTAATCATAATCCTATAAAAGAAAATGAAACCATAACCAAACATAGAACTAAAAGCATGGGTAAAAAAGAAGAACCTAAAGAAAAATAAAGACTATGATCACTCACCAAAAGACTAACATATATAGATGATTTCTTCTCCTTCTTAGTTAATGAATCAATTCTCAATAACATTAGAATCCTAGATCATTGAGCTTAATTTGAGTACGAAAAACATAAACTATAGAGAGAAATAGAGGTTTAAATTCTTTTTGAAAGAAAAGAAAATGAGTTAGATAGATAAAGAGCATTGGGGAGAGAGAGGAATCTTGTTTTCTTTTCCTTGGAAAATGGTGTTCTGCTGTGTTATGTGTGATTGTTATATTTAAAAAAGAAAAAAAGACCACATCATATTCTATTATTTCTATATTAAATTTGTTAAATATATGCATTTATTCTATGTAAATAGGAAAATATGAAAAGATTACATAGCTAGAAATTAGAGATTTCTATCATAATATGTATCCTTAATTGTAGCTTTATTCAATTATAAATAAAGCATCATATGTTTGGGTAACACACACAACACATTCAGTAAACACTTTTACATGATATCAAAAGCATAAGGTTTTCCCCTATCTCTAATGACCCCTTCGCAACACTCCTT